>CM076578.1:796590388-796999561 GCA_034641835.2 Pinus albicaulis | reverse complement strand
AAAAATCTAGCAGCAAATCTAACACAAAAATCTCTAACTAAGCTCTCGGTCTACTCAACAGTTTATAAAGTAAATGCAAGTAACAATAATTACAACAATTTAGGAATAATGTCTTTCCTTATCCGAATCATCTTAGGAGTCTTTGAGGTGGCTACGTGAAGGAGAAAAGACACCTAGACTGAGACAGTCCTAGTAGGAGTCTTCCTTCACAAATGTGTTCCCACGTGCATAACCGTACCCAGAATTCATTTCCTCTTCCATGATGAGCAACAAACCATGTAGGCACGATGTGGATCATGCCCATATGCGTTTTTCCTCAAGAGGCCACCTGGAACATACTCAAACATAAATGTAGCTGCAGAATCGCCGGTTAGCTACTGAATGTCTGCATTCTGCAGCTAGTTCCGGTCAAAATGCTTAACAATGACAACAATCACAAAATTCAACAAGTCAGTCATGTAAACCATTCTAGAAGTAATTTTAACTATTTTTATTGATCAATTGGGTTTAAAATAGAAATGGACAAGGGAGAATAGGTAAAATGAGGTGAAGGAAAGCACAAATTTGAGGCTCAACAACATACTGCAATGTAATAGATAGATGAAAATTGATACTTTGCTACTAACATGTCCAACCTTCTACTTTCCAAATTCAAATGATGTAATTTAGTGTTTTTTTTTTAATTTACTCATACTTCCAACTCATATATATATCTGTGTGTGTGTGTGTGTATAATCATAATCATTTTCATATTGGTTCACTTCATAATAATATTTTGATATTTCAATTATAAAATTAGTATATTATTTCCCTTTTTTCCTTCTTTAAGTCAATCTTCTTCTTCTATTTAGATACTCGTCGAATAATATTGTTTTTTATTTTGGTCATTTTTTTTTTTTACTTTCAATTAGTTTCGATTTTTTTAAACAAAATTTATGAAGTTTATTAAAATTTTGAAAAAAATTAATATTAAATTGAATATTTTGAAAATTTAAAAATAAGTTCTAATTTAAAAATGTAAATTATTTTTTTCTAAATAGTTGATGACTATTTTTATGTGGTTTTCAATTGAATTATGAGATACTAAAATTATATTGAATAATAAAAAATCTAAAAAAAAATTCTATTTGCCTAATGTCACAACTTTGCACAACAAAATGCCACATGGATAATTGCTCGCCATTTTTGTGCAATAATGTCATGTGGATAACTACCTACCATAATTTAAGCAAGTATTTGCATAAAAATTAGTGGATAACTTTCCACATAGCATTTTATTAAATATAGAAGTCATAACAAGGCAAACCAAATGCCTATATTCATGGAGCGTATAATGAATGTTGGAATATAATAACAAGGAAGGTGTTTTTAGTTGAGCTATATTTTTTTAAATGTGTCTGCATGGAAAGGACAAGACCACCGAAATCACATTTGGTAT
The DNA here is from genome assembly GCA_034641835.2 of Pinus albicaulis. Lineage (NCBI taxonomy): Eukaryota > Viridiplantae > Streptophyta > Pinopsida > Pinales > Pinaceae > Pinus > Pinus albicaulis. The sequence continues at coordinate 796,998,123 of CM076578.1, read as the reverse complement.
TTGCGTTGACACACAAGCAGTCGGTGGAACGTGCTGGAGTCATCTTGGGTAGATTCTTCCTGATATCCACGAAAAAATCCATGTTATGATGGTTGACAAGAAGACATATGTGGTGCTATTAATTGCTAAAATAAATGTAAAATGTTAAAGCTAAGTAACCATTTGCAGTCTAGCACAATTAATTTGTAAGTAGTTTTCAGTCTTTAATTTTTCACCACCTTTATATTTTATTTTATTTATTTATTTGACTTACTTGATTTTATCATTGGATGAAAAAAAATACATCGGTGTTTACTTCCATGTAAACAAATGCATTAAAAGACATGATCAAGTTCACGTTGCATTTCAAAAAAGAGTATGTTGTTGAGTCAACTAAACAATATTCGGAAAAGGAAAACAAGCAATGTTACAATATCTTTTTAAAATTAATTAATATAGAATATAAATCTAATAAATTTTATGAATTTGAATTGTGTACAAAAGGTTTGTTACAATACAATGGATCATTAATAATATTTACACAAAAATCATAACTCAATAAAAATATTTTATTTTAATTTTATTTTATAATATTTTTTAAATTAGCTATATATATTACTTGTACTAAGAGAAAACTTGCATATATTTGTTATTTTATATATCCAACAACAAAAATGAATAAACGTTAGCAAGTGACTTAGTTTAGAAGAAAATGTATGATTTTACTTTTATTAGGGTTAACATTTCAAAGAGAAAATCCATCAACTTCACCATTAAATCAAAGTAAGTTTTACAACCTCCTTACATTACCTTTGTCTAAAGGCATGGTTTTAAAAGCTTATCACTTCATAATTCATAGACATACATGGAAGAATGAAAAACTCTTTTATTCATGCACCACACACTTGTCTGTACAGTGATTCAATACAGTTCTACCTCACTGTGATTGGTTGCCCTTTGTTGAATTCTGGGTGTGAAGCCTTTTTCTTTTCCTGAATAAATAGCCATCCTTTGCATTGGATGAAAAGGTTGTCTGAGAAGAGAGACCTAAAGGTGGAAATGTTCTTATTGTGAAATCTTCGTAACAAAAACCCAACATCGACAACATCTGAAACAAAAGCAAGAAAAAAATACTGAAATGAAATTAGAGTGATGGTGGGCACGGGAAAGAAGGAAGGAGATCAGCAAGGAGGAAGGTCGGAAGGGGGAGGCGGGAGAGTTTGAAGGGGCCCTTTTCCGTTCTTTACTACCCACGCCATTTTCAGTCCCCACGATGTGTGAACCTCCAAATGACAGTGCATGAACCACACCCCTGCATATATATTCCATGGATATTGAGTAAACAAGAATTATTATAATTTTCATCTATGCAATTATATGCTTTAATGCAAAGTTGAATGGGAAATGAGATGAGATTGTGTGAATATTACCTGGATTGTCTGCACGGAATCTGATAGCAGCCCAACCTCCTTTGGGAACTCCCAGAGTGTTTCTCTCAACAGGGTCAATGAGGTTAAAGTTTGGTGCATCTGTTGATTCATCGTAGTTTCCAACACCTTGGCCCACCACAAAGAAATTGAAACCATGGAGATGGACAGGATGGCTATCTGTGCTGAAGATGCTAGTGTCTTGAAGAATCAATTGAACAGTTGCGTTGAAGGGCAAGACTTTCACTCTAGTCCCATTCACAGCCAGTGTATTATTGGGTGGAGTGCCAGTGTAATTGAATGGAAATGGAGGATTGTCTGGAAAATTAGTCTTATAGACTCCTTTCATCTGCTTGAAATAGTGGGACTGAAGAAGAGCCGTGTTTGGGAGAATAAAAGAAATGTTGTTGACAGAGGCAGTGAATCTTGTTCCATTGGGTCCCTGGCATGTGGCATTTCCCATCCCCTTTGGACAAGGATTCAGTCCTAGACCAATTGTAAAGAAAAGTTTCTTGTCCACTGTTTGAGGAACCAATGCAGGGAATTGTGAGGTAGCCAAGCTTCTAAGTTTTGCACTAAAGTTAGCTGCAAAGGAAGTGTCATTCAAGGCTGGGAGTTTAGGCATCATAATGGTGGAAGAGGTATTAGAGCTGGAAATGTTATATCTCACAATTCCTGCAACAGTGGAGTTATCAAATGTTCCACCACCTGTAGCAAATGGGCGAGCTGCTATGTAAAATTGGTTAACTCCTCCAACATTAACAGTAGCATTAGCAGTGAATAAGACATTGGTGGTTTGGCCAGGTGTTATAACAAGAGTGTCTGTCTGGAAAGGCTTCACATAAACTGCATCTACTTCCACCACAGTCATGCTATGATTTGCAATGGCAAGGAAGAGCTCATCATTGAGTGCAGCATTGATGACTCGAAGAAGATATGTCTTCCCAGGATTGACATTCAGAACAAATGTATCTACATAAGATGTCATGGTTAGTAAATGGGTGACATCCTCTTTTATACCCAATACATAAAATAAACAAAGAAAATTATCATTACCATTGGAGCAGTTGTAAAGTGGTCCAGGAAATCCATTTATAGTGTAGGCATCTGACACATTTGGACCTCCTCCTGTTTGGAGGGCCTGCTGAATAACCTTCTCAGTATCGTTATTCCACCATTCTCCTGCAAGGTGGTGTGTGTTTAAAACCATTAAATTCCATCTGGTATGCTCTCTGGCCATTGTTACAAGGTCTAGATTATCCATGAAAGTAATTGAGATATATAAAATTACCTAGAATAATGGGGACTTCTTTGTATGGCTTGGCAAATGGGTAGGGAACATGTGGCGTAGGATATATAATGATGGCACCGTGTACACTAGCTCTTAACCAAGAAATGTGTGCGTGCCACCATAGAGTTCCTCTCTGTCCGGTGATGGTGAAGTTATAAACATAACTCATTCCAGTTTGAAGTGGACATTGAGTGACATAACCAGGACCATCTGCCCACCCAGACCTCAATTGTCTAATCCCATGCCTGCATGCAAAAACATACATAAATACATGATCTCTATAACTAATGAATAACTGCACCCAAGCTAAGCTAAGTAAATATTATGAATAAGCAAAATTAAAATAACAAATAATCCTATGTACACATCAATTCATAATAATCATCAAAATACTTACTTTGCAATACATATAATACCTTTCTCATAACTAAAATAAAATAAAATAAATTGAAAATATAATTACTAGTGAATAATCATAAATATAATTACCAATGAATAGTCACATTGTCCTTGACGTGGTTTACCAGCTTTATAATTACTCGATCTCCCTCCTGAGCAAAAATTGTAGGTCCTGGATACTGTCCATTCACTGTGATCAAAGGTTTGGTGTTGCAAAGACGTGTCACGTTACTTTTCCTCACCTGCAGCCCAATGCATTTATAATTAGGTTAATCAAACACCCGAGCACTCCCAGTAAACTCCAACATAGTATAAATAATTTGCACTCTATATGGTTACATTGAACTTGTAATGCCTGGTTGTCTGCCAGTGCTTTCCTGCTGCTATATCCAGGTACTGAATGATGAGCAGCAGGATGACAATTAACAAGTACTTCACAGCAGCTGCCCTGGAAGGGGAAGGGCAAGGGCAGAGCAATGCCTTTGAGTTCAACATTGTACTTAACTTATAAACCTTAGCTGTGAATATTGCTGAGATTGCTGTGATTGCCTTTGTCATTTATATATACAACCAATAGCCCAGAAGTTGTGGGGTATAATTTGGTGGTGAATCAGTCGAGTAAAAAATAAAAACATACACTCACAAACAACCATGGACATTCCACAGAGAAAACCTTTGCCTAATTGCTTCTGTACTGCAGGTGTACCAACTCAGCTGAAAGAGTTGTTCACTGTAAGAAGGGATGGATGTAATTAAGTTTAATGGAGATTTAGTGTAAAATTGAAGGGCTTAACGTGGGGTTAGGGCATCCATGCTTTTCTGGCATGACAGGAGGTCAGTAAGCTATGAGTTAAGATATGTTAATCACAGGAGCAGTAAGCTCGCTGAGGACCACCATGGAAAAAACTGTCCATGAAAAACTGTCTCCTTTATATTTAACTGCCATTGCCTTATCCATGTTAATTCCAAAGTCTCCAGAGAGACCGGTGGTCTCCACTTCGGTGGAGTAGAAATTTCTTTTACTTTCATAACACATAATTGACCACACCAACTTAATTCTTTATTGACCCGATCGCTGGATCCTCCCCTAACCCCACATCACCAAAGGAGTCTATTCACTGGAACCTCTTTAACTCCCGTCACCAATATCTCAGAGATATCCTGTCGACATTAAAAGAAAATTCTGGAGAGTATGTTTGGGTGAGTAGTTAAATTTCAATGTGTTGGTAATAGTTCTTGCATGTGTGGACCCGTTGGTCTTGGACTTAGAGTTTTACTTGTCGCAGGATGTCATTGAATACCAAAAAAAAAATTAGTGGGAAGTTTATAATTTTCATTGATATTATTATTAATAAGCATAATTAAATTTTAAATCGATGGAGATTAAAATTCAAGGTGTATAGGCTTTATCTTGGATTTCAACCCATGATTTTTGAAATTATAGTTTATTGGTTACTATAATTGAAAATTTATGATTCACAAATACTTATTTTTTCAATTTCTTTTTTAATTTAATTTTTTCAAAATCTCATATAAAGCCATTTTTATAAGTTTGAATGAGAAAACTTTATTATTTATTTTTTCAAATTATATTTTATTTTTTTTAAATATTTAATAAATATTTAATTTAATAAGTTTGAATGAGAAAACTTTATTATTTATTTTTTCAAATTATATTTAATTTTTTAAAAATATTTAATTTAATTGCTATAAATATTTTTTTAAGATTATAATTTTGAAATACAATTTATTTTATAATTTAAATATATTTGGATTTTGATTTATTATATATTGATTTCGTAATATAAATTAAAAGAAATTTATGCAAACTATATATATTTCATATGAGATATATTTTTCTTTTTTATAAAGGTTTTTTCTTTCTTCAATATCATTACTTGCATAATATTTAACATATGTAAATTAGATGCGTGAAACCTCTTATTTATTAATGGTAAGAAGAAAGTTATTATTAAAAAATCAAAGAAAAACTTTATATTCATTGATTCATCTAATTTCCTTGTTTGCAACATTGTCATTGTTCACTCTCGGGTTAAATCTCCCTCCTCAAAAGATCTTCCCATATGTGAAGGAAGATTTGCACAAGCCAATTTCCCTTTTTTATCCTTTCTTCTGATCATGTGCAGAGATTCCTATCTCTCAAGCCTCTTGCATTGGTTGAACACCCATGCTGGACTCCTTTTTAAATCTTCACAGTGCTCCGAGGATTATTCATCTTGCCCCTTGCCTATAATCCTTCTTCCCTCAACCCTTCACTATACTTCACCCCTTTATTCCCCATTGCTTGTGAGCACTTCACAATGGAGCTATTAGAACCTTCTGAACCACCTTGCAGACAATGTGAAAACCTCAAAGCTAAATTAGCCTGAACCAAGGAAATACAAAGGTGTTGGAATGAAAAGTGTGAGCAAGCATTCAACTCTGAGATTGCCAGCTCGCAAGCTAATGCAACATCAATTAAAGAGGCACTCAATCGGACAAACCAACATTGCAACCATATCGAGAAGACAATTTTTTTTCTCCAAGAAGTCATTGATGTTCATCACCATCGCATTGAACTCTAGAACAATGAGCCGCATTGCTGGAAAGAAAATCTACAAAGCTCTCAGACTCAAACAACAAAGATCATATGTGCTCCCTAAGGTTGATTAAACACTTAATAATATGTGCTCCCTAAGGTTGATTAATTTGCAAATGAGTGAATGCCAACCATGTGGATGCATCTTTCTAATTGTTTTTTATGAGCTTTATTATTACTATTGCATTCTCATAAATTCAAACACGGGTTAAATTATTCACTAGTTTGGGGGGATGCTTATTCAGTCACTCTTTTTATTGAAATACAAAACACATATCCCACTTCAAAGGGGGCATATTTATCTTGTATTGAAGACTATTATTGTGTCAAAATTTGAAAGCTTGATGAAATTCAAGCAAATTTCAAACTTAGAATTAAATAATTGATAATAGTCAAGTGAGATACACTATTAATGATCTCTTTCATTGAGTATATAAGAGGGTCAAGGCCAAACCCTTACATCTCTTTTGGGTAGAGATTCTAGTGTCCCTTGTGCTTGATGCTCTTAATATTTTTGATGATTGTGTGCAAATTTGTTAGATTGTTGTATAGAAAAAACATTTTCACTCCATTCTTTTGCACACAACTCACCATGTTTAAATTATTTAATTTGTTCACTAATTTCGACAAATTGAATGGGCGCAAGAAATACAAGTCTTAGAGTTGTCATATACAAAGCACATCACTCTATAATAAATTATGGAAAGATGTTTGTAGTGGTGATAAGATCCTACTAAGCCTCCCTATGCTAAAAAACTAGTAAAATTGGAAGTGAATGATGAAATAGAATAAATTCTATTTTCCAATTTAAGGAAAGGAGAAAGTTCCAAAGGAAAAGATACATATAATAGAAGTTCGAGAGGAAGAGGAACTTTAAACAATGAGAGACATCAAGAGCACAAACCAAGCCAATATTTTAATTATAGTTGTGGTTGTATCAAAAGTAAAGGAAGAGGAATAAACAATTCAAATCAACATTGTTTTAGGAGATAAAATGATTCTCCCAACAACAACCTTCAATCAGTATGTTATCACAAAATTAGACCTGATAGGTTGTTAATCAAATCAATCTCATGTAATAGTTTCAAACCAATATTTTGATTGAGGCTTAGCCTCCTCAACCTGAGAGGGCTCTCTCAAGGGTTAATGATTTTTGATAAAACTATAGATAGCTAATTCTATGTGGGGTAATAAGCAGATAAATGATTGATATTGGTTTCAAATCACATCAACAAGTGCACATTGGGCTTATGGAGTCAAAATAGCTTCAGCAAAAACCAAACAATCTACTTAGCATGGAAATTGAGGCATATCAGAGTTCTAGTTAAGAGATACACATGTGAAACTATAAAACACACATTCAGTTTGCCTATATAGGAAGTCAAAGCATCATAGATGAATTTTGAGTAACATAGACAAACACCACTACAATAGGATAGTAAAAGGATGCAAAGTAGAACAAAAAGACACTAGAAATATTTCTAAATCTCAAGTTGGCTAAGTAGAAATATCTGTATTAAGCTGAAAACCAGTCACTTACAATAAACACAGTCTCTTGCTAAAAATGTTCAACCTTTAGCATTTTCGATTTCTTCATCTTTTATAGATAATTTACAACATAAGATAACCTTATCCTGAGCTAGATACATCGAAATCCTGAGTCTTGACACCTTGCCTAACCATATGACAAGGTATTTATTACAAAAAGGCAGTTGCAAATCTAATAAACAGTACTATTACAAATATGATTCAAACTCCTTATCTCTACTCATAACAACCTTATCTAAACTAAATTACACCATTTTCCAAGTGTATTTACATATGGTCAAATCCATATGATAAGCTTCAACACTTTATAACCATAATACTGATCTCCATCAAAGTACGAAACTGTCCCATGTTTTCTAGGCATAGGATCCTTTTCTTTCTTGAGACACTCTAACCTTCATGAACCCATCACTTCGAGGTTTTTTGCTGTTAGAAACTGAATTAAAACCTGCCCAAAAGCCTCCCTAAGTCCCAACTATCCAAAACCATCATCAAATTATTCAAAATGAGTTGAGATAAAATGTGCTACGAAAACAACATAGTTTCGTAGCGCAACTCCTTTACCCTTTTTTCTCCAAAATTTTGATTTCTTTCCTCCAGGATTATCTTCAATAACATTTATTACATCCTCCCCAGCAACTTCAAGTCATAATTCATACTTTTTCCCTTCAAAAATTTATGAGAAAGAGTGAAAAAAGCTGCTACAACAGTTTCGTAGCGCTTTTCACTCTTTTTACACTGTTTGCGCTAGGAAACTGCTGAGTGAGCAGTTTTGTCCAATTTTTTTCAAAATGAAAACCAAAAATGTACCAAAACTTAAAATAACACTGGTTTCATCAAATCAAAAAGTCATATGAACTGAAAAACACAGTTTTCATGAGGTTCCTTCTCAATTTTCACTTGATTTAGCTTTTGACTTTTTAATGATTGTCATTCTACACCTTTGTTCTTTAATTCATCCTGAGTAAATTTTAGTTGCTGCTCCAAGTCCTCCACTTGATCTCTAAATCTCTTATTACTCGCTCTCAAGTGAGTATTGATTACTCTGACAAATTTAGCTTCATTGATGGCTAGAACTGTCCATGTGAAAAATTGTTCTGCATTGCTTGGGGTTTCAGAAATAGAACCAGTTTGACGCTCCCACAATGTCTTCATTCTTTTGAATTACGATTTTTCAATACTATGCTTCCTAGCCCTCTTTCTCATCATAGAAATCTCTTGGTTTTCTAATCTCAATTTCTCCTAAAGATGTTTACACTCTGTCATTTCTTCTTTTCCCCTCATTGTTCTGCTGGCTGCATGCTCTACTATTGGTGATGAGAGGTCAACCACTTCTTCAAGGACTTTAGCTATTTCAATAGGTTCTTGGACTTCCTTGCTTCCTTCCTTGAGTTTCTTAGCATGCCTAGTTAAAGGTTTCCTTGCTTGAAAGATAAAGGCTACATTTTCATCCTCAAATTCAAGCTTCTTTGTATTACTTAACCTTTCTCTGTTTGTGTTCATCTACTCCAATGAAGTCAGCTTGCACAATGGGTGTCTCCTCTATGTCAATGGCATGCAGGATGTCATCTAAATTTCCCTAAATTACTGGGCTATCCTCTGAGAATGAAACAATTTTCTTTCCTTTTGATGCCACTGCTTGGCTTCTTGTCACTCTTATGCTTTTCTTCTTGCTGACATCCTTTTTCTGTTTTTCCTCTTTGACATTCTTTGACCTCTGTTTTTTAGGTGATGGAGTTGGTAAAATAAGCACTTGTGTCTGCTCTGTCATTTTCGCAACTTGTTTCCTTGGTTTTAGTTTTTCAAATTCCTTTGGTTTTGCAACCATAGGCTGACTACACTCTGCTACTGGTGGTGAAGGATTTCCTTTAGTTTTAGGGTTTCTAGCTGGGGTTAGGGTTTCCAGCTCAAAACCATTCATAAACAAAAGGAAGACCAATCCCTTCCTATATTCTGAAGCTCATTCAAAATCAATAACTTCATCAAACCATGATGAAACAAATATGTTTCACAACCATCAGATTTGTCTTGTCCTTTATCAGCCATTTTGGAAAGACTCCTATGCAAATAAAAGGGAAAATCGAGTGAGATCTTACCAGTGAAATACATAACCAACTTGAAATGATATGTGTAGACCTTATGGTATCTGCCTGCACATGTAAAGTATCTCTGAATGTTAAACAACAACTTTGCATAAGTGTCTTTAATGCAACTTCTAGGTATTGCATTATTGAGGTCCATATCTGCATACCCAGGTTTCATGAATTCCTTGCATGGCTCCACGTCAAATTTAAAACCTTTGAACCAATTTTCTTGCCCCCTTGGTATTTTTGTTATAGAAGCAATAATCTCTGGTGTAATTGGCACATTTACCATCCCAACCTTGGTGGTTGTTCCATTGAAGTGCAAAGAAAATTATTTAGACACCTGTGTGTGGCAACCCTGCAGCTTTTCACAAATCGGAGAGAACCTACTCTGATGAATGTCTCCATCACTCTTTGGTATTCAATTATGGCCTTCATATTTTCAGGCTCATATCTTAAACAATGTCCCCCTCTGTGGAATTTCTTTTCCTCTGCCATGCTTCTCAGAAAAACCTGCCAGCTTCACTTGAATATATGAAACAACCTCGCTTGAATATATGAAATAGCCTCGCTTGATTAGGATATATCTCCCTCGCTTGATTAGGATGAAGATAACCTTTGTATGGAACAACCAAAGGTTTGGCTTGACTACTACAGATCTCAGACACTCGAATGGAGGCAAATGAAACGAGAATGACCAAATTAGGCAATCTTTTGAATTTGGAATGTCTTCTCATAACTGAATGATGCCTCATTCATACCCTATCATGACAATGATGACTATAGGACAGGTAATTACATTGAATCTCATCACTATCTGACTCATCATACCACTAACCTATCATTTCCCAACGGATTCTGACAAATTTCAGCTCAATTGACAAGACGGTTAAGAAACCGCGCTTTCGTAGCACCCACAGTGTATTTTTCCCAGTTTGCGCTACGAAAGTATTAGCGCTTTCATAGCGCAAATCAAATTTTTTGAACTAACGGCGCTACGAAAATGTGGATTCTTGGCTAATTGCACAGTTTTGACCCAAAACCTTATGGAATGACTCCTAAATGGAAAATATGAGTATTTGACCATGAATGGACCTTGAAAAGACTTTTATTTGTACTTAATTATGACCTTTGAACTTGTGAAAATCTAACCTACCCTTAACCAAATATTAAAATGACTTCTAAACCTATTTTGAAATCATGATAAAAAACAGAGTTAACCCAATAATGTTTTGAAAATTTTTGGATGATAACATAGTAAAAGGACAAGATATGAATCAAATCAAGTGAAAAATATGTCTTCACAATGGGCATCATGCAAATAATGTAGAAATAAAATTGAAGTTTTTCCAAAGAATAAGAAAACATTCAACTTAAAACAACATTATAGGTACCATACTTCAACTTCAACCATCAATATGAAAATAATCATGGGAATAATTTTGACTATGTGCTTACAATTGTTTAGGAGTTATATTTCAAAACTTTAGTTGTCACTAACATGTTTTTGAGGAATTATTGTGAAGATGATAAAATACTTGATATCGGGGTTACTTGGTATATATGTATTATATAAGGAATTGGTTTTTATACATACCAAGATATGCAACTCAATTCAAATAATTTGGTAGGTGAAGCAACCTATACTCCTCGAGGCAAAGGCTTAGTCAATTTCTCTCTTCAAAGAATTGGAAAAATATTGATTTCCAATGTTTAGTATGTTCCTACTTTTCAAATGTGTTTGCTATCCTTGGTCTTAATTAGACAAGGTGGCCATCACATTGTCATGCAAAATTCTTTTTTCAAAATGAATTCAGCAAATAAAAAATTTAGAATAATAATTAATGGATATGACGATAGAAAACTTACACGGATACAAGGCACAACCATTCCTCGAAATTAGTATAATGTTGTAGAAACAACAAAATTATTCCCTTTCTCACAATTATGGAAATTTTAATTTGGACATTTATCTTTTAAATTTCAAGAAAAAATTTGAAATAATGTTTAAGAAAATTGAAATCAAGAAATGGTTAAAGTGTTCCTCCTTCTAAAGAGGAATTTGTTAAGTGTGAAGCATGTATTATTGGTGAACAAAATCAAGAACACAATTACATGGTGAGAAAAAAATATGTTTGTAACTTATACATAGTGACATTTATGATCTTATCAAACCTTCCATAGGTGGATGCAATTACTTCATTCTTTTCATTGATGTTTTTTTTTGTATCCTAGAGGAACCCAACAACACACATGACATGCAGCTACTAGTAAACATTTAGGGGTCTATGACTTGTCCTCCTCTTCATAAACCAAGTCACAACCTGGGTGATTTGAACCTTGGATCTCTTAGTTTTCTCAAGGCTCACATTACTTCGATCACTAATTGAGTTGTCCCCCCCTAGGACCTCTTCATTAATGATTTTACATGCATGCAAATAGTAACTTTGTTTGAATTTTTTTTAATATATATATATATATATTTTTTTACTTTTTTAAATAATATAGAAATTTAGATTTTTTTTCTTTGTAATAAAATATTTAATCAAACTATTTTTTTTTTTTGTCAAGTTGTTTGTGCCCTCCAAAAATGACTAGAAGCTTAACCTTTGGCTTGGGAAACAACGACCCAAGAGCATCTAAGCCATCAAAATCACTCGAGGATCGCAGTTGGCCTAGTCCACAAAAGCCCTTAACATGACTGGATTTTTGCCCACAAAGTTTCGAACCAATGACCTTCACATCAAGGAGTGACTTAACAATACACCCCATCACCATCTATTCTATGCCCCATGGGCCAAACTAACTAATTTAAAAGAATAATAAAATCTAATTTAGAATTTTTTTCATGATTTAGTATGCAATATGTTATCACTATTTGTAATATTAATATTAACAACTATTATTCATTAAGACAGTTTAGTTGAAGAGCCTTTTATCTATTTTTTTATTAAATATAAAATTTTAAAATTATTTTCATGATTTAATAGAAGATTTAATTTAGATGAATCATATTTTTTTTAGATGTAATTATCATAAATAATAAAAAAATAATTTAAAATATTAACAATTTTGAAATCACTGATTTAATTATTCAATCAAGTTTGTAAGCATGTTTAACCAACATATTATATATTATTAGAAAACAAAGAATTCACCTTGAAAAGGAGTTAAACATAATATCTCATTAAAATATGGTTTACATGCAACATTGTGTCAATGAAAAATACATGAAAATATGAAAATTTCCCACGGCTAGTGTTTATCCTAACGAACACCACCATCCATCCATCTCTTGGAATTTTTGGAGTCACTATCACTCAAACATATTTTGATCTCATGCTAGAGCAAAACAGGATCTTGAACCCATGGGTTTGGGTGGAAAAACATATTCTCATATTATAGTTGTATTGCTATGTCAAATGAGGAATCCTAACATCCCAATATTGGAAGCATTTTTTCCTCTAGTTTAGTCTCCAAACCCTTATAATAAGAGAAATCACTGAAATCCATTCTTCCTTAAATATACCTCCCATCCATAGAACCAAGAAGGAAACCATTAATAAATTATGTGAGTGTTCCCTAATAGGAAATTTTATAGACCTTTAGCTTAGTCTAAAAGTTGTGGAATCTTGGGTGGTTGAGTAATGGTCTTCTAAAATCAATTGACATGTATCTTCCTTTGCTTCTAGATATGGCTATTTTGTTTTTGTTAATAAAGAAGAGAAATATTTGATATTCCTCACTGGAACATATTTATGGGATCCAAGGGAATGCATATATTCCTGTGGTCACTATACTTTAATCTAAAAGAAGAGATCACTCCAACCCTAATGTATATCATATTGTTTGATCTCCCTTAAATTTCTATCATGATTGCACTCTTAGATATATTATAAATAAAAAAATTAAATTCATTGATCAAGCAAAACCGAAAGAAAATTTGTATTCTTGTGCAAGAATATCCATGGAGGTGGACTTGGAGAAGGGATTCCCATAGGATCTACAAATAAATATAAATGGGTGGAGCCATTAAGTATTCTTGGATTATGGTAAGATCCCATCCAAGTGGAATACTTGTCATTATTATGGACATCTTATGAAAAGTTTTCCAAAAACCCAAGAGGAGCAACTTTTATTAAAGAAAAATTGAAGAGAAGAACCTAAATTCAAGATGGTATCAAGCAAGTGTAATAAATATTAGGGTAAGGGGTTTCCTTAGTCAATAGCATCCAAAGAATGTTTTTACACAATAAATAATCAGTTTTAAGTTATAGGGAGAATAGAGGAATCTGTTGAGGCCCTGAAAATCGGTGCAACAACATCAGGGAAAACCACCTGGTCGGGAACTTGAAAACCGTCCCTTATCTGTTTGGTATGGTGGCTCCACCTAGATTTATGGGACCATTTTCCGAGTGAAATATAATTGCGTTAATGGATATTATAACTGGCTGTGACTTGGTAGATGGGAGTGATAAAAAGCTTGAAATAAATAAATATACCTTTCTATATCTATCTCGGGATGAATTATTCTCTCTGTGTGATTTATAAAGATGATCTTTCAATGAATGCAAATAAATATTATACAAACACTTAGAGATATGAAAAAAAATTGAAATAATTGATTTAATTAAATAGTTAATTAAATTAATTGGATAAGACTATATCGCATCAGTTTACTGCATGTATTCAATATGTACCGAAAGATGAAATCTAACACGTTCAAAAGTGAGTTAATGCCTTACTGTTTTTCAAAAAGATACATAAAACAAAAAATCATAAAAAAATTAACCAGTTCTCATTTGGAATGAAAAATTAACATATAGGATAAAAGTACCATGTATACACTAACTCTGCTCATTTGAAAAACAATATTTGGTCCAGCCCTTTCTATTAAAAAAAATTTAAGAGTACAAAAGTGTGACTTCTGTAAAGTCTTCCTTTCAAAATTTCAGGACCCCTTCTTAAAAGACATTAAGGGGTTTATATAATAAAATAAAAATTCCTAAAAATAGTAATTACAATAAAAGCTGAGGAGGTTTAAACAACTCTCCTTAAACTAAGTGAAAATAAAACAGAAACACAATTAAATCAGGTGACTTGCTTGAAGGTTGTCATGTTGTCTCATCATCCATTCACTCCTTCAGTTGAAGGATGTTAAGCATAGGCTTAACCTTGGGAGGTTGGCCTGGCCTGATCCACAACTGTCCAGTGAAAACCACATCTGAAAGTGGAGCCAACATATAGGAGGAATTATCTGTAAGACAACACAACATGAGCCATTGGGTATGTGACTTTACCAAGTATCTCAAATACTTATCCCAATCTATTTTTTCCAACTTTATAATGTTTTCCTCTTTGACCTTGGAAACTTCTTTCCATTTCCTTATCAAATATTTAACAATAGGAAGAGAACCAGTAGGGCATCTATCAATAAGATTGACAACGATGAGATTATAACTGACCATTTAAAAAATATTATTAGCCACATCTCTAGCTCTGTATATGGCCTTTTAGCATGTTTCAATTGTATGTTCCAGTCAGTAAATAATATTTCCTTTTTAGAGTCCTCAATCTTGGGAAGATTGGCCTTTCGGCCATCAGCAATATCTTACCTGGTGACATACTGTGAGACTTTATCATCAATATCATCGAAATTTATTCTCTGGTCTGCTACTCAATTCATCAATGAATCATTTTTCTCACATAATTCAATGACATTTGACAACTTTCGACAAAAACTAACTTCTTGTTGTGCCAGTAGGGTATTCAATTCCAGTTCTTCTTTTCTAAATTCATCTATCTTTGGATTATATTTCAATTTCTCAATAGTAAAATGCAATAGATGAATTGGAGTGTCCTTTGAACTGATTTCATTTTGGTGCTGTAATTTCAATTGATCAATGCTCTCTTGGAGTTGTGATACTTGTACATGTAGTTGTTGGTTGACGTTCTACTTTTATTCCTATAGTTCATGTTCTGATTGGATGATTCTTTCATCATTTTCTTTAATCAATTTTGAACCTCGAAAGCCTTATCTATAGTATCATATGCATAGGATCCCGCAAACTGGATCAGACGAGTTAGATCTTGAGAAGGATCTGCTTGTGAATCTTTCCAAACTTCTTCTATTGAAACATATCTTGGAACAAGGAGTTGAGACTTCTCTATTCTCCTTCTTTTTCTTTGTCTACTCATAACGACTTTATGTTTAGGACTATAGAATATCTGCAGAGGAGGGATTTCCTCACTTTTCAGTGCAATTTTTGTAGTAGGGAAGGCTAGGATGAATTCCACTAGCTCTGTGCTAACTATCTTGTGAGATGGCCGAATAATAAACAAGTCCTGACCTTTTCTTTGAGGCGTTTGCACTATCTGTTGATTACCAGTAATCATCACTTCTTGGTCTCCTTGGAGTTTTTGGTTAAACTCCTTCCAAACATCATTCAAATTACTTGGGAAATCTAAATCCATGTTTTGAACTTCAGCATATTTATCTTCTTCAGTTTTACTAAGGACTTCAGTATCCATAGGTGCATGTTCTTTTTCCTTTTCCTTCTGTGTTATGGGTTGGGATACTTCTAGCATTTTCAAAGAAATCCCTTCCAATCGTTTGTTCCTGTACTTCTTAAAATTTTACAACTGTTTTGGATGGAGGTGTAGTGCTACTAACTTCTGAACTATGGAGTAAGTATCGTCTGACTCAAACAATTCATTTAACTCATCATCTTCATGTACAAAAGGTATGATTTTAACTTGAGGGGTAAAATCATTGGAAACTTGATTCGGGTCATATTGTCTGTTTGAAATTGTAAACAATTTGAAACATTCAATTTGGCTGACCTCTAATCCTGCGTGTTAATAGTTGTCCAAGGCGTAAAAGCCATATTGAATTGGAAAGGAGGGTCAAGATGCTTTCTTAGCTTCCTTCAAAAACTTCGTTAATCCATTTTTGTTTTTGGTAAGTTGTGCTAATATGTTAATTCGAGAACATAATATTACATATGCTACAGGCATGGTTGGTAATCTGTGCTTAACCAATCCCTGCCTCAGGGGAGGAGGTCGTCCCAGAGAAAACTTGAAAACGAGCCTTACATTGTGCGTAGGACCACTGATGTATCTAAGAGATAGAGTAGAAAATAACAGAAAATACCTACGGGCATATATGACAAAAAATAGAGTAAATATGTGCAACTGCACAAATTTTATTCATCATCATCATCACTACAAGTGGTATTAACCTCTTAGATGAGACAGGCTGGAGCCTGTGCAACAATAGCTTCCACAACAACTTCCACTTTGGCAAAAACTCGCTTGGGGAGACTTGCAGGAGCGTAGAGGATGGGGGAGTCCAGGTCTACTCCATTAGGAACCTTCTTCCAAGCACCGTCAGAGTCCATGATCCATATGTCTGTATCCTCATTAACTTGCGCAGGAGTGGTCAGGGGAGCCAACGTGAGATGAGGAGAGAATGCTCTAGGAGAGGAGATGGACCTCCTCTCACCTCAACTTCCCCTTTGCACTGATTTCCTAGAGGATTCTACTCAGTAGTCAGGATAATATTGATGGCTTGCAAGGGTGTTGGACGAGGAGCCTTCAATCAATTCCAGACGGTTATCCTCGCTGCGATGGTAACGACCTTGGAGAGCCCCTCTCTAACCACCACAAATAGTGCATTGGCACAGTCTGGGGGACATTACGCACCTGGGAGGGGAGACGAGAGTGACACTGGGGCTGAAGAGGCTGCAAAGACTCGGGGGACGGTGCGCAGGATGAAGAGCAACAAGAAGAGGGAGTCTGCACAGCTGCACTGTAGGACTAAGACTTCGCAGCTGATTGGAATCAGTGAGACTCCAGATCAGAAGGAGGAGAGTGAGATGCAAAGGTGAACATATGGGTGAGAAAAGGGGCAAAGGTCTAGGGGTTATATAGGTGTGAGGATGAAGTCTATAGGTATGGAAATGAATGATCTTCACACGGAACTGTGTGTGGAGCTCAAGAAGTTGAGCAGGCACTGGGGAGTAGGCGTGGTTCAATTCTAATTATACATCATGGACATTAATGGTGGTATGGGCGAGGTGATGATCAGGGTCAAGTGACACAATGCTTGTCCTCTCAGTGTTATCTTTGATTCTGCGAGTAGCATGCGAGGAGTTAATGGTAATTAGATCCGCTGCAGGTGAGGAATTGCGTTGGAGATTTCTGCAATCCGTATGGGTTGATATTTTATGTTCACTCGTGTCAAGCGTGTCACCCCACATCCAGGGAAAACTTCATTATTCCATTGTCAATAGTTTGATAAACTATTTCTCTCACGAGAAGCTTATCTGGAACATATAATGGTAAAACATGTGTCTGAGCCAGGCTCCCAAAAACCCTGACATAAGTAAACAATTCTTCTCCAAACCATTCTGCAATGGAGTATAAGTCAGCTTGATATTCTTTAGACAACTGGGGGCTTTCTCATTGAATACGGCTTGAAACAAAAGGGAGCATAACTCCATGGTAGATTTTATAAAAATGGTTTTCATATTTTGACTCCCATAACATGTTATGATAGACATGAATGGGGAGAGGGTCCTGGGTAGTCAATTTCTAACCCATGGCTGGAAAATCTGAAGTGAAACATACAACATCCATGATATAATCACTCATATAAAATGGGGGAAATTTTTTAGAGGAAATATAA
This sequence comes from Pinus albicaulis, assembly GCA_034641835.2. Lineage (NCBI taxonomy): Eukaryota > Viridiplantae > Streptophyta > Pinopsida > Pinales > Pinaceae > Pinus > Pinus albicaulis. The sequence goes on along the minus strand of CM076578.1, from coordinate 796,980,107 downwards.
TAATTTTTTCTATATTCCATAATTTGAGTGGAAATATTGTTGGAAAAAATGGTTCCTCAGTCCATAAGATAAAAAATGTGACTGCTTCCATTATGGGAACCCATTCAACTAAAAATTTGGTAGTATCAGGCTGAACAAAGAGCCTGGGCATCATTGCAGTGACATAACAATAGGGACTAGCAAGGGAGTCAATAGAATACATACCATTATCATAATTTTTATGTTTATTCGTGTTGTTTATCCATTTATTGATCGGATTTCAATTCATCTCATTCTTGTTGGTGAATTGCGCTAGAAATTCCTTCTCGTAGACCTTTTCTAAATCTGGAATGTGATACATCGACTTCAAGTCTTCTGCTTTAAAAGAACCTATCATCATTCCTTTGCTGGGTAAGAAAGTCATCTACCCAATGTTGAGGTTGTTGATTATCCATCTTACCATATCAGTATATGGTATAATTTTTAGGGCACGCAACAACTAGGAATAGATGAACTTTTTGTAGTGTGCAACAATCATATTGTGGGAAATATCTCATTGGATCTACCTTTTTTCTCTACATTTATGTATCAAGGCTTTCTAGCCTTAATTTTATTTTTTTAGAATTAATACAAAGATAATAGTTTATGTCCAAAAAAAAAAAGCATTGTGATTTTGAATTTGATAATTCCAAAAATTATTAATTACACATTTTCCTAAAATAATAATTTTTAAAGCATTTCCAAAAGCTAGATTTTCCTTTTTGTATTTTTTTTACAAAAATTTATGTTTATCTTTACATTATTAGTCAACTAGTAAAAAATAAATGCATTATATAACTATGGTGTTTTGAATAAATATCACCTCCCTCACTCTCTTTACCCCCCCACTTTACTTTCTTTATTTACACATATATATTCTTGATAATTATGTTATGAGTTTGAGAATTCAAGGTGAATATTACCATTGTATTAGAGTTATGGTGATGCAATAACCATGATAATAAACCATTGAAAAAGATATTATTCCAAATCTCAACCTTCAATACTTCAAATTTTGGGTGGGGAAGATAACATTATTCCTCCCAGCCACGGAGATTAATCGTGTGCCAAGTTTCATTCGTTTGATTGTTTCCATTATTATGGTGCTTTCACATTTGTAAATAAAAATTGCCTCTTTCTACTTATCATTATTCATTGTTCACAGGTGAGTCCAAATAAATAGAGCTCTTCGGAGATGTCGAAAGTTGTGAAGAATGCAAAGAAACCTATGGCACTTGTAAATCGTGCACCTACTATAAGTGAAAGAACATAATTTTCTTTTTCTTCTTTACAGAAACAACATGTGAACCTCAAAGTGGTTCTTCCTCCTGGGAAGTGATTTATAAGTTGTTTGAGGATGAGAAACCCCATAGGGTTCAACATAAAGTTACTGTTAATGATTCTGATTCTTCAGAAGCTACTATAGAAGAAGTGGCCAATTATTTTATGCACCGAGTTGTTGCGCACCCTAAAATTATACCATATGCTGATATGTTAAGATGGATAATCCAAAAGCTCAACATTTGGGACATAAATTTCTTAACCAACAAATGAGCGACGATAGGTTCTTTTAAAGAAGAAGACTTGAAGTTGATGTATCACATTCCAGACCCAAAAAAGGTTTATGAGAAGGAATTTCTGGCGCAATTCACCAACAAGAATGATCTGAATTAAAATCCGATCAAGAAATGGAAAAATAACCCGAATAAACACTAAAATGATAATAATGGTATGTATTCTATTGACTCCCTTACTATTCCCTATTGTTATGTTTCTGCAATGATTTCTAGGCTCTTTTTTTAGCTTGATACTACCAAATTTTCAGTTGAATGGTTTCCCCCAATGGAAGAAGTAACATATTCTTATATTATGGACTGAGGAACCATTTTGTCCAACAATATTGCCACTCAAATTATAGAATATAGAAAAAACCGTCCTATTTCCTCTAAAAAGTTTCCCTCATTTTATATGAGTGCTTATCAAACTGTTGGAAATGGATTAACGAATTTTTTGAAGGAAGCTAAGACAACATCATGACCCTTCTTTCCAATTAAATATGGTGTTTACGCTTTGGACAACTATAAACATGCAGGATTAGAGGTCAACCAAATTGAATGTTTAAAATTTTTTACAATTTCAAACAGACAATATGACTTGAATAAATTTGCCAATGATTTTACCTCTCAAGCTAAAATCAGACCTTTTGTACATCAATATGATGAGTTCAATTACTTTTTTGAGTCAGTCGATACTTACTCCACAGTTCAGAAGTTAGTAGCACTACGCCTCCATCCATAGCAGTTGTAAAATTTTAAGCAGTACAGGAAAAAATGATTGGAAGGGATTTCTTTGAAAATTTTAGAAGTATCCCAACCCATAACAAAGAAGGAAAATGAAAAAGAATAGGCACCTAAGGATATTGAAGTCCTTAGTAAAACTGAAGAATATAAATATGTTGAAGTTCAAACCATGGATTTAGATTTCCCAAGTAATTTAAATGATGTATGGAAGGCGTTTAACCAAAAACTCCAAGGAGACCAAGAAGTGATGATTATTGGTCATCAACAGATAGTGAAAACACCTCAAAGAAAAATTTAGGACCCGTTTACTACTGAGCATCTGACAAGATAGTTAGCACAGAGCAAGTGGAATTCATCCTGACCTTCCCTACTATAGAAATTGTACTCAAAATTGAAGAAATACCTCCTCTACATGCATTCTATAGTCCTAAACATAAATCCATTATGATCAGACAAAGAAAAATAAGGAGAACAGAGAAGTCTCAACTCCTTGTTTCAGAATATTTTTCAATGGAAGTAGTATGGAAAGATTCACAAGAAGATACTTCTTAGGATCTAACTCGTCTGATCTAGTTCACAAGATCCTATACACCTACTACTATATATAAGGCTTCCTAGGTTCAACAATTGATTAAATAAAAGGATGAAAGAATCATCTAATTAGAACATGAACTATAGGAAGAAAAGAAGAACGTCAACCAACAACTACAGGTACAAGTATCAGAAATCCAAGAGAGAATTGATCAATTGAAATTACAAGACCAAACTGAAATCAATTCAAAGGACACTCAAATTCATCTATTGCAGTTTACTGTTGAGAAATTTAAATATAATCCAAAGATAGATGAATTTAGAAAAGAAGCACTAGATTTGAATACCCTACTAGCACAACAACAAGTTTTTTTTTTGTCAAAAGTTGTCAAATATCATAAAATTATGTGAGAAACATGATTCACTGATGAATTGAATAACAGACCAGGGAATCAGTTTCCATGAGATTGATGATAAAGTCTCATAGTATGTCACCTGGTAGGATACCACTGATGGCCGAAAGGCCAATCTTCCCAGGTTTGAGGACTCGAAAAAAGAAATATTATTTAATGACAAGGACATACAATTGAAACATGTTGAAATGGCCATCTATAGAGCTAGAGATGTGGCTAATAATATTGTTGAAATTATCAGTTATAATCTCATCGCTGTTAATATTATTCATATATTCCCTCCTCGTTCTCTCCCTATTGTTAAAGATTTGATAATTAAATGGAAAGAAGTTTCCAAGGTCAAAGAGGAAAACATCAGAAAGTTGGAAAAACTAGATTGTGATAAGTATTTGAGATACTTGGTAAAGCCACATAGCCAATGGTTCATGTTGTGTTGTCTTACAGATACTTCCTCCTCTATGTTTCCTCCACCTTCGGATGTGGTTTTCACTGGAAAATTGCGCATCAGGCCAGGGAAACCTCTCGAGGTTAAGCCTATGTTTAACATCCTTCAACTGAAGGAATGAATGACTGATGAGAAAACATGACAACCTTGAAGCAAGTGACCCCATTAAATTCCGTTTATATTTTATTTTCACTTAGTTTAAGGAGAGTTGTTTAAACCTCCTCATCTTTTATTGTAATTACTATTTTTAAGACTTTTTATTTTATTATATAAACCCCTTCATGTCTTTTAAAAAGGGATCCTGAAATTTTGAAAGGAAGACATTACAGCAGTCACACTTTTGTACTCTTAAATTTTTCTTAATAAAAATGGCTCGACCAAATACCATTTTTCAAATGAGCAGAGTTAGCGTATACATGGTACTTTAATCCTATAAGTTAAATTTTCGTTCCAAATGAGAAATGGTTAATTTTTCTTATGATGTTTTGTTTTATGTATATTTTTGAAAAAGAATCATGCATTAACTCACTTTTGAACATGTTAGATTGTTATCTTTTGGTGCGTATTCAATACATGCAGTAAACTTATGTGATATAGTCTTATCCAATTGATTTAATCAACTATTTAATTAAATCAATTATTTCAAATTTTTTTCATATCTCTAAGTGTATGTATAATATTTATTTGCATTCGCTGAAAGATCATATTTATAAATCGTACAAAGAGAATAATTCATCCCAGGATAGATATAAATAGGTATATTCATTTACTTAAGCTTGTTATCATTCCCATATACCAAGTTATAGTCAGTTATAATACCATCCATTCACCCAATTATATTTCACTTGGAAAATGGTCCCATAAATCCAATTGGAGCCACCATACCAAACAGATAAGGGATGGTTTTCAAGTCCCCGACCAGGTGATTTTCCTCCATGTTGTTACACCGATTTTCGGGGCCTCAACATTTTTGGTGCTAGAAGGAGTGCCATCAGACTATGAATGTCACCAAAGCTCAATCCAAAAATAAAATACCATCAAAAGAGTCGTTCTCCCTCCAAGTACCCTACAACTTTAGTCCTGGTTCAAGATCTCCTAATCTTAGATCAAAATTTGTTCAATATCCCCCCAAGTCTCCTAGTTTTATTCCTAAGGAAATCTCTTCAGATTATACTCAAGAATCAATTGAAGTACAAACCTTAAATTGGAAGAAATTTCTATTTCAACATAGAAGCCTATAATTTCTAAAGCCTCAGAAGGAAGTGTTACTTCAATATTGGAAGGAATTAGTGTATTAACCTGTTCTATGAGTGAAAAGATCAGAATAATCCCTTTTGAGTTTCCTCTCCATTCTCAGTGTAGGAAATCTCTAATATCCGAGACTCAATCATCTACTAGTTATATTCAATCCTCTTCCACCCTCAAACTCCATTATTTTTTCCTTCTTTTACATCTTCTCAAACAAGCTCTTCATCAATTCATATTTATTCTTCACCCCAAGCTACAATTGCTACCTCAAGCAGTATTGGTTCCATATTTGTTTCTTCCACACCTACATCCACTACTAGTACTAATTATTCCACTCCAAATCCTTCTTCAGGGAAAACTAATCCTCCAGTTCACACAATGGCAACAAGGTCTTGGATGAATTCTGGAGCTGTTCAATTACCAGATCAAATTCATCCTTTAACTAAACATCCAGAATGACGATTGCCTAAGAATAACCCAGATGATGGTCTACCTGCAGAAGAAAATCTCCATAATTTTATACTTTACATGAATCTTAATGATGTCACTGAAGAAGATTGTGTAGTTAGGTTATTTCCCTATACTTTTCAAGGATCAACTGGATCACGGTATTTTTCACTACCATCAAGCACTATTACTAGCTGGGATATTTTTGAAGAAAAATTCCTTAATAAATTTGGTGATGATCATACTACTCCTACTCTTATCAATGATCTTTCCAATCTCAAAGAAAATACAAGGGAAAAGATCAATGGTTTCAACCCCGGATTTAATAAGCTACTCATTAAAATCCCAACCACATCTAAGCCTGGGGTAGATGTACAAATAGAATGGTACATATCCTCTCTTCTTTATAATATTGTTATTTTTGTAGATAGAACCAATAAGGTTACATTGGTATAAAATATGAAAGAATCTCTTTCTGTTGAAAAGAGAATTCTCTCCTTAGAAAAGAAAACTGCAGAGGAGGAAAGAATAACTAAAAAGGTTTCATTTAATGATGAATCAAAAAAGAAAACATATAATGATACTTATGGTCTTGAGAGATTAGAAAAGGTTCTCAAAACTATGTCGAATGACATGGTTGAAATAAATAAACAAGCAGCTGAATATTCTTCAAAGAAACCTTTCAGATCTTTTAAGACAACTCAAGCTTCCCAACCTCCAAATGTAATATCAAATGCCAACAATATCATCCACAGAAGAATCACAAGCTAAAGCATTAGTCGAAGTTCATGGATTATGGTACTTTATTCTTCCAACGTCTGACAATGAATATGAACATGAGGCACTTCCAGTTAATACTAGAAGTAAAAATTCTACCGATCTCCCTCAGTCTCCTCAAAAGAAAAAGTCTTCATCCGTTGTTGTTAAAGATAAAGTTGTTAGAAAAAGAACTCCTTCTCCACAATCAAGCCCAACTTCTTTTACTCTTCCATCTACATCCAAGACATTAGTTGTCTCTGATACTATCGAATATAATATAGTGGAAGACATGAATAAATTAAAGGAAAATATCTCCATACATGAGTTGAGAAAATTAAAACAACAACAGGAAATTTTACTCAAAGAGCTAACGCAGTCCCTGCTTCTCCCTTACCTGTGCTGGTTACTTCCAAAGCTTCAAAAGGAGTTGGAAAAAATCCAAATGATCGACCTGAAAAAATTGATGCAAATGATGTTACTCTAATCGGAGATATATCTAGTTCGATACTCCTAGGCTTCCTTTTAACTTTTGAAGTATTTAACAAAAATGTGCATAATTGTCTAATTGAATCTAGAGCCTCTTCAAATATCATGCCATATTTTGTTTGTGAAGTTGAAAATTGCTCCTCAAAATTCTGCAGTACACATTGTGCAACTAGACAAAACTAAAGTTAAGGTATTAGTAGAAATGAATTCAGTCCTCATCAAACTAGCATCCAACTCAAAATTTCATCAAGAGATTGATGTTTTGGTTGCTGATATCCCTTAATTTTACGGTTTAATTCTAAATAGAGATATGTTAGAAAATTTTCATGGTTATTTTTCCACTGATTGGTCTCATATGTGGCTTCCCTATTATGGTAAGCCAAATCAAATCCGAGTAGACCATGAAAAACACATGAAATACTCAGTAATTAAATTCAAAGATGAGAATGAACCCATGGCTTTCACTAACAACATTCTCTGAAATTACTCCGCTGAATCGTTTTTAGGCAATTTTAATACTCAGAAATCTCCATTTCTCCTCAAATCAGTTAATTCTCAAATCGAAATTTTTTCTCAGTCGGACTCTTCCAAATGTATAAATATTATAGATAAAACTTGTATTAAAACTTTATTCTGGACATTATACTTTGATGGATCAAAATCTGGTGAAGGTGCAGGAGCTGGTTTTATACCAATTAACCGGGAAGGAGAAAATACAATGTTGGCATGTAGGCTGGCATGCAGAATTGAATTTGAATGCCTAAATAATACCACATAATATGAGGCGGTGGTCCAAGGCTTATAAAAAACAATTGACCTTGGTGTCAAATATCTCTAGGTATATGGTGATTCTGAAATTATTTTCAAATAGGTAAGAAATATTATACATTATATTTGTTGGAAATACTGAGAGGGGGGTGAATCAATATTCCTTTCTATTAGAGCATTAGTTAATCTTAAATTATTATCAATGTTTGTACAATGATAACAGTAAACAAAAGGAACACAAATGTACACAGTTTTTAAGGTGGAAACCCTCTTCGGGATAAAAACCACCTAAATGATTTTCTAATAATTCTTTAATATTCAACTCCAATTGAAAATAAATATCCAACTTCCTAGAATCTAGAAAAGCATTCTTCTCCAACTCCCACTGGATGGATGCTTCAACGCCCGAGATTCTTCAGTAGTCAACTGAACGGATGCCCCAACACCCAATAAGCTATAATTCACCCTAGCACCACCCTACCACTCTGAATTTTTCACAGGCTTGAACCTATTGGTGACTTCATGCACCAGCCTAACACCACCCTACCACCCTATAAAGGAATAAAAGGAGAATGGACTCTCGTACCAGGGAAAATGGTCCAATTTACAGTGATATAGAATGATGTATAAGAAGAAGACACACTAGAACATAACCCCAACTGTGACACAACCACATAATGATGATCCTAGACCTCCCAACACCGCCTCTTCAACTCTTGGCAAATAGACACTAGTACAAATTTTACAATGATGTATTTACAATGACTTAGTACAATGATACCTTTACAGTGACTGTATGTAGTGTTGCCCACTTGAAGTATTCATGTGATGAAATTCTTGTAGTTTTTCTTCACCTTGATTGCTGCTCTTATCATGCTAACCTTTTTTGCACCTTGCTTTGCTTTTCTACCCTGAAATTTTGGTCCTTTGCAGCCCTTGACAACACATGATCTAGCTTTTTCTTTCCTTCTAGGAGATCGATATTGAATCTATTTTATCTCTGTTATTTCAGATCCATAATATGTGGTTTTTAGTTCTGTAGTAGTCCTCTGAGTCTTCTTTCCAATGCCATAGGTCTGACCCAATTTGGATTCTTCAAGAGATATTTATGCTCAATCTCTCACAATGACCTAATTATGGAATGTTTCAATAGAGCTAACTTGTACGGCATGCCACATGTCATTGTTTCTTAATTCGTCTCTAAAATTAATAAAAAGAAAACTACAGTCCATGCAGTATCTACCACTTTTTACAGAACTCAAATCCAATACTCAGAAAGAGTGTTATGAAAATTTTCCCATGGTCACTTCTTTGAGATGAAGTTCAGGAGCCTACAAAAACACTGAATTCCACGGATCATATCTCTGAAAATGTTGCACACCCTTATCTGAAATTTCCACAGGGGCTTCCTCAAGCTTTCTTCTTCTCCTCATAAAAATTTTGGCTTCTGAACCTTAGTAGAAAAAAATTTATAGCGCAAATTTTACGATGACCTGTTTCAGATAGCAAAATCCCTACATGAGGAGGATATGAGGATCACAATTTATATAAATGCTTAGGTTGAGAGGGGCTTTAAAAATTTAACATGAGAGGGATTTTAGGAGCTTAAAAATGATTAATTATTAACTCTTCAATGACCCATGCCACAACCCCATGGGGTTTTAGCCCACCAATTGGGGTTACAAACTTCAAACATGAATATATCTCAAACCGTGAAGAATTACGTGGCATGCCATATATCAACAGAAACATATTGAAAATTAGAAACCATCAAAATCATTCTTGACCTAGAATATAGTAATCTGGTAGGTCAAAATTCCCATGCAATATTTGGGCATCCCCTGGTGCTGCTTGGGTTGACATTAATGACAACTGTTGATCAAAAATATTTTTGGTCATCTTAAACATTACCAATCATTAGTACAATCTCTTACCTCACATTTTTTAGCATTCAATATGTTGTCTAATCCAAGAATTCAAAATGCAAGTGAAAATCTTCTAGCTAATGTAGCATCCAGACTTATTCCTTCAAAGGATTTTATTCCAGATATATTTTTTATAGAATTATTTTTTCACCCATCTATTCTTGATAATGTCACTAATTGGTGAGTACTCAACAATGAGGAAGATGTTATAACTTTTATTACATCACAAGGGTCATATGGTGATCAATTAATTGATAAAGATGAACATGAAAGGGAATTGAATCAGAAAAATGAAGAGAATTCCATACCTAAGTCTATGGTTAAGCTTGAATATCTTTATGATCTCAAAGATGGGTTCAAAAAGGTTACTAATTCTAAACTGTAAAGTTCAACTTTGAGGTATGAACTAGTAAGCCTTGGCAAATATCTCAATCCTCAGAATATTAACTTAGGACTTGGTCTTTCATCTGATGAAATATTAGACTTCATCCACTTACTGAAGAAATGAAAGAATGTCTTCGCATGGAAATATGAAGATCTCAAAACGTATGATGCCTCCATCATCCAACATAATATCCCAATGACATCCACTGAAAAGCCTATACAACAAAAGTTAAGGAAAATTCACCCTAATCTTGAAAGTCAAATCAAAAGTGAATTGAACAAGCTCCTTAAGGCAAACATTATCTTCCATGTGAGGCATTAAAAGTGGGTCTCAAACTTAGACCCGGTTAGGAAAAACAATGGTGATATTCACATTTGTATAGATTTTAGGAACTTAAACAAAGCTTGCTTAAAAGACAATTTCTCATTACCATCAATGGAACAAATTTTGCAATCAATTGTTGGATCTGAATTAATGTCTTTCCTTGATGGATTTTCAGGCTACAATCAGATTCTGGTTCATCCTGAAGATAGGTTAAAGTCTACATTTAGAACTAAATGGGGCACTTATGCCTACCAGAAAATTCCTTTCGTCCTAATCAATGTGGGAGCAACTTTTTAAAGAGAAATAGACATTGCTTTCAGAGGGCTGGTAAATAAAATTGTGGTTGTTTATTAAGATTATATAACCATTTATTCTAATAAAATAAATGACCATTATCATTATCTTAAGAAAATCCTTGAACATTGTTTAAAATATGGAATTTATTTAAATCCCAAAAATTCTTATTTCGATTTAAGTGATTATTTCACTTTAAGTGAAGGTAAAATTTTAGGATTTATTGTCTCAAAAGAAGGCATTTTCATAGATCCGGAAAGGATAAAAGAAATTTCTGAACTATCTCATCCCCATTACAAGAAATCCATGCATTCCTTTTTAAGACAAATAAATTTTGTCAAGATATTTGTTCCAAACTTTTCCCAAATTGTTTTACCATTTCAAGTAATGATTAAGAAAAAATCACTCTTCAAATGGGGACACAATGAAAGAGAATATTTTGATCTAATCAAGCAAGCCATCATTAATTCTCCTTCTCTGACTACCCTAGATTTTTCTAATCATTTCATTTTGTATACTTTTGCATCTGAAGCATCTTATGTTGTTATGTTAACACAAATCAATGATCAAAATATTGAAGCACCCACTTCTTTCTTTAGTTGAATTTTTCAAGGTGTTGAACTAAATTATTCAAAAGTGGAAAAAAAAGCATTTGTTGTTTACAAATCTTTAAAGCACTTTAGACCTTTTCTCCTAAAGACACACACCAAGGTAATAGTTCCATTTTCAGGAGTAAGGCAACTGCTTATTCAAAAGGAACTAGGAGAAAAGAGAGAAAATTGGGTAACTTCTCTGCAGGAATATGACATTGACATAAGACCAGCCAGAATCATCAGAGGGAAAGGTCTCCGCAGATTACTATCTGGAGCATCCAACATATCAGATGATGAAGAGTCGGGTAATACTATACACATTCCCGAGCTAAGCCTGAATGACTCTAAATCACAGTATGTTGATGTTATATTTTATTTAAAAAGCGGATATGCTCCTACATAACTCAATTACAAAACAAAAATATCTTTAAGATTGAAAGCTAGTCAATATCAAATCATAGACAATATTTTATTTAGAAAGAACTATGACTTTGTACTACTAAGATGCCTTGAGAAGTATGAAGCATAGAGGTTTTTGCAGGAACTCCATGATGGATCCACAAGTGGAAACTTTGGAGGGGTTACCACCACACATAAAAACCTTCATGCAAGATATTACTGGCCCACATTGTCTAAAGGCACTCATGCATATGTGAGAAAATGTAAAACATGTCAAAATCATGCTGGAAGACAAAGAAAACCAGCCTTACCCTTGCATCCAGTCAACATTGAGCAACCTTTTGAGCAATGGGGATTGGATATCATAGGTGAGAATGTTCCGAACTCATCCAAAAATCATAAATACATTCTCACTGCAATAGATTATTTTACTAAGTGGGCGTAAGTTGTTCCACTAAAGGTAGCTAACTCTGAGGCCATTGTGGAATTTATTGATCAATTCATTATTACCAGGTTTGGATTACCTAGTGCACTTATGTTTGATAATGCATATTATTTTTTGGGAAACAGTATGACTGAATTTACTCTCAAAAGAGGTTTTAAACTTAAATATTCTACTAACTATTGTCCCCAAGGGAATGGTTTAGGAGAATCAAAAAATAAAAATCTCATAAGAATCATAAAAAGGACTATTGGTTAGAGCTAGAAAATTTGGCATAATTATTTAACATTTTCACTATGGGAAGATGGGATTACTCAGAAGGCCTCTATAGGAAATTATCCATTTAATCTAGTTTATGGGAAATAAGTTGTAATTCCATCAAATTTAGCTCTTCCTTCATTAGCCCTAGTTCAATTTATTGATGAAGTACCTTCTTATTCCTTAAAGTTAAGAATGTCTTAGATCCTTAAACTATAAGAGGAAAGGGAAAAATTAAAATTAACTCATGCTCGACATCAACATATGGTAAAAAATTATTTTGATGCAAATTTGGTTTCCCCAAAAACATTTTAAGTTGGGGATCTCATCCTTAAGTGGGATAAGGCACATGAGGAAAAAGGTAAGCATACCAAATTCCAAAGAATGTGGCTTGGACCATTTCAAATCATAGAAAAAATTGGCCCATCAACCTTCATGTTACAAGATCTTCGAGGGAGAAAATATTTTCTTCTTGTTAACGGGCTGATTTTGAAAAAATTCTTTTGTTAGGAGAATTTTTTCTTCTAAATGTACTATACTTATACTTTTAAATTTTTAGAGAATAAATTTTTATTACATACTTTTGGTTTTTCACAACACCTCTGAATTATTTTATGACTTTTTATCTTTGAAGAATAAAAATTCTTGAGGAAATAACTACAAATCTTGAAAATTTAACGAATACTATACAACTTTGAAATATTTTTCCATTGAAATTGTAAAATTTATAAACCTAAAGTTTGTAAAGTCTTTTTACTTTACTATCAATATGAAAAGGTTCATCCTTAAAAAGTAAATACTTGAAGTTACTAAGAATATTTAACTCTAAATTGTCATAAAAACCTCTTAAGGAGTCAATGATTCTCCCCATCCATTAATTATGCTTTTTTAGAGTGTAATTCAAAAATATAAAAAAACATAAAAGGATAAGGGATCTCATCATGAGCCTCCTTACCATGATCATGGGTAAATAATAAACTGACATTACCATTATTGCATATCAAACCAGTGTAATGGATCATGATTATTAAATAATCATAAGACAAGGGGTATCATCACGAGCCAGCTTGTTCAGTTCAATTATAACTAGTGAATGGCATTGTCACTTTCTAGTCATCAAGCCAGGACAATGAATTTTTATGAACAAGAAAAAACAAGTTATATGATTAAGGATTTATCTCAACAAATTTTAATAATAGATGGATGGGATACTAAATCATTGATGGTTAAAAGGTAATCTTGTCAAGGCTATGAATTCCTGCTGGAAGCAGTGGCTCTACCTATGACAAAAGGAGTAAATCAAAAAGTTAAGTTACAAAAAGACACTAATTTATCGTTTAAACTATTTGATGGTTGATATAGAGGAATGAATATATTGATTTATGAAAGGTTTCTAAAAGACTAACAATAAATAAGAGTTCTTTTATTCAGAGTAATTTTATTCAAACATTTTGAAAACAAATTTTGTTTCCTTAAATTATTTTTACTTATTTAAAGATACTAAGAAATTGTTTTTCAGAGATAACTGGTTCTTCTAGTGAATCGCCAATTGTTGTGCTATTTAACAACCCCCATTATTTTAGCATAGTTAAATTAGAAAAATAAAAAGGATCCTTTTAAAAAATTTAGAGTAAAAAAAATAAGACCCTTAAGTGATTAATTTAAATTGAAGTAGGAATCAAAGGGGGTAAAAAAACCTTAAATTTTAGCCTTAAAGACATTTGAGTGGAGAATGATTAAGAAAATCACAATATCCAATGAAACCCATATGGCTCCTAAAATATAGTCAACACAAATTGCGATGCGAAATACATCTAAGCACTTTAATAAAGGAAAAAAGGCATTTTCCCAAACAAATTATATAAGAAAGAAATTGCAGGACCCACTTTTGCCACGTAGGAAATAGCAAATCGCATTTCGCAATTCTACCTCGATGATCTTAAAGTCATACTCCACATTTCCCCGATGTGATATACTCTATCGCATTACACTTTCGTTTCGTGATCACTCTTACTCTTCATTAATTTTTGCCGATATTTTGATTGCGATATTGCAATCGGAAAAAGGTAGTTGATCGACATTTTATAAAGATCCACACATGAATAACACCGCGATGTGACAGATCTCATTTAAATGCTGGAATTATTACATAGGCACATCAACCCATACTGACCATTGATGCCATATCTTAAATGATTCTATAGCCCATGCCTCCAAAAATGATTTCACTCCAAGAAGCATTGAATTTATGTATTAACCATGTGTCAAGTTTCATTCGTTTTATTGTTTCCATTATTATGGTACTTTCACATTTGTAAATCAAAATTTCCTCTTTCTACTTATCATTATTCATTATTCACAGGCAAGTCCAAATAAAAAAATATCTTCAGAGATTTCAAAAGTTGTGAAGAAAGAAAAGAAACCTATGACACATGTAAATAATGCACCTACTATAAGTGAAAGAACATAAATGCTTTCTTTTTTTCACAGACACAACTTGTGGGCCTCAAAGTGGTTCTTCTTCCTAGGAAGCGATTTATAAGTTCTTTGAGAATGAGAAACCCCATAGGGTTCAATAGAAATTATTGTTGATGCTTCTGATTCTTCATAAGCTACTATAGAAGAAGTGGCCAATTCCTTTTACATCGAGTTGTTCTGTGCCCTAAAATTATAGCATATACTGATATGGTAAGATGGATAATCAACAACCTCAACATTGGGGCATAACTTTCTTAACCAGAAAAGGAATGATGGTAGGTTCTTTTAAAGAAGAAGACTTGAAGTTCATGTATCACATTCCAGACCCATAAAAGGTCTATGAGAAGGAATTTATGGCGCAATTCACCAACAAGAATAAGCTGAATTCAAATCCGATCAAGCAATGGAGAAACAACCCGAATAAACACAAAAATGATGATAATGGTATGTATTATATTGACTCCCTTGCTAGTACCTACTGTTATGTCACTACAATGATTTCCAGGCTCTTTTTTTCAGCTTGATACTACCAAATTTTCAGTTGAATGGGCTCCCCTAATGGAAGCAATCACATATTCTTATATTATGGACTAAGGAACCATTTTGTCCAACAATATTTCCACTCAAATTATGGAATATAGAAAAAATTGTTCTATTTCCTCTAAAAAATTTGCCCCATTTTATATGAGTGCTTATATCATGGACGTTGCATGTTTCACTTCATATTTTCAGGTTGTGGGTTGGAAATTGACTACCCAGGACCCTCTCCCCATTCATGTATATCATAGCATGTTATGGGAGTCAAAATATGAAAACCATTTTTATAAAATCTACAATGGAGTTATGCTCCCTTTGTTTCAAGTCGTATTCAATGATAAAGCCCCCAGGTTGTCTAAATAATCTCAAGCTAACTTATCCTCCATTGGAAAATGGTTTGGAGAAGAATCGTTTACTTATGTTAGGGTTTTTGGGAGCCTGGCTCGGCCACATGTTTTACCATTATATGTTATGGATAAGATTCTCGTGAGAGAAATAGTTTATCAAACTATTGACAATGGATTAACGAATTTTTCCCTGGATGCGGGGTGACACGCTTGACATGAGTGAACATCAAATATCAACCCACACAGACTGTGGAAATCTCTAACGCAATTCCTCACCTGTAGCGGATCTAATTACCATTAACTCCTCGCATGCTCATCGCAGAATCAGAGATAGCACTGAGAGGACAAGCATTGTGTCAGTTGACCCTAATCATCACCTCGCCCACACCACCATTAATGTCCATGATGTATAATCAGCATTGAACCACACCTACTCCCCTGCGCCTTCTCAACTGCTTGAGCTCCACACACAGTTCCGTACGAAGATCATTCATTTCAATCCCTACAAACTTCATCCTCGCACCTATATAACCCCTAAACCTCTGCCCATTTTCTCACCCATCTGTTCACCTTTGCATCTTGCTCTCCTCCTTCTGATCTGGAGTCTCACTAATTCCAATCAGCTGCGAAGTCTTAGTCCTACAGTGCAGCTACGCAGACTCCCTCTACTTGTTGCTCTTCATCCTGCGCACTTCCCCCCCAGTCTTTGCAGCCTCTTCAGCCCCAGTGTCACTCTTGTCTCCCCTCCCAGGTGCGCAATGACCCCCAGACTGCACCAATGCACTATTTGTGGTGATTAGAGAGGGGCCCTCCAGGGTCATTACCATTGCAGCAAGGATAACCACCTGGAATTGATTGAAGGCTCCTCTTCCAACACCCTTGCAAGCCATGAATCTGATCCTGACTAGTGATTTTAATCCTACAGGCAATCAACGCAAAGGGGAAGTCGAGGTGCAAGGAGGTCCACCTCCTCTCCTAGAGCATCCTCTCCTCATCTCATGCCGGCTCCCCCGACCATTCCTACGTAGGTTAATGATGATACGAACATATGGATCATGGACTCTGACGGCGCTTGGACGAAGGTTCCTAATGGAGTAGACCTGGACTCCCCCATCCTCTGCGCTCCTACAGGTCTCCCCAAGCGAGTTGCTGCCAAAGTGGAAGTTTTTGTGGAAGCTGTTGTTGCGTAGGCTCCAGCCTGTCTCATCTAAGAGGAGAATACCACATGCAGTGATGATGATGATGAATAAAATCTATGCAGTTGCACATACTTACTCTGTTTTTTGTCATATATGCCTACAGGTATTTTCTTTTATTTTCTACTCTCTATCTCTTAGATGCATCAGCGCTACTATGCACAATGTAAGGCTCGTTTTCAAGTTTTCTTTGGGTCAGCCTCCTCCCCTGAGGCAGGGATTGGTTAAGAAAATATTACCAACCCTACCTGTAGCATATGTAATATTATGTTCTCGAATTAATAGATTAGCACAACTTACCAAAAACAAAAATGGATTAACGAAGTTTTTGAAGGAAGCTAAGAAAGCATCATGACCCTCCTTTCCAATTCAATATGGGTTTTACGCCTTGGACAACTATTAACACGCAGGATTAGAGGTCATCCAAATTGAATGTTTCAAACTATTTACAATTTCAAATAGACAATACGACCTGAATCAAGTTTCCAATGATTTTACCCCTCAAGTTAAAAGCATACCTTTTGTACATGAAGATGATGAGTTAAATGAATTGTTTGAGTCAAACGATACTTAATCCGTAGTTCAGAAGTTAGTAGCACTACGCCTCCATCCAAAATAGTTGTAAAATTTTAAGCAGTATAGGAACAAACGATTGGAAGTGATTTCTTTGAAAATGTTAGAAGTATCCCAACCCATAACACAGAAGGGAAAGGAAAAAGAACAGGCACCTAAGGATACTGAAGTCCTTAGTAAAATTGAAGAAGATAAATATGCTGAAGTTCAAACCATGGATTTAGATTTCCCAAGTAATTTGAATGATGTCTGGAAGGATTTTAACCAAAAAATCCAAGGAGACTAAGAAGTGATGATTACTGGTAATCAACAAATAGTGCAAACACCTCAAAGAAAAAGTCAAGACTTGTTTATTGTTGGGCCATCTGACAAGATAGTTAGCACAGAGCTAGTGGAATTCATCCTAGCCTTCCCTAGTACAGAAATTGTACTGAAAATTGAGGAAATCCCTCCTCTGCATATATTCTATAGTCCTAAACATAAATTCGTTGTGAGTAGACAAAGAAAAAGAAGGAGAATAGAGAAGTCTCAACTCCTTGTTCCAAGATATGTTTCAATGGAAGAAGTTTGGAAAGATTCACAAGCAGATCCTTCTCAAGATATAACTCGTCTGATCCATTTCGCGGGATCCTATGCATATGCTACTATAGATAAGGCTTCCAAGGTTTAAAATTGATTAAAGAAAATGTTAAAAGAATCATCCAATTAGAACATGAACTATAGGAATAAAATCAGAACGTCAACCAACAACTACATGTACAAGTATCACAACTCCAAGAGAGCATTGATCAATTGAAATTACAACACTAAACTGAAAACAGTTCAAAGGACACTCCAATTCATCTATTGCATTTTAATATTAAGAGATTGAAATATAATCCAAAGATAGATGAATTTAGAAAATAAGAACTGGAATTGAATACCCTACTGGCACAACAACAAGTTAGTTTTTGTCAAAAGTTGTCAAATATCATTGAATTATGTGAGAAAAATGATTCATTGATGAATCGAGTAGTAGACCAGAGAATAAATTTCGATGAGATTGATGATAAAGTCTCAAATTATGTCACCAGGCAAGATACTGCTGATGGTCGAAAGGCTAATCTTCCCAGGATTGAGGACTCTTAAAAATAAATATTATTTACTGACTGGAACATACAATTGAAACATGCTAAAAGGCCATCTACAAAGCTAGAGATGTGGCTAATAATATTTTTGAAACGGTCAATTATATTCTCATCGTTGTCAATCTTATTGATAGATGCCCTACTGGTTCTCTTCCTATTGTTAAATATTTGATAAGGCAATGGAAAGAAGTTTACAAGGTCAAAGAGGAAAACATTATAAAGTTGGAAAAACTAGATTGGGAAAAGTATTTGAGATACTTGGTAAAGTCACATAGCCAATGGCTCATGTTGTGTTGTCTTACAGATACTTCCTCCTATATGTTGCCTCCATTTTCAGATGCGGTTTTCACTGGACAGTTGCGCATCAGGCTAGGCCAACCTCCCGAGGTTAATCCTATGCTTAACATCCTTCAACTGAAGGAGTGAATGGCTGATGAGACAACATGACAACCTTCAATCAAGTCACCCCATTAAATTGTGTTTCTGGTTTATTCTCACTTAGTTTAAGGAGAGTTGTTTAAACCTCCTCGGTTTTTATTGTAATTACTATTTTTAGGACTTTTTATTTTATTATATAAACCGCTTAATGTCTTTTAAGAAGGGGTCCTGAAATTTTTAAAGGAAGACTTTATAGAAGTCACACTTTTGTACTCTTATTTTTTTCTTAATAGAAAGGGTTGGACCAAATACCAGTTTTCAAGTGAGCAAAGTTAGCGTATACATGGTACTTTTATCATATATGTTAATTTTTCATTTCAAATGAGAAATGGTTAATTTTTTTAATGATTTTTTGTTTTATGTATCTTTTTGAAAAAAAATAAGGCATTAACTCACTTTTGAAAATGCTAGATTTCATATTTCGGTACATATTGAATACATGCAGTAAACCGATGCGATATAGTCTTATCCAATTAATTTAATTAACTATTTAATTAAATCAATTATTTCAATTTTTTTCATATCTCTAAGTGTTTGTATAATATTTATTTGCATTCATTGAAAGATCATCTTTATAAATCACATAAAGAGAATAATTCATCCCGAGATAGATATAGATAGGTATATTTATTTACTTCAAGCTTTTTATCACTCCCATCTACCAAGTCACAGTCAGTTATAATACCATCCATTAACCCAATTATATTTCACTGGGAAACTTGTCCCATAAATCTAGTCGGAGCCACCATACCAAATAGATAAGATACGGTTTTCAAGTCCCCGACCAGGTGGTTTTCACTGATGTTGTTGCACCGATTTTCAGGGCCTCAACAGATTCCTCTATTCTCCCTATAACTTCAAATTTATTATTTATTGTGTAAAAACATTCTTTGGATGCTATTGAATAAGGCAACCCCTTACCCTAATATTTATTACACTTGCTTGAGACCATATTCAATTCAGGTTCTTCGCTTGAATTTTTCTTTAATAAAAGTTGCTCCTCTTGGGTTTTTGGAAAACTTTTCATAAGATGTCCATAATAATGAAAAGTATTCCACTTGGATGGGATATTACCATAATCCAAGAATACTGAATGGCTCCACCCATTTATATTTATTTGTAGATCCTATGGGAATCCCTTCTCCAAGTCCGCCTCCATGGATATTCTTGCACAAGAATACAAATTTTCTTTTGTTTTTTCTTGATCAATGAATTTATTTTATTTATTTATAATATATCTAAGAGTGCAATCATCATAGAAATTTAAGGGAGATCAAAGAATATAATATAAATTAGGGTTGGAGTGATCTCTTCTTTTAGATTAAAGTATAGTGACCACGGGCATATATGCATTCCCTTGGATCCCATAAATATGTTCCAATGAGTAATATCAAATATTTATATTCTTTATTAACAAAAACAAAATATCCATATCTAGAAGCAAAGGAAGATACATGTCAATTGATTTTAGAAGACCATTACTCAACCACCCAAGGTTCCACAACTTTTAGACTAAGCTAAAGCTCTATAAAATTTCCTATTAGGGAAAACTCACAGAATTTATTAATGGTTTCCTTCTTGGTTATATGGATGGGAGGTCTCTTTAAGGAAGAATGGATTTCAGTGATTTCTCTTATTATAAGGGTTTGGAGACTAAACTAGAGGAAAAAATGCTTTCAATTTTGGGATGTTAGGATTCCTCATTTTACATAGCAATACAACTATAATAGCAGATTATGTTTTTCCACCCAAACACATGGGTTCAAGATCTCCTTTTTCTCTAGCATGAGATCAAAATATTTGAGTGGATGGTTGAGTGATAGTGACTCCAAAAATTCCAAGAGATGGATGGATGGTGGTGTTCGTTAGGATAAAACCTAGCCGTGGGAAATTTTCATATTTTCGTGTATTTTTCATTGACACAATGTTGCATGTAAACCATATTTTAATGAGATATTATGTTTAACTCCTTTGGTGAATTCTTTGTTTTCTAAGAAGATATAATATGTTGGTTAAACATGTTTACAAACTTGATTGAATAATTAAATCAGTGATTTCAAATTTGTTAATATTTTAAATTATTTTATTATTATTTATGATAATTACATCTAAAAAAAATATGATTCATCTAAATTTAATCTTCTATTAAATGAAGAAAATAATTTTAAAATTTTATATTTAATAAAAAAATAGATAAAAGGATCTTCAACTAAACTAGCCTTAATGAATAATAGTTGTTAATATTAATATTACAAATAGTGATAACATATTGCATACTAAATCATGAAAACAATTCTAAATTAGATTTTATTATTCTTTTAAATCAGTTAGTTTGGCCCATGGGGCATAGAATAGACGGTGATGGGGTGTATTGTTAAGTCACTCCTTGATGTGAAGGTCGCTGGTTCGAAACTTTGTGGGCAAAAATCCAGTCATGTTAAGGGCTTTTGTGGACTAGGCCAAGTGCGATCCTCGAGTGATTTTGATGGCTTAGATGCTCCTGGGTCGTTGTTTAGTAAGCCAAATTTTAAGCTTGTAGTCATTTCTGGAGGGCAGAAACAACTTGACAAAAAAAATAAAAAATTAGTTTGATTAAATATTTTATTACAAAGAAAAAAATCTAAATTTCTATATTATTTATAAAAGTAAAAAAAAAAAAAAAAAAAATATATATATATATATATATATATATATATATTAAAAAAAAACCAAACAAAGTTACTATTTGCATGCATGTAAAATCATTAATGAAGAGGCCCTAGGGGGGGGGGGGTGACTCAATTAATGATCGAGGTAATGTGAGCCTTGAGAAAACTGAGAGATCCAAGGTTCAAATCACCCAGGTTGTGACTTGGTTTATGAAGAGGAGGACAAGTCGTAGACCCCTAAATGTTTACTAGTCACTGCATGTCAAGTGTGTTGTTGGGTTCCTCTAGGATACAAAAAAAACACCAATGAAAAGGATGAAGTAATTGCATCCACCTAAGGAAGGTTTGATAAGATCATAAATGTCACTATGTATAAGTTACAAACATAATTTTTTCTCACCATGTACTTGTGATCTTGATTTTGTTCACCAATAATACATGCTTCACACTTAAAAAATTCCTCTTTAGAAGGAGGAACACTTTAACCATTTCTTGATTTCAATTTTCTTAAACATTATTTCAAATTTTTGCTTGAAAGTCAAAAGGTAAATTTTCAAATTAAAATTTCCATAATTGTAAGGAGAAAGGGAATAATTTTGTTGTTTCTACAACATTATACTAATTTCGAGGAATGCCTTGTATCCGTATAAGTTTTCCGTCGTCATATCCATTAATTATTATTCTAAATTTTTTATTTACTGAATTGATTTTGACAAAAGAATTTTGCATGACAATGTGATGGCCACCTTGTCTAATTAAGACCAAGGATAGAAAACACATTTGAAAAGTAGGAACATACTAAACATTGGAAAGCAATATTTTTCCAATTCTTTGAAGAGAGAAATTGATTAAGCCCTTGCCTTGAGGAGTATAGGTTGCTTCACCTACCAAATAATTTGAATTGAGTTGCATATCTTGGTATGTATAAAACCAATTCATTATATAATACATATATACCAAGTAGCCCCGATATCAAATATTTTATCATCTTCACAATAATTCCTCAACAACATGTTAGTGACAACTAAATTTTTGAAATATAACTCCTGAACAATAGTCAAAATTATTCCCATGATTATTTTCATATTGATGGTTGAAGTTGAAGTATGGTACCTATGATGTTTTTTTAAGTTGAATGTTTTCTTATTCTTTGGAAAAACTTCAATTTGAGTTCTACATTATTTTGCATGATGCCCATTGTGAATACATATTTTTCACTTGAGTTGATTCATATCTTGTCCTTTTACTATGTTATAACCCAAATTTTTTCAAAACATTATTGGGTTAACTCTATTTTTTATCATGATTTCAAAATAGATTTAGAAGTCATTTTAATATTTGGTTAAGGGTAGGTTAGATTTTCACAAGTTCAAAGGTCATCATTAAGTACAAATAAAGTCTTTTCAAGGTCCATTCATGGTCAAATACTCATATTTTCCATTTAGGAGTCATTCCATAAGGTTTCGGGTCAAAACTGTGCAATTAGCCAAGAATCCACATTTTCGTAGCACTGTTAGTTCAAAAAAGTTGATTTGCGCTATGAAAGCGCTAATAGTTTCGTAGCGCAAACTGGGAAAAATACACTTTGGGCACTACGAAAGCGCAGTTTCTTAACCGTCTTGTCAACTGAGCTAAAATTTGTCAGAATCCATTGGGACATGATAGGTTAGTGGTATGATGAGTCATATAGTGATGAGATTTAGTGTACTTACCCATCCTACAGTCATCATTGTCATGATAGGTTATGAATGAGGCATCATTCAGTTATGAGATGACATTCCAAATTCAAAAGCTTGCCTAATTTGGTCATTCTCGTTTCATTTGCCTCCATTCGAGTGTCTGAGCTCTGTAGTAGTCAAGCCAAAACTTTGGTTGTTCTATACAAAGTTTATCTTCATCCTAATCAAGCGAGGTTGTTTCATATATTCAAGCGAGGCTATTTCATATATTCAAGTGAAGCTAACAGGTTTTTCTGATCAGCATGGCAGAGGAAAAGAAAGTCCACAAAGGGGGAAACTATTTAAGATATGAGCCTGAAAATATGAAGGCCATAATTGAAGACCAAACAGTGATGGAGGCATTCAGCAAAGTAGGTTCTCTCCGATTTTGTGAAAAGCTGCAGGGTTTCCACACACAAGTGTCTAAAGAATTTTCTTTGCACTTCAACGCAACAACTACCAAGGTTGGGATGTTAAATGTGCCAATTACACCAGAGATTATTGCTTCTGTAACAAAAATACCAAGGGGGCAAGAAACTTTGTTCAAAGGTTTTAAATTTGACATGGAGCCATGCAAGGAATTCATGAAACCTGGGTATGCAAATATGGACCACAATAATGCAATACCTAGAAGTTGCATTAAAGACACCTATGCAAAGTTGTTGTTTAACATTCAGAGATACTTTACATGTGAAGGCAGATACCATAAGGTCTACACATATCTTTTCAAGTTTCTTTTGTATTTCACTGGTAAGATCTCACTGGATTTTCCCTTTTATCTACATAGGAGTCTTTCCAAAATGGCTGATAAAGTACAAGCCAAATTTGATGGTTGTGAAACATCTTTGTTTCATCATGGTTTGATGAAGTTATTTATTTTGAATGATCTTCAGAAGATAGGAAGGGATTGGTATTCCTTTTTCTTTTATGAATGGTTTTGAGCTGGAAACCCTAACCCCAGCTAGAAACCCTAAAACTAAAGGAACTCCTTCACCACTAGTAGCAGAGTGTAGTCAGCCCGTGGTTGCAAAACCAAAGGAATTTGCAAAACTAAAACCAAGGAAACAAGTTGAGAAAAGGACATAGTAGACACAAGTGCTTATTTCACCAACTCCATAACCTACAAAACAGAGGTCAAAGAATGTCAAAGAGGCAAAACAAAAAAAGGATGTCAGCAAGCAGAAAAGCATAAGAGTGACAAGAAGCCAAGCAGTGGCATCAAAAGGAAAGAAAATTGTTTCATTCTCAGAGGATAGCCAAATAATTAAGAGAAATTTAGATGACATCCTACATGTCATTGACATAGAGGAGACACCCATTGTGCAAGCTTACTTCATTGGAGTAGATGAACAAAAACAGAGAAAGGTTAAGTTTGCAAAGAAGCTTGAATTTGAGGATGAAAATGTAGCCTTTATCTTTCAAGAAAGGAAACCTTTAACTAGGCCTACTAAGAAACTCAAGGAAGGAAGAAAGGAAGTCCAAGAACCTATTGAAATAGCTAAATTCCTTGAAGAATTATTTGACCTCTCATCACCAATAGTAGAGCATGCAGCCAGTAGAACAATGAAGGGAAAAGAAGAAATGACAGAGTGTAAACATCTTGAGGATAAATTGAGATTAGAAAACCAAGAGATTTCTATGATGACAAAGAGGGCTAGGAAGCATAGTATTGAAAAATCATAATTCAAAAGAATGAAGACATTGTGGGAGGGTCAAACTGGTTTTATTTCTGAAACCCCAAGCAGTGTAGAACAATTTTTCACATGGATAGTTCTAGCCATCAAGGAAGCTAAATTTTTCAGAGTAATCAATACTCACTTGAGAGCGAGTAATAAAATACTTAGAGATCAAGTGGAGGACTTGGAGCAGCAATTGAAATTGACTCTGGATGAATTAAAGAACAAAGGTGCAAAATGACAATCATTAAAAAGTCAAAAGCTAAATCAAGTGAAAATTAAGAAGGAACCTCATGAAAACTGTGTTTTTCAGTTCATATGACTTTTTGATTTGATGAAACCAGTGTTATTTTAAGTTTTGGTACATTTTTTGTTTTCATTTTGAAAAAATTTGGACAAAACTACTCACTCAGCAGTTTCGTAGCGCAAACAGTGTAAAAAGAGTGAAAAGCGCTACGAAACTATTGTAGCAGCTTTTTTCACTCTTTCTCATCAATTTTTGAAGGGAAAAAGTGTGAATTATGACTTGAAGTTGCTGGGGAGGATGTAATAAATTTTATTGAAGATAATCGTGGAGGAAAGAAATAAAAATTTTGGAGAAAAAAGGGTAAAGGAGCTGCGCTATGAAAAGCACTATGAATCTGCGTTCTTTTCGTAGCACATTTTATCTCAACTCATTTTGAACAATTTGTTGATGGTTTTGGACAGTTGGAACTTAGGGAGGCTTTTGGGTAGGTGTTACTTCAGTTTCTAACAGTAAAAAACCTCGAAGTGATGGGTTCATGATGGTTAGAGTGTCTCAAGAAAACAAAGGATCCTATGCCTAGAAAACAAGGGACAATTTCCTACTTTGATGGAGATCAGTATTATGGTTATAAAGTGTTGAAGCTTATCATCTGGATTTGACCATATGTAAATACACTTGGAAAATTATATAATTTAGTTTAGATAATATTGTTATGAGTAGATATAATGAGTTTGAATCCTATTTGTAATAGGACTGTTTATTAGGTTTGCAGCTGTCTTTTTGTAATAAATACCTTGTCATATGGTTAGGAAAGGTGTCAATAGTCAGGAGTTCGATGTATCTAGCTCAGGATAAGGTTATCTTATGTTGTAAATGATCTATAAAAGATCAATAATTCAAAAATGCTAAAGGTTGGACATTTTTAGCAAGAGACCGTGTTTATTGTAAGTGACTGGTTTTCAGCTTAATACAGAGATTTCTACTTAGCCAACTTGAGATTCAGAAATACTTCTAGTGTGTTTTTGTTCTACTTTGCATCCTTTTACTATCCTATTGTAGTGGTGTTTGTCTATGTTACTAAAAATTCATCTATGATGCTTTGACTTCCTATATAGGTAAACTTACTGCATGTTTTACAGTTTCACATGTGTATCTCTTAACTAGAACTCTGATATGCCTCAATTTCCATGCTAAGTAGATTGTTTGGTTTTTTCTGAAGTTATTTTGACTCCATAAGCCCAATGTGCACTTGCTGATGTGATTTGAAACCAATATCAATCATTTATCTACTTATTACCCCACATAGAGTTAGATATCTATATTTTTATCAAAAATCATTAACCCTTGAGAGAGCCCTCTCAGGTTGAGGAGGCTAAGCCTCAATCAAAAGATTGGTTTGAAACTATTACATGAGATTGAATTGATTAGAAACCTATCAGGTCTAATTTTGTGATAACATACGGATTGAAGGTTTTTGTTGGGAGAATCATTTTATCTCCTAAAAAAATGTTGATTTGAATTGTTTATTCTCTTCCTTTACTTTTGATACAACCACAACTATAATTAAAGGATTGGCTTGGTTTGTGCTCTTGATGTCTTTGATTGTTTAAATTTCCTCTTCCTCTCTAACTTCCATTATATGTATCTTTTCCTTTGGAACTTTCTCCTTTTCTTAAATTGGAAAATAGAATTTATTCTATTTCATCATTCAATTCCAATTTTACTAGTTTTTTAGCATAGGGAGGCTTAGTAGGATCTTATCACCACTACAAACATCTTTCCATAATTTATTATAGAGTGATGTGCTTTGTATATGACAACTCTAAGACTTGTATTTCTTGCGCCCATTCAATTTGTCGAAATTAGTGAACAAATTAACTAATTTAAACATGGTGAGTTGTGTGCAAAATAGTGGAGTGAAAATGTATTTTCTATACAACAATCTAACAAATTTGCACAAAATCATCAAAAATATTAAGAGCATCAAGCACAAGGGACACTAGAATCTCTACCAAAAAGAGATGTAAGGGTTTGGCCTCGACCCTCTCATATACTCAATGAAAGAGATCATTAATAGTGTATCTCACTTGACTATTATCAATTATTTAATTCTATGTTTGAAATTTGCTTGAATTTCATCAAGCTTTCAAATTTTGACACAATAATAGTCTTCAATACAAGATAAATATGCCCCCTTTGAAGTGGGATATGTGTTTTGTATTTCAATAAAAAAAGTGACTGAATAAGCATCCCCCCAAACTAGTGAATAATTTAACCCTTGTTTGAATTTATGAGAATGCAATAGTAATAATAAATCTCATAAAAAACAATTAGAAAGATGCATCCACATGGTTGGCATTCACTCATTTGCAAATTAATCAACCTTAGGGAGCACATATTATTAATTGTTTATTGTGGAAATATGATCACATGTTTGAGGTAGTTTTCATGAGAATACATACATATTATGGAGTGTGTCAATGGGAAGAAATGTTGGGCTTTCTCTTTGAATGGCTTGCTAGAAATCATCATCTTGGGATACAGGGAGTATGCCTCCTTTTCCTTCATGATTCAACACCAATTGAGCCATGTGATGTTGATATATACAATGAAATGTAGATTATTGAAAGAAAATTTGTAGATTTATATTGGATTTGCTAGATATTTGAGCTTTACAACTTTCAAATTATAAATTCACAATAACAAAAATTGATTGTCATAAATGGTAACAATGTAGAATACTTCTAGAATGGGTTAAAATAAATCTTATAAATCATATCATGAAAATGTGTAAATAAATTTTATAATAGAATTGATTATAGAATTTAGAGTTTGTTTAGATAAAATCTAAATCTAGACAATGTCAATTACATTTATCTCGGTGGTTGGGAGGAGTAATGTTATCTTATCCACCCAAAATTTGAAGTATTGAAGCTTGAGATTTGGAATAATGTCTTTTTCAATGGTTCATTATCATGTTTTTTGCATCACCATAACTCTAATGTGATGTTAATATTCGCCATGCATTCTCAAACTCATAACATAATTATCGAGAATATATATGTGTGTGTGTTGGGGGGGGGAGGGGGGTGGGGGGGTTGAGGGTTTATATAACATATATAGCTTATAGATCTTTTATTTATTTTTAATACTTAACTAATAATGTAAAGATAAACATAAATTTTCATTGACTCCCTTGCTAGTCCCTACTGTTATGTCACTGCAATGATGCCTAGGCTATTTGTTCAACCTGATACTACCAAATTTTTAGTTGAATTGGTTCCCATAATGGAAGCAGTCACATTTTTTTATCTTATGGACTGAGGAACCATTTTGTCCAACAATATTTCCACTCAAATTATGGAATATAGAAAAAATCATTCTATTTCCTCTAAAAAATTTCCCCCATTTTATATGAGTGATTATATCATGGATGTTGTATGTTTCACTTCAAATTTTCGAGCCATGGGTTGGAAATTGACTACCCAGGACCCTCTCCCCATTCATGTCTATCATAACATGTTATGGGAGTCAAAATATGAAAACCATTTTTATAAAATCTACCATGGAGTTATGCTCCCTTTGTTTCAAGCCGTATTCAATGAGAAAGCCCCCAGTTGTCTAAAGAATATCAAGTTGACTTATGCTCCATTGCAGAATGGTTTGGAAAAGAATTGTTTACTTATGTCAGGGTTTTTGGGAGCCTGGCTCGGCCACATGTTTTACCATTATATGTTCCGGATAAGCTTCTCGTGAGAGAAATAGTTTATCAAACTATTGACAATGGAATAATGAAGTTTTCCCTGGATGTGGGGTGACACGCTTGACACGAGTGAACATCAAATATCAACCCATATGGATTGAAGAAATATCCAACGCAATTCCTCACCTGCAGCGGATCTAATTACCATTAAATCCTCGCATGCTCCTCGCAGAATCAAAGATAACACCGAGAGGACAAGCATTGTGTCACTTGACCCTGATCATCACCTCGCCCATACCACCATTAATGTCCATGATGTATAATAAGAATTGAACCATGCCTACTCCCCAGCGCCTGCTCAACTTCTTGAGCTCCACACACAGTTCCATGTGAAGATCATTCATTTCCATCCCTATAGACTTCATCCTCACACCTATATAACCCCTAGACCTCTGCCCCTTTTCTCACCCATATGTTCACCTTTGCATCTCGCTCTCCTCCTTCTGATCTGGAGTCTCACTGATTCCCATCAGTTGCGAAGTCTTAGTCCTACAGTGCAGCTGTGCAGACTCCCTCTTCTTGTTGCTCTTCATCCTGTGCACCGTCCCCCGAGTTTTTATAGCCTGTTCAGCCCTAGTGTCACTCTCGTCTCCCCTCCCAGGTCCGTAATGTCCTCCAAACTACGCCAATGCACTATTTGTGGTGGTCAGAGAGGGGTTCTCCAAGGTCGTTACCATCGCAGCGAGGATAACCGCCTGGAATCGATTGAAGGCTCCTCGTCCAACACCCTTGCAAGCCATCAATCTGATCCCGACTACTGAGTAGAATCCTCTAGGAAATCAGTGCAAAGGGGAAGTCGAGGTGCGACGAGGTCCATCTCCTCTCCTAGAGCACTCTCTCCTCATCTCACGCTAGCTCCCCCGACCATTCCTACGAAGGTTAATGAGGATACAGACATATGGATCATGGACTCTGATGGTGCTTGGAAGAAGGTTCCTAATGGAGTAGACCCGGACTCCCCCATCCTCTACGCTCCTGCAAGTCTCCCCAAGCGAGCTGTTACCAAAGTGGGAGTTGTTGTGGAAGCTATTGTTGCGCAGGCTCCAGCCTGTCTCATCTAAGAGGAGAATAGCACCTGTAGTGATGATGATGATGAATAAAATTTGTGCAGTTGCACATATTTACTCTGTTTTTTGTCATATATGCCCATAGGTCTTTTCTGTTATTTTCTACTCTATCTCTTAGATGCATCAATGCTACTACGCACAATGTAAGGCTCATTTTCAAGTTTTCCCTGGGCCGACCTCCTCCCCTGAGGCAGGGATTTGTTAAGCACATATTACCAACCTTGCCTGTAGCATATGTAATATTATGTTCTCGAATTAACAGATTAGCACAACTTACCAGAAACAAAAATGGATTAACGAAGTTTTTGAAGGAAGCTAAGAAAGCATCTTGACCCTCCTTTCCAATTCAATATGGCTTTTACGCCTTGGACAACTATTAACACGCAGGATTACAGGTCAGCCAAATTGAATGTTTCAAATTGTTTACAATTTCAAACAGACAATATGACCCGAATGAAGTTTCCAATGATTTTACCCCTCAAGTTAAAATCATACCTTTTGTACATGAAGATGATGAGTTAAATGAATTGTTTGAGTCAGAAGATACTTAATCCATAGTTCAGAAGTTAGTAGCACTACACCTCCATCCAAAACAGTTGTAAAATTTTAAGCAGTACAGGAACAAACGATTGGAAGGGATTTCTTTGAAAATGCTAGAAGTATCCCAACCCATAACATAGAAGGAAAAGGAAAAATAAAAAGCACCCATGGATACTGAAGTCCTTAGTAAAATTGAAGAAGATAAATATGCTAAAGTTCAAAACATGGATTTAGATTTCCCAAGTAATTTGAATGATGTCTGGAAGGAGTTTAACCAAAAACTCCAAGGAGACCAAGAAGTGATGATTACTAGTAATCAACAGATAGTGCAAACACCTCAAAGAAAAAGTCAATACTTGTTTATTATTGGGCCATCTCACAAGATAGTTAGCACAGAGCTAGTGGAATTCATCCTAGCCTTCCCTACTACAAAAATTGCACTGAAAATTGAGGAAATCCCTCCTCTACAGATATTCTATAGTCTTAAACATAAAGTCGTTATGAGTAGACAAAGAAAAAGAAGGAGAATAGAGAAGTCTCAACTCCTTGTTCCAAGATATGTTTCAATAGAAGAAGTTTGGAAAGATTCACAAGCAGATCCTTCTCAAGATCTAACTCGTCTGATCCAGTTTGCGGGATCCTATGCATATGCTACTATAGATAAGGCTTTCGAGGTTCAAAATTGATTAAAGAAAATGATGAAAGAATCATCCAATTAGAACATGAACTATAGGAATAAAAGCAAAACGTCAACCAACAACTACATGTACAAGTATCACAACTCCAAGAGAGCATTGATCAATTGAAATTATAGCACCAAAATGAAATCAGTTCAAAGGACACTCCAATTCATCTATTGCATTTTACTATTGAGAAATTGAAATATAATCCAAAGATAGATGAATTTAGAAAAGAAGAACTGGAATTGAATACCCTACTGGCACAAAAAGAAGTTAGTTTTTGTCGAAAGTTGTCAAATGTCATTGAATTATGTGAGAAAAATGATTCATTGATGAATCGAGTAGCAGACCAGAGAATAAATTTCGATGAGATTGATGATAAAGTCTCACAGTATGTCACCAGGTAGGATATTGCTGATGGCCGAAAGGCCAATCTTCCCAGGATTGAGGACTCTAAAAAGGAGATATTATTTACTGACTGGAACATACAATTGAAACATGCTAAAAGTCCATATACAGAGCTAGAGATGTGGCTAATAATATTTTTGAAACGGTCAGTTATAATCTCATCGTTGTCAATCTTATTGATAGATGCCCTACTGGTTCTCTTCCTATTGTTAAATATTTGATAAGGAAATGGAAAGAAGTTTCCAAGGTCAAAGAGGAAAACATTATAAAGTTGGAAAAAATATATTGGGATAAGTATTTGAGATACTTGGTAAAGTCACATACCCAATGGCTCATGTTGTGTTGTCTTACAGATACTTCCTCCTATATGTTGGCTCCACTTTCAGATGCAGTTTTCACTGGACAGTTGTGCATCAGGCCAGGCCAACCTCCCAAGGTTAAGCCTATGCTTAACATCCTTCAACTAAAGGAGTGAATGGATGATGAGACAACATGACAACCTTCAAGCAAGTCACCTGATTAAATTGTGTTTCTGTTTTATTTTCACTTAGTTTAAGGAGAGTTGTTTAAACCTCCTTAGCTTTTATTGTAATTATTATTTTTAGGACTTTTTATTTTATTATATAAACCCCTTAATGTATTTTAAGAAGGGGTCCTGAAATTTTGAAAGGAAGACTTTACAGAAGTCACACTTTTGTACTCTTAAATTTTTCTTAATAGAAAGGGCTGGACCAAATATTGTTTTTCAAATGAGCAGAGTTAGTGTATACATGGTACTTTTATCCAATATGTTAATTTTTCGTTCCAAATGAGAACTGGTTAATTTTTTTTTATTATTTTTTGTTTTATGTATCTTTTTGAAAAACAATAAGGCATTAACTCACTTTTTAACGTGTTAGATTTCATCTTTCAGTACCTATTGAATACATGCAGTAAACCGATGCGATATAGTATTATCCAATTAATTTAATTAACTATTTAATTAAACCAATTATTTCAATATTTTTTCATATCTCTAAGTGTTTGTATAATATTTATTTGCATTCATTGAAATATCATCTTTATAAATCACACAGAGAGAATAATTCATCCCGAGATAGATATAGATAGGTATATTTATTTATTTCAAGCTTTTTATCACTCCCATCTACCAAGTCACAGCCAGTTATAATATCCATTAACGCAATTATATTTCACTTGGAAAATGGTCCCATAAATCTAGGTGGAGCCACCATACCAAACATATAAGGGACGGTTTTCAAGTTCCCGACCAGGTGGTTTTCCCTGATGTTGTTGCACCAATTTTCAGGGCCTCAACAGATTCCTCTATTCTCCCTATAACTTAAAATTGATTATTTATTGTGTAAAAAAATTCTTTGGATGCTATTGACTAAGGAAACCCCTTACCCTAATATTTATTACACTTGCTTGATACCATCTTGAATTTAGGTTCTTCTCTTCAATTTTTCTTTAATAAAAGTTGCTCCTCTTGGGTTTTTGGAAAAATTTTCATAAGATATCCATAATAATGACAAGTATTCCACTTGGATGGGATATTACCATAATCCAAGAATGCTTAATGGCTCCACCCATTTATATTTATTTGTAGATCCTATGGGAATCCCTTCTCCAAGTCCACCTCCATGGATATTCTTGCACAAGAATACAAATTTTCTTTCGGTTTTGCTTGATCAATGAATTTAATTTTTTTATTTATAATATATCTAAGAGTGCAATCATGATAGAAATTTAAGGGAGATCAAACAATATAATATACATTAGGGTTGGAGTGATCTCTTCTTTTAGATTAAAGTATAGTGACCACAGGAATATATGCATTCCCTTGGATCCCATAAATATGTTCCAGTGAGGAATATCAAATATTTCTCTTCTTTATTAACAAAAAAAAAATAGCCATATCTAGAAGCAAAGGAAGATACATGTCAATTGATTTTAGAATACCATTACTCAACCACCCAAGATTCCACAACTTTTAGACTAAGCTAAAGGTCTTTAAAATTTCCTATTAGGGAACACTCACAGAATTTATTAATGGTTTCCTTCTTGGTTCTATGGATGGGAGGTATATTTAAGGAAGAATGGATTTTAGTGATTTCTCTTATTATAAGGGTTTGGAGACTAAACTAGAGGAAAAAATGCTTCCAATATTGGGATGTTAGGATTCCTCATTTTACATAGCAATACAACTATAATATGAGAATATGTTTTTCCACCCAAACCCATGGGTTCAAGATCCTGTTTTGCTCTAGCATGAGATCAAAATATGTTTGAGTGGATGGTTGAGTGATAGTGACTCCAAAAATTCCAAGAGATGGATGGATGGTGGTGTTCGTTAGGATAAACACTAGCCGTGGGAAATTTTCATATTTTCATGTATTTTTCATTGACACAATGTTGCATGTAAACCATATTTTAATGAGATATTATGTTTAACTCCTTTTCAAGGTGAATTCTTTGTTTTCTAATAATATATAATATGTTGGTTAAACATGTTTACAAACTTGATTGAATAATTAAATCAGTGATTTCAAATTTGTTAATATTTTAAATTATTTTTTTATTATTTATGATAATTACATCTAAAAAAAATATGATTCATCTAAATTAAATCTTCTATTAAATCATGAAAATAATTTTAAAATTTTATATTTAATAAAAAAATAGATAAAAGGCTCTTCAACTAAACTGCCTTAATGAATAATAGTTGTTAATATTAATATTACAAATAGTGATAACATATTGCATACTAAATCATGAAAACAATTCTAAATTAGATTTTATTATTCTTTTAAATTAGTTAGTTTGGCCCATGGGGCATAGAATAGACGGTGATGGGGTGTATTGTTAAGTCACTCCTTGATGTGAAGGTCGTTGGTTCGAAACTTTGTGGGCAAAAATCCAGTCATGTTAAGGGCTTTTGTAGACTAGGCCAAGTGCGATCCTCGAGTGATTTTGATGGCTTAGATGCTCTTGGGTCGTTGTTTCCCAAGCCAAAGGTTAAGCTTATAGTCATTTTTGGAGGGCACAAACAACTTGACAAAAAAAAAATAGTTTGATTAAATATTTTATTACAAAGAAAAAAAATCTAAATTTCTATATTATTTATAAAAGTAATATATATATATATATATATATATATATATATATTAAAAAAAATTCAAACAAAGTTACTATTTGCATGCATGTAAAATCATTAATGAAGAGGTCCTAGGGGGGGCAACTCAATTAGTGATCGAAGTAATGCGAGCCTTGAGAAAACTAAGAGATCCAAGGTTCAAATCACCCAGGTTGTGACTTGGTTTATGAAGAGGAGGACAAGTCGTAGACCCCTAAATGTTTACTAGTAGCTTCATGTCATGTGTGTTGTTGGGTTCCTCTAGGATACAAAAAAAAACATCAATGAAAAGAATGAAGTAATTGCATCCACCTATGGAAGGTTTGATAAGATCATAAATGTCACTATGTATAAGTTACAAACATATTTTTTTCTCACCATGTAATTGTGATCTTGATTTTGTTCACCAATTATACAGGCTTCACACTAAAAAAATTCCTCTTTAGAAGGAGGAACACTTTAACCATTTCTTGATTTCAATTTTCTTAAACATTATTTCAAATTTTTTCTTGAAATTTAAAAGATAAATGTCCAAATTAAAATTTCCATAATTGTAAGGAGAAAGGGAATAATTTTGTTGTTTCTACAACATTATACTAATTTCGAGGAATGGTTGTGCCTTGTATCCGTATAAGTTTTATATCGTCATATCCATTAATTATTATTCTAAATGTTTTATTTACTAAATTCATTTTGAAAAAAGAATTTTGCATGACAATGTGATGGCCACCTTGTCCAATTAAGACCAAGGATAGCAAACACATTTGAAAAGTAGGAACATACTAAACATTGGAAAGCAATATTTTTCCAATTCTTTGAAGAGAGAAATTGACTAAGCCTTTGCCTCGAGGAGTATAGGTTGCTTCACCTGCCAAATTATTTGAATTGAGTTGCATATCTTGGTATGTATAAAACCGATTCCTTATATAATACATATATACCAAGTAACCCCGATATCAAGTATTTTATCATCTTCACAATAATTCCTCAAAAACATGTTAGTGACAACTAAAGTTTTGAAATATAACTCCTGAACAATTGTAAGCACATAGTCAAAATTATTCCCATGATTATTTTTATATTGATGGTTGAAGTTGAAGTATGGTACCTATAATGTTGTTTTAAGTTGAATGTTTTCTTATTCTTTGGAAAAAATTCAATTTTATTTCTACATTATTTTGCATGATGCCCATTGTGAAGACATATTTTTCACTTGAGTTGATTCATATCTTGTCCTTTTACTATGTTATCATCCAAAAATTTTCAAAACATTATTGGGTTAACTCTGTTTTTTATCATGATTTCAAAATAGGTTTAGAAGTCATTTTAATATTTGGTTAAGGGTAGGTTAGATTTTCACAAGTTCAAAGGT
Organism: Pinus albicaulis; assembly: GCA_034641835.2. Classification (NCBI taxonomy): domain Eukaryota; kingdom Viridiplantae; phylum Streptophyta; class Pinopsida; order Pinales; family Pinaceae; genus Pinus; species Pinus albicaulis. Next base: position 796,944,121 of record CM076578.1, on the reverse strand, counting down.
CATAATTAAGTACAAATAAAAGTCTTTTCAAGGTCCATTCATGGTCAAATACTCATATTTTCCATTTAGGAGTCATTCCATAAGGTTTCGGGTCAAAACTGTGCAATTAGCCAAGAATCCACATTTTCGTAGCGCCGTTAGTTCAAAAAAGTTGATTTGTGCTATGAAAGTGCTAATATTTTCGTAGCGCAAACTGGGAAAAATACACTGTGGGTGCTATGAAAGCGCGGTTTCTTAACCGTCTTGTCAATTGAGCTGAAATTTGTCAGAATCCGTTGGGAAATGATAGGTTAGTGGTATGATGAGTCAGATAGTGATGAGATTCAATGTAATTACCTGTCCTATAGTCATCATTTTCATGATAGGGTATGAATGAGGCATCATTCAGTTATGAGAAGACATTCCAAATTCAAAAGATTGCCTAATTTGGTCATTCTCGTTTCATTTGCCTCCATTCGAGTGTCTGAGCTCTGTAGTAGTCAAGCCAAACCTTTGGTTGTTCCATACAAAGGTTATCTTCATCCTAATCAAGTGAGGGAGATATATCCTAATCAAGCGAGGCTATTTCATATATTCAAGCGAGGTTGTTTCATATATTCAAGTGAAGCTGACAGGTTTTTCTGAGAAGCATGGAAGAGGAAAAGAAAGTCCACGGAGGGGGACACTGTTTAAGATATGAGCCTGAAAATATGAAGGCCATAATTGAATACCAAAGAGTGATGGAGGCATTCAGCAGAGTAGGTTCTCTCCGATTTGTGAAAAGTTGCAGGGTTGCCACGCACAGGTGTCTAAAGAATTTGCTTTGCACTTCAATGGAACAACCACCAAGGTTGGGATGCTAAATGTGCCAATTACACCAGAGATTATTGCTTCTATAACAAAAATACCAAGGGGGCAAGAAAATTGGTTCAAAGGTTTTAAATTTGACGTGGAGCCATGCAAGGAATTCATGAAACCTGGGTATGCAAATATGGACCTCAATAATGCAATACCTAGAAGTTGCATTAAAGACACTTATGAAAAGTTGTTGTTTAACATTCAAAGATACTTTACATGTGCAGGCAGATACCGTAAGGTCTACACATATCATTTCAAGTTGGTTATGTATTTCACTGGTAAGATCTCACTCGATTTTCCCTTTTATTTGCATAGGAGTCTTTCCAAAATGGTTGATAAAGTACAAGCCAAATCTGATGGTTGTGAAACATATTTGTTTCATCATGGTTTGATGAAGTTATTGATTTTGAATGAGCTTCAGAAGATAGGAAGGGATTGGTCTTCCTTTTTGTTTATGAATGGTTTTGAGTTGGAAACCCTAACCCCAGCTAGAAACCCTAAAACTAAAGGAACTCCTTCACCACCAGTAGCAGAGTGTAGTCAGCCTGTGGTTGCAAAACCAAAGGAATTTGAAAAACTAAAACCAAGGAAACAAGTTGATAAAAGGACAGAGAAGACACAAGTGCTTATTTTACCAACTCCATCACCTAAAAAACAGAGGTCAAAGAATGTCAAAGAGGAAAAATAGAAAAGGATGTCAGCAAGAAGAAAAGCATAAGAGTGGCAAGAAGCCAAGCAGTGGCATCAAAAGGAAAGACAATTGTTTCATTCTCAGAGGATAGCCCAGTAATTTAGGGAAATTTAGATGACATCCTGCATGCCATTGACATAGAGGAGACACCCATTGTGCAAGCTGACTTCATTGGAGTAGATGAACACAAACAGAGAAAGGTTAAGTAATACAAAGAAGCTTGAATTTGAGGATGAAAATGTAGCCTTTATCTTTCAAGCAAGGAAACCTTTAACTAGGCATGCTAAGAAACTCAAGGAAGGAAGCAAGGAATTCCAAGAACCTATTGAAATATCTAAAGTCCTTGAAGAAGTGGTTGACCTCTCATCACCAATAGTAGAGCATGCAGCCAGCAGAACAATGAAGGGAAAAGAAGAAATGACAGAGTGTAAACATCTTTAGGAGAAATTGAGATTAGAAAACCAAGAGATTTCTATGATGAGAAAGAGGGCTAGGAAGCATAGTATTGAAAAATCATAATTCAAAAGAATGAAGACATTGTGGGAGCGTCAAACTGGTTCTATTTCTGAAACCCCAAGCAATGCAGAACAATTTTTCACATGAACAGTTCTAGCCATCAATGAAGCTAAATTTGTCAGAGTAATCAATACTCACTTGAGAGCGAGTAATAAGAGATTTAGAGATCAAGTGGAGGACTTGGAGCAGCAACTAAAATTTACTCAGGATGAATTAAAGAACAAAGGTGTAGAATGACAATCATTAAAAAGTCAAAAGCTAAATCAAGTGAAAATTGAGAAGGAACCTCATGAAAACTGTGTTTTTCAGTTCATATGACTTTTTGATTTGATGAAACCAGTGTTATTTTAAGTTTTGGTACATTTTTGGTTTTCATTTTGAAAAAAATTGGACAAAACTGCTCACTCAGCAGTTTCCTAGCGCAAACAGTGTAAAAAGAGTGAAAAGCGCTACGAAACTGTTGTAGCAGCTTTTTTCACTCTTTCTCATAAATTTTTGAAGGGAAAAAGTATGAATTATGACTTGAAGTTGCTGGGGAGGATGTAATAAATGTTATTGAAGATAATCCTGGAGGAAAGAAATCAAAATTTTGGAGAAAAAAGGGTAAAGGAGCTGCGCTACGTAACTATGTTGTTTTCGTAGCACATTTTATCTCAACTCATTTTGAATAATTTGATGATGGTTTTGGATAGTTGGGACTTAGGGAGGCTTTTGGGCAGGTTTTAATTCAGTTTCTAATAGCAAAAAACCTCGAAGTGATGGGTTCATGAAGGTTAGAGTGTCTCAAGAAAGCAAAGGATCCTATGCCTAGAAATCATGGGACAATTTCGTACTTTGATGGAGATCAGTATTATGGTTATAAAGTGTTGAAGCTTATCATCTGGATTTGACCATATGTAAATACACTTGGAAAATGGTGTAATTTAGTTTAGATAAGGTTGTTATGAGTAGAGATAAGGAGTTTGAATCATATTTGTAATAGGACTGTTTATTAGATTTGTAACTGCCTTTTTGTAATAAATACCTTGTCATATGGTTAGGCAAGGTGTCAAGACTCAGGAGTTCGATGTATCTAGCTCAGAATAAGGTTATCTTATGTTGTAAATTATCTATAAAAGATGAAGAAATCGAAAATGCTAAAGGTTGGACATTTTTAGCAATAGACTGTGTTTATTGTAAGTGACTGGTTTTCAGCTTAATACAGATATTTCTACTTAGCCAACTTGAGATTTAGAAATATTTCTAGTGTCTTTTTGTTCTACTTTGCATCCTTTTACTATCCTATTGTAGTGGTGTTTGTCTATGTTACTCAAAATTCATCTATGATGCTTTGACTTCCTATATAGGCAAACTGAATGTGTGTTTTATAGTTTCACATGTGTATCTCTTAACTAGAACTCTGATATGCCTCAATTTCCATGCTAAGTAGATTGTTTGGTTTTTGCTGAAGCTATTTTGACTCCATAAGCCCAATGTGCACTTGTTGATGTGATTTGAAACCAATATCAATCATTTATCTGCTTATTACCCCACATAGAATTAGCTATCTATAGTTTTATCAAAAATCATTAACCCTTGAGAGAGCCCTCTCAGGTTGAGGAGGCTAAGCCTCAATCAAAATATTGGTTTGAAACTATTACATGAGATTGATTTGATTAACAACCTATCAGGTCTAATTTTGTGATAACATACTGATTGAAGGTTGTTGTTGGGAGAATCATTTTATCTCCTAAAACAATGTTGATTTGAATTGTTTATTCCTCTTCCTTTACTTTTGATACAACCACAACTATAATTAAAATATTGGCTTGGTTTGTGCTCTTGATGTCTCTCATTGTTTAAAGTTCCTCTTCCTCTCGAACTTCCATTATATGTATCTTTTCCTTTGGAACTTTCTCCTTTCCTTAAATTGGAAAATAGAATTTATTCTATTTCATCATTCACTTCCAATTTTACTAGTTTTTTAGCATAGGGAGGCTTAGTAGGATCTTATCACCACTACAAACATCTTTCCATAATTTATTATAGAGTGATGTGCTTTGTATATGACAACTCTAAGACTTGTATTTCTTGCGCCCATTCAATTTGTCGAAATTAGTGAACAAATTAAATAATTTAAACATGGTGAGTTGTGTGCAAAAGAATGGAGTGAAAATGTTTTTTCTATACAACAATCTAACAAATTTGCACACAATCATCAAAAATATTAAGAGCATCAAGCACAAGGGACACTAGAATCTCTACCCAAAAGAGATGTAAGGGTTTGGCCTTGACCCTCTTATATACTCAATGAAAGAGATCATTAATAGTGTATCTCACTTGACTATTATCAATTATTTAATTCTAAGTTTGAAATTTGCTTGAATTTCATCAAGCTTTCAAATTTTGACACAATAATAGTCTTCAATACAAGATAAATATGCCCCCTTTGAAGTGGGATATGTGTTTTGTATTTCAATAAAAAGAGTGACTGAATAAGCATCCCCCCAAACTAGTGAATAATTTAACCCGTGTTTGAATTTATGAGAATGCAATAGTAATAATAAAGCTCATAAAAAACAATTAGAAAGATGCATCCACATGGTTGGCATTCACTCATTTGCAAATTAATCAACCTTAGGGAGCACATATTATTAAGTGTTTAATCAACCTTAGGGAGCACATATGATCTTTGTTGTTTGAGTCTGAGAGCTTTGTAGATTTTCTTTCCAGCAATGCGGCTCATTGTTCTAGAGTTCAATGCGATGGTGATGAACATCAATGACTTCTTGGAGAAAAAAAATTGTCTTCTCGATATGGTTGCAATGTTGGTTTGTCCGATTGAGTGCCTCTTTAATTGATGTTGCATTAGCTTGCGAGCTGGCAATCTCAGAGTTGAATGCTTGCTCACACTTTTCATTCCAACACCTTTGTATTTCCTTGGTTCAGGCTAATTTAGCTTTGAGGTTTTCACATTGTCTGCAAGGTGGTTCAGAAGGTTCTAATAGCTCCATTGTGAAGTGCTCACAAGCAATGGGGAATAAAGGGGTGAAGTATAGTGAAGGGTTGAGGGAAGAAGGATTATAGGCAAGGGGCAAGATGAATAATCCTCGGAGCACTGTGAAGATTTAAAAAGGAGTCCAGCATGGGTGTTCAACCAATGCAAGAGGCTTGAGAGATAGGAATCTCTGCACATGATCAGAAGAAAGGATAAAAAAGGGAAATTGGCTTGTGCAAATCTTCCTTCACATATGGGAAGATCTTTTGAGGAGGGAGATTTAACCCGAGAGTGAACAATGACAATGTTGCAAACAAGGAAATTAGATGAATCAATGAATATAAAGTTTTTCTTTGATTTTTTAATAATAACTTTCTTCTTACCATTAATAAATAAGAGGTTTCACGCATCTAATTTACATATGTTAAATATTATGCAAGTAATGATATTGAAGAAAGAAAAAACCTTTATAAAAAAGAAAAATATATCTCATATGAAATATATATAGTTTGCATAAATTTCTTTTAATTTATATTACGAAATCAATATATAATAAATCAAAATCCAAATATATTTAAATTATAAAATAAATTTTATTTCAAAATTATAATCTTAAAAAAATATTTATAGCAATTAAATTAAATATTTTTAAAAAATTAAATATAATTTGAAAAAATAAATAATAAAGTTTTCTCATTCAAACTTATTAAATTAAATATTTATTAAATATTTAAAAAAAATAAAATATAATTTGAAAAAATAAATAATAAAGTTTTCTCATTCAAACTTATAAAAATGGCTTTATATGAGATTTTGAAAAAATTAAATTAAAAAAGAAATTGAAAAAATAAGTATTTGTGAATCATAAATTTTCAATTATAGTAACCAATAAACTATAATTTCAAAAATCATGGGTTGAAATCCAAGATAAAGCCTATACACCTTGAATTTTAATCTCCATCGATTTAAAATTTAATTATGCTTATTAATAATAATATCAATGAAAATTATAAACTTCCCACTAATTTTTTTTTTGGTATTCAATGACATCCTGCGACAAGTAAAACTCTAAGTCCAAGACCAACGGGTCCACACATGCAAGAACTATTACCAACACATTGAAATTTAACTACTCACCCAAACATACTCTCCAGAATTTTCTTTTAATGTCGACAGGATATCTCTGAGATATTGGTGACGGGAGTTAAAGAGGTTCCAGTGAATAGACTCCTTTGGTGATGTGGGGTTAGGGGAGGATCCAGCGATCGGGTCAATAAAGAATTAAGTTGGTGTGGTCAATTATGTGTTATGAAAGTAAAAGAAATTTCTACTCCACCGAAGTGGAGACCACCGGTCTCTCTGGAGACTTTGGAATTAACATGGATAAGGCAATGGCAGTTAAATATAAAGGAGACAGTTTTTCATGGACAGTTTTTTCCATGGTGGTCCTCAGCGAGCTTACTGCTCCTGTGATTAACATATCTTAACTCATAGCTTACTGACCTCCTGTCATGCCAGAAAAGCATGGATGCCCTAACCCCACGTTAAGCCCTTCAATTTTACACTAAATCTCCATTAAACTTAATTACATCCATCCCTTCTTACAGTGAACAACTCTTTCAGCTGAGTTGGTACACCTGCAGTACAGAAGCAATTAGGCAAAGGTTTTCTCTGTGGAATGTCCATGGTTGTTTGTGAGTGTATGTTTTTATTTTTTACTCGACTGATTCACCACCAAATTATACCCCACAACTTCTGGGCTATTGGTTGTATATATAAATGACAAAGGCAATCACAGCAATCTCAGCAATATTCACAGCTAAGGTTTATAAGTTAAGTACAATGTTGAACTCAAAGGCATTGCTCTGCCCTTGCCCTTCCCCTTCCAGGGCAGCTGCTGTGAAGTACTTGTTAATTGTCATCCTGCTGCTCATCATTCAGTACCTGGATATAGCAGCAGGAAAGCACTGGCAGACAACCAGGCATTACAAGTTCAATGTAACCATATAGAGTGCAAATTATTTATACTATGTTGGAGTTTACTGGGAGTGCTCGGGTGTTTGATTAACCTAATTATAAATGCATTGGGCTGCAGGTGAGGAAAAGTAACGTGACACGTCTTTGCAACACCAAACCTTTGATCACAGTGAATGGACAGTATCCAGGACCTACAATTTTTGCTCAGGAGGGAGATCGAGTAATTATAAAGCTGGTAAACCACGTCAAGGACAATGTGACTATTCATTGGTAATTATATTTATGATTATTCACTAGTAATTATATTTTCAATTTATTTTATTTTATTTTAGTTATGAGAAAGGTATTATATGTATTGCAAAGTAAGTATTTTGATGATTATTATGAATTGATGTGTACATAGGATTATTTGTTATTTTAATTTTGCTTATTCATAATATTTACTTAGCTTAGCTTGGGTGCAGTTATTCATTAGTTATAGAGATCATGTATTTATGTATGTTTTTGCATGCAGGCATGGGATTAGACAATTGAGGTCTGGGTGGGCAGATGGTCCTGGTTATGTCACTCAATGTCCACTTCAAACTGGAATGAGTTATGTTTATAACTTCACCATCACCGGACAGAGAGGAACTCTATGGTGGCACGCACACATTTCTTGGTTAAGAGCTAGTGTACACGGTGCCATCATTATATATCCTACGCCACATGTTCCCTACCCATTTGCCAAGCCATACAAAGAAGTCCCCATTATTCTAGGTAATTTTATATATCTCAATTACTTTCATGGATAATCTAGACCTTGTAACAATGGCCAGAGAGCATACCAGATGGAATTTAATGGTTTTAAACACACACCACCTTGCAGGAGAATGGTGGAATAACGATACTGAGAAGGTTATTCAGCAGGCCCTCCAAACAGGAGGAGGTCCAAATGTGTCAGATGCCTACACTATAAATGGATTTCCTGGACCACTTTACAACTGCTCCAATGGTAATGATAATTTTCTTTGTTTATTTTATGTATTGGGTATAAAAGAGGATGTCACCCATTTACTAACCATGACATCTTATGTAGATACATTTGTTCTGAATGTCAATCCTGGGAAGACATATCTTCTTCGAGTCATCAATGCTGCACTCAATGATGAGCTCTTCCTTGCCATTGCAAATCATAGCATGACTGTGGTGGAAGTAGATGCAGTTTATGTGAAGCCTTTCCAGACAGACACTCTTGTTATAACACCTGGCCAAACCACCAATGTCTTATTCACTGCTAATGCTACTGTTAATGTTGGAGGAGTTAACCAATTTTACATAGCAGCTCGCCCATTTGCTACAGGTGGTGGAACATTTGATAACTCCACTGTTGCAGGAATTGTGAGATATAACATTTCCAGCTCTAATACCTCTTCCACCATTATGATGCCTAAACTCCCAGCCTTGAATGACACTTCCTTTGCAGCTAACTTTAGTGCAAAACTTAGAAGCTTGGCTACCTCACAATTCCCTGCATTGGTTCCTCAAACAGTGGACAAGAAACTTTTCTTTACAATTGGTCTAGGACTGAATCCTTGTCCAAAGGGGATGGGAAATGCCACATGCCAGGGACCCAATGGAACAAGATTCACTGCCTCTGTCAACAACATTTCTTTTATTCTCCCAAACACGGCTCTTCTTCAGTCCCACTATTTCAAGCAGATGAAAGGAGTCTATAAGACTAATTTTCCAGACAATCCTCCATTTCCATTCAATTACACTGGCACTCCACCCAATAATACACTGGCTGTGAATGGGACTAGAGTGAAAGTCTTGCCCTTCAACGCAACTGTTCAATTGATTCTTCAAGACACTAGCATCTTCAGCACAGATAGCCATCCTGTCCATCTCCATGGTTTCAATTTCTTTGTGGTGGGCCAAGGTGTTGGAAACTACGATGAATCAACAGATGCACCAAACTTTAACCTCATTGACCCTGTTGAGAGAAACACTCTGGGAGTTCCCAAAGGAGGTTGGGCTGCTATCAGATTCCGTGCAGACAATCCAGGTAATATTCACACAATCTCATCTCATTTCCCATTCAACTTTGCATTAAAGCATATAATTGCATAGATGAAAATTATAATAATTCTTGTTTACTCAATATCCATGGAATATATATGCAGGGGTGTGGTTCATGCACTGTCATTTGGAGGTTCACACATCGTGGGGACTGAAAATGGCGTGGGTAGTAAAGAACGGAAAAGGGCCCCTTCAAACTCTCCCGCCTCCCCCTTCCGACCTTCCTCCTTGCTGATCTCCTTCCTTCTTTCCTGTGCCCACCATCACTCTAATTTTATTTCAGTATTTTTTTCTTGCTTTTGTTTCAGATGTTGTCGATGTTGGGTTTTTGTTACGAAGATTTCACAATAAGAACATTTCCACCTTTAGGTCTCTCTTCTCAGACAACCTTTTCATCCAATGCAAAGGATGGCTATTTATTCAGGAAAAGAAAAAGGCTTCACACCCAGAATTCAACAAAGGGCAACCAATCACAGTGAGGTAGAACTGTATTGAATCACTGTACAGACAAGTGTGTGGTGCATGAATAAAAGAGTTTTTCATTCTTCCATGTATGTCTATGAATTATGAAGTGATAAGCTTTTAAAACCATGCCTTTAGACAAAGGTAATGTAAGGAGGTTGTAAAACTTACTTTGATTTAATGGTGAAGTTGATGGATTTTCTCTTTGAAATGTTAACCCTAATAAAAGTAAAATCATACATTTTCTTCTAAACTAAGTCACTTGCTAACGTTTATTCATTTTTGTTGTTGGATATATAAAATAACAAATATATGCAAGTTTTCTCTTAGTACAAGTAATATATATATATATATATATATATATATATATATATATATATATATATATATATATATATATATAGCTAATATAAAAAATATTATAAAATAAAATTAAAATAAAATATTTTTATTGAGTTATGATTTTTGTGTAAATATTATTAATGATCCATTGTATTGTAACAAACCTTTTGTACACAATTCAAATTCATAAAATTTATTAGATTTATATTCTATATTAATTAATTTTAAAAAGATATTGTAACATTGCTTGTTTTCCTTTTCCGAATATTGTTTAGTTGACTCAACAACATACTCTTTTTTGAAATGCAACGTGAACTTGATCATGTCTTTTAATGCATTTGTTTACATGGAAGTAAACACCGATGTATTTTTTTTCATCCAATGATAAAATCAAGTAAGTCAAATAAATAAATAAAATAAAATATAAAGGTGGTGAAAAATTAAAGACTGAAAACTACTTACAAATTACCTGTGCTAGACTGCAAATGGTTACTTAGCTTTAACATTTTACATTTATTTTAGCAATTAATAGCACCACATATGTCTTCTTGTCAACCATCATAACATGGATTTTGTCGTGGATATCAGGAAGAATCTACCCAAGATGACTCCAGCACGTTCCACCGACTGCTTGTGTGTCAACGCAAATACCAAATGTGATTTCGGTGGTCTTGTCCTTTCCATGCAGACACATTTAAAAAAATATAGCTCAACTAAGAACACCTTCGTTGTTATTATATTCTAACACCCATTATACGCTCCATGAATATGGGCATTTGGTTTTCCTTGTTATGACTTCTATATTTAACAAAATGCCATGTGGAAAGTTATCCACTATTTTTTATGCAAATACTTGCTTAAATTATGGTCGGTAGTTATCCACATGACATTCTTGCACAAAAATGGCGAGCAGTTATCCAGGTGGCATTTTGTTGTGCAAAGTTGTGACTCTAGGCAAATAGAATTTTTTTTAGATTTTTTATTATTCAATATAATTTTAGTATCTCATAATTCAATTGAAAACCACAGAAAAATAGTCATCAACTATTTAGAAAAAAATAATTTACATTTTTAAATTAAAGCTTATTTTTAAATTTTCAAAATATTCAATTTAATATTAATGTTTTTCAAAATTTTAATAAACTTCATAAATTTTGTTTAAAAAAATTGAAACTAATTGAAAGTAAAAAAAAAATTGACCAAAATAAAAAACAATATTTTTCGACGAGTATCTAAATAGAAGAAGAAGATTGATTTAAAGAAGGATAAAAGGGAAATAATATACTAATTTTATAATTGAAATATCAAAATATTATTATGAAGTGAACCAATATGAAAATGATTATATATATATATATATATATATATATATATATATATATATGACTTGGAAGTATGAGTAAATTCAAAAAAAAAACACTAAATTACATCATTTGAATTTGGAAAGTAGAAGGTTGGACATGTTAGTAGCAAAGTATCAATTTTCATCTATCTATTACATTGCAGTATGTGTTGTTAACACAATTGCAATCCAATCAACATAAGAATAATGAAAGTAATAATTTGAATAAACAAATCAGTTCAAGCATCCTATTGTGCATAAGTTTTTTGTGAATAGTCATTTTAAACTATTGGACACCTAATCCTCTAAGGGTTGGTGTGGAAGTTGAATAGTAAAAAGGGAGTCCAAGAGACCACTTGGAATATGAAACCAAGGGTCACTAGACTTGTATAAATGTATATCATGTGAATAATAGATGCATTTTCAATACTTATCCTTCACACTCTTGTCTTTCTCATGGTTATGTTTAACATGGTATCAGAGCATCAGGTTTGTAGATCCTAGTTCTAGCTTTCTTAGGGCGTTCTTGAAAATCACTACAATAACGTGTTTGTGCTTAATCCTTGACCTACCACTCTGCCGCTTTGAGTAGTATTGAATTCCTTAGTAGTTTACCAAATCTGCATATGTTACCTTGCATGTAGTCAGAAAACCCTGGCTTTCCTCAACACTGCATCTCTCTTCCATTACTCTTCTCCATGCCCTTCTTCATTCCTGTTCAACTTGTTGTGCTACGTGCTAAGAAGAATCAAATTTTATCACTGATCATGATGATTTTTGCCTTGATGACATGCTCAATGTGAATTTTTTTTCCATATAAACTAGTTATTAAGCTAGCTAGCAAGCAAGGGAAATAGTGAACTACGTGAAGCAGAGCCTAATGATGGAGCCTGAATGAGTGTGTAATGTTCTCTATTCCTCATCACTCGACATGATTCCTTTTGGTCGATCTTATAAGCGTTACACAACAGTTCCTCCGGCATCACCTTCAAAATTGACTATTTTCTCGCAGAGTTGACCGGTTATATACTCCAACCCGTCGTCTCCTACTTGCTTGATGAATGCATAAAATTTGGGAATAATGATGAATTGTGTCTTCAACCGTTGTGATCCTAGAAACCATAGCCAAATCGCCTATGCCTTCAGTTAACCTTGTGACCCCAGAAACCCTAGCCGCATCATTTTAGCCTTGAGTTAAACTTGTGTCCCTTTACGTTTTTGGAGTGCTCAGGGTTCTAATGTGCTGCCTCTTGTTGCTAGTTATTGAGGTGAGTTTACGAAGGCTCATCTGCAAGCATAAAAAAGTCCCTATTGTTTGTGGTCACCTTCGGTTAGTCTTTCATTCGTTCCTCTTTGGGTGAGCTATTGATAGCATGAGGCAGATTTACAATGCTTCTAAAGTTTTGGTTGAAGGAACACAAAAAGATTGGATTTGTATTATGGGAGTTGAATCGGTCTCATTAGCCACACAAAAAAAAGAATAGCGAGGAAACCAACAAATATGGATAACATTGGTTCTAGCGAGCAACCAGGTAGCACCTCTTCTGAATGAAATAGTATATGCATATATGAATGTTGATTCATTAAATTTGGTGAACTATATGGTTATATTTTCTCAAGTTACATAAATGGATTCGTGCACTCATATTTGATATGAATTATATGTGTTATGTGCATTGGATTATATGAACATTGACTCATTTACACATTTAAGGTTATGTTAGTTTCATTGAAATTGTTGCATTAGAAGGTTGTTTTGGAATTTTTGCATTGCTACGTTGGATGCTTGTATTCCCATTCTGAATTTTACAAGGGATCTTCCTTTCGAAACAAGTAAGTAATTTATATAACAAGAGATATATGTTTAATAATTGTATGATATTTTTCTACAGGATTTCATTCACGGTTTCAATTAATATATATTTAGTAGTGCTAGTGTTGTAGAGAAACTCTCTCAAAGTATTTCAATGAAAATATATATTTTCCTTGTGGTTGAGATTTTCCATAGGAAAGAGGTACCAATATTTCATGTGAAAGAGCATTATTTTCATTCATTAGAACCAAAAGATAAAATGGTCAGAATTAGTGAAGCATTAGAGTTTTAAAAACTCTGGTATTGTCTACTAATCATGATACAATAAAAGTTAGCAAAATCATCCTCACAAACATACATACATGTCTGCAAGATGCACAAGAAAAGATTAACTTTTTGCAGCTTGAGTCACATCTTCAACAAGAAGAATTACAACAGTGGATTCATCATTCTGAACCTATTTTTGTTTAGAAAAATGAGATAGACTCGAATAAGTAGTAAATCAATAATGTACCCAATGAAGTCGAAAAGTTACATACAGATGTAGAAATCCATCTTGCACTTCCCAAGCCCATCATCAGACCTTGGGAAGAGCTTTTCCACAACAAGCACAAAAAATGTTTGGATATGACAAGGATTTGTCCTTTCATATTCCATATTACTCAAATTCCCATCTATTTTCAGAGTGATGGATTCCTTCATCACAATTCACCTTCAGATGTTCCACAACAACAACAACAATAGAATGTTATATGCCAACATTGTGACTGAGTTGGCCATATGAAAGATCATTTCTTTGATCTTCATCCATGTGAGCACTGTCATAAAACCACTAAATTACATCATTTGAATTTGGAAAGTAGAAGGTTGGACATATTAGTAGCAAAGTATCAATTTTCATCTAGCTATTACGTTGCAGTATTTGTTGTAACACAATTGAAATCCAATCAACATAAGAATAACCAAATTAATAATTTGAATAAACAAACCAGTTCATGCATCCTATTGTGCATAAGTTTTTTGTGAATAGTCATTTTAAACCGTTGGACGCCTAATCCTATAAGGGTTGGTGTGGAAGTTGAATAGTCAAAGGGAGTCCAAAAGACCACTTGGAATATAAAACCAAGGGTCACTAAACTTGTATAAATGTATATCATGTGAATAATAGATGCATTTTCAATGTTTATCCTTCACACTCTTGTTTTTGTCATGGTTATGTTTAACATGGTATCAGAGCATCAGGTTTGTAGATCCCTAGTTCTAGACTTATTAGGGTGTAACTTCTTGAAAATCATTGCAATAACGTGTTTGTGCTTAATCCTTGACCTACCACTTTGCCACTTTGAGCAGTATTGAATTCCTTGGTAGTTTACCAAATCTGCATATGTTACCTTGCATGCAATCAGAGAACCCTGGCTTTCCTCAACACTGCATCTCTCTTCCATTACTCTTCTCCATGCCCTTCTTCATTCCTCTTCAACTTTTTATGCTACGTTCTAAGAAGAATCAAATTTTATCATTGATCGTGACGAGTTTTGGCTTGATGACATGCTCGATGTGAATTTTTTTTCCATATAAACTAGTTATTAAGCTAGCTAGCAAGCAAGGAAAATAGTGAACTGCGTGAAGCAGAGCCTAATGATGGAGCCTGAATGAGTGTGTCATGTTCTCTATTCCTCATCACCCAACAGGCTTCATTTTGGTCGATCTTGTAAGCGGTACGTAATAGTTCCTCCAGCATCGCCTTCAAAGTTGACTACTTTCCTGCCAGAGTCGACTGGTTATATACTCCAACTTGTCATCTCTTGCTTGCTTAATGAATGCATAAAATTTTTGAATAACGATGAATTTTCTCTTCAAACGTTCTGATCCTAGAAACCATAGCCAAATTTCCTCCGCCTTGAGTTAACCCTGTGACCCCAGAAACCCTAGCTGCATTGTTTTAGCCTTTAGTTAAACTTGCGTCCCTTTATGTTTTTGGAGTGCTCGAGGTTCAAATGTGCTACCTCTTGTTGCTGGTGATTGAGGCGAGTTTACTAAGGCTCATCTGCAAGCATAGCAGAGTCCTAATTGTTTGTAGTCGCCTTCGATTAGTCTTTCGTTCGTTCCTCTTTAGGTGAGCTATTGATAGCATGAGACACCTCATGAGGCATATTTACAATGCTTCCGAAGTTTTGGTTGAAGGAATACAAAAATATTGGATTTGTATTGTGGGAGTTGAATCGGTCTCATTAGCCACACAAAAAAAAAAATAGCGAGGAAACTAGCAAATATGGATAACGTTGGTTCGAGCGAGCAACCAGGTAGCACCTTTTTTGAATGCAATCATATATGAATATATGAATGTTGATTCATTAAATTTGGTGAACTATATGGTTATATTTTCTCAATTTACATACATGGATTTGTGCACTCATATTTGATACGAATTATATGTGTTATGTGCATTGGATTATATGTACATTGACTCATTTACACATTTAAGGTTGTGTTAGTTGCGTTGAAATTTTTGCATTAGAAGGTTGTTTTGGAATTTCCATATTGCTACGTTGGATGCTTGTATTCCCATTCTGAATTTTACAAGGGATCTTCCTTTTGAAACAAGGAAGTAATTTATATAACAAGAGATATATGTGTAATAATTGTATGATATTTTTCTACATGATTTCATTCATGGTTTCAATTAATATATATTGAGTAGTGCTAGTGTTGTAGAGAAACTCTCTCAAATTATTTCAATGAAAATATATATTTTCCTTGTGGTTGAGATTTTCCTGCGAAAGAGAATTATTTGCATTCATTACAACCAGAAGATAAAATGGTCAGAATTAGTGAAGCATTAGAGTTTTAAGAACTCTGATATTGTCTACTAATCATGATACAATAAAAGTTAGAAAATTTACCCTCACAAACATACATAGATGTCTGCAAGATGCACAAGAAAAGATTAATTTTTTGCAGCTTGAGTCACATCTTCAACAAGAAGAATTACGACAGTGGATTCATCATTATAAACCTATTTTTGTTTAGAAAAATGAGACAAACTCCAATAATCAGTAAATCAATAATGTACCCAATGAAGTTGAAAAGTTACATACAGATGTAGAAATCCATCCTGCACTTCCCAAGCCCATCATCAGACCTTCAGAAGAGCTTGTCCACAACAAGCATAAAAAAGGTCTTGGATATGCAAATGATTTGTCCTTTCATATTCCATATTACTCAAATCCCATATAGTTTCAGAGTGATGGATTCCTTCATCATAGTTCACCTTCAGATGTTCCATATTTTTCTCCTCTTCCACAACAAAAACAACATAATGTTATATGCCAACATTGTGACCAAGTTGGCCGTATGAAAGATCATTGTTTTGATCTTCATCCATGTGAGCACTGTCATAAAACCACTCATTCTTCAAAAATATGCTTCAAAAAAAGCCTCCTACAAGAACAAAGATTCATCTTGAATGGATTTCTTCTTGGAAATGGGTGTCAACAACCAAGAAGATATATCATTCATATGTCAGAAATTGTTCTAGAGTATTGAGAAATCTTGCAGTTTATTTTTCTCCATCTTCTAACCTTTTATTTGACGCGAGGGTAAGTGATGGTCATATACGAGCTTCAAAGCCACATCAAGCGAGCCTGAGCCATAACCTGTCATACCACATTCAGAGTTGTAACTCAAGACAAAGATTCCCTTGAGCATGCCTTTTGTTGGTGGTCAAACTTAAACCATCTATGTGGGGTTGAGACCTCCTTTACTAGTTGAGATTCTCCCTCTTCAAATAATTGGGGACACTTCCTATAGCATAATACTTTAACTTCTTTCCAGTTTTGGAAGAGTTCCAGGAATTGCAATAAGCCATTCTAGAGTTGGTGGTCATCCTTAAACTACCGTAGGTTGATACCTCCCTCTTCAGGTTGAGGTTCTCCCTTTTTTATGCAAGTTGCAAAAATCCATTTTCCAAGTTGAAGGTATCCTTGTTCAAAGCATTAGGAGCACTTCCTCTAGCAGAATACTTCATCTTCTTGCTAGATTTGGAAGATTTCTGGGAACTGCACTAAGTGTTCCAGTGTTGGTGGCCATCCTTAAACCACCACCTTATGCCAACATTTCAGAGAGGACATTTATCCTAGTGCTGTCATGCATTTTTGCACATATTTTTATTATAACTCTCTTCTTGGACTCATGCATGCCCCTTTGGATTAAGGGGGGGGGGGATTTTGGACTCCTAATCCTCTAAGGGTTGGTGTGGAAGTTGAACAGTCAAAGGGAGTCCAAGAGACCACTTGGAATATGAAACCAAGGGTCACTAGACTTGTATAAATGTATATCATGTGAATAATAGATGCATTTTCAATGTGTAGCTTTCACACCCTTGTCTTCACCATGGTTATGTTTAACATAAACAAAAATAGTGTTTGTTAACATCAACTGATGTAACATAACAAAATAATTCATTTTAAGGAGTAAGTCATGACCATGTTTTAACTAGTAAATAACATCGAACAAAGTCAAGATAGTATCATGGAAAACTTAAGAAGCGTCAACCTCCATAAAAATAATGTCTACCATTTTCTAAGATATACATTGTGAAAGTAAGGGTTGTGATTCATCCTCAAATCTCTTTCAAATAAGTCATCTCAAAATTTTGCTATAATTCTTTTCTAGGATGTTTTAGATTATGAAATTTTGAGTAGATTGACAAAGAATTTCAATGTATTTCTAATAAAAATTTTAGATTCTAATTATTTATAATGTCTATGATATACCATGTGGAAGTTAGGATTTTTTAATGGACCTAAAATCAGTTTCAAATGAGGGGTCATAGCATTTTCACTATATGTATTTCTTGTAACACTAGAGACTATGAAATTTTCAGTGACCTAAGGAGACATAACAATGTACCTCAAGTAAAAATTGTAAAATTGAATTTGAATAGTTGTATAAGTGGCACATCACACAATTTTTCTCTTGGGAAGAGAAAAAAAATAAACAAGTTTTGGGAAAGTTACCATAACTTTCACTTGGAACATCAAATTCTAGTCAAACCTATAGGATTGCATAGAAGAAATTTCATAGTATTACAAGTCAAATTTTTAGATCTAGAAGGGATCAAATCTCAAATATATATAAATAAAAAGGTTAGCCATTCAAATATTCTCCAAATTTATGTTTTAAAAGTGTGTAATTTACAAGGAAACAACTTTTGATTAGAAGCTTCTTTTTTTTTTTGGTGATTTAAAGTTGTAATAAATAGGATTATTATTACTATGCCTCTAAAGAAAGTTGTCACACCAATTAAACCTCATAAAGGATCATCCAAGACTCATGAAGCAAGTGAATACTTAGAATTTAGGTTCTCTTAGTCATAGAAGAAATTTAATGAAATGAATGGCAGTATGTTGGAAAGGTGGAGTTATCAAGTTCTCGAGAAAACTTTAAAACAAAAATGATGGATGAAAATGGAAAATAAATGAATGAAAACAAGGTAAAAATTACAAAAAATATGAACAGTGCTATTATAAAATATTCCTAAAATGGATATGGAGATCAAAGTAAATCATGAACATAAGGAGAAGTAGGGTGTTGAGACTCAATCACATATGGGGAGTATTTTATCACAATTGGAGAACACAAATGTTGAATCATAAAACCATAATCATGAATTTTCAATCCAAAATCCACATCATCAAGGCTTCAAGTCAACACCAAGGAAGTTTGAATATCAATATGAGGAATTTTGATGGTAACAATCTTATAACATGGATATTCCAAATGGATAAATACTTTGATCTACACCAAGTGGAAACCTTACAGAAGGTAAATATTGTATCCATGTTTTTAGAACAAGATCGACATGTATGGTACCAATGGATTTGAAAAAGGAAAAAGGACTTTATTGTAGCTTGGGCTATTTTTTATAAATTAATTCATAGCACATTACATGGATATTAAGAGAAACGTTCTTTAATCAATTGGTAAATCTTTGACAAAAAGGTCTAGTTATAGAGGACAATCAAGAATTTCAAAAGTTGAGTCTTACGGTAAAGAACATTTCAAAGATCATTTGTTAGACCTATTTATTTTAACTTTAAAGGAAATCATCCAAGATTAGGTGTGTATATTTGAATCTAAATCTCTAGAGCATGCTTTCAGTCTAGAAAGGAAAGTTGAAAGTAAAATATGCTACTAATAAATTGGTCACTAATAACTATAAATAAAACAATGCTCCCTCTCATAAATTGACAAGGTTGACACCTCAACAAAAGGATGAAAAGGAGAAAAATGACTATGTTTTAACTATGACATCAACTATATTAAGGGGCATAAATGTGTTGAAAAGAAATTATTCGATATAGATTGTGAAGATGAAGAAGATCTAGAATTGGAATGTCATAAGATTTACAACTAGAAGAAACTACTACAATACTATATTGTCATACATTGGCCGACATCAGTACTCCACAAACACTCACTATAAAATGATTTATCAAAAATAAAAAGGTCACAGTGTTTATTAATTCAGGTAGTACCCATAACTTAATCAATTACAAATTGGAAAAACTTCTTAATTTCTTTGTATATCCATCACTAGAATTTCAAGTAATGATTGAAGGCGGAGGTCATGCGGAGGTAACATAATTTTTTTAGGGAAGTGACATAGTATTAACATGAATATGGGGGAGTATTTATTGGATATTCCCATGATTAAAATCCAAATGGTTGGTGTTGATGTTGTATTAGGGTGGAAAATTGTTACAATCATTGGGCAAAATGGCCCTTAATTTTCAAGATAATTTCATAATATTTTCCTCAGAAGGTTAGGGAATTGAGCTTAGAAGTATCCAAGGGAAATCCTATAAAGTGATAAGCTCTAATAGCATGACAAAATTTCCAAAAAAGGGACACCATTCTATAATTGCACAATTGTGTTCATTAGATGTTTAAACACTTGTATCATCTACTACAATGGATATCCAAAAGGTTATCAAAAATCACTCCAAGGTATTTGGAGATATTCCTAAGGGTCATTCACCTACTAGAGATCATGACCATGCTATTCACTTGCAACCTAAAAGTTGCCACCTAACATTAGAACTAACAAGTATTCATATGCACAAAAGAGTGCGACTGAGTGTATGGTTTAAGAAATGTTAGAGGTCAACATATTTCAACCTAGTTAATGTGCTTTCTCTTCACAAAAAAGATAGTTCATGGTGTATGTGTCTAGATTATAGATATCTCAAAAAAATGACAATCAAAGATAAGTTTTCTATTCTTTTCATTAATGAATTGTAAGATGAATTGTATGGAGAAATTTTATTTACTAAGTTGGATTTTTTTTCTTGATATCATCAAATGATTCATAAACTACACTAGATATTCCACTAGATAGTTCATCCCAATAACTCTCATAAAAATATAAGAAAATCTAAAATATATATTATGAGGGTTAGCTTTCCTTATATTTTCTGTATTTTTAAAGTTATTATTTCTATATACGCATGCAATATATAAAATATGGGAAAATAGAGAACAAACAAAAAAATCACTTACAAACCGTAATAACACCAAGATATGATATAGGAAACCCTTTCAGGAGAAAACCCAACTAGAAGGTGAGGTTTCTCTACTTTATTTTCCTCGGAATGCAAATGATGTAAATACGGAGTGAGACTTGCCACCAGGGGATTGCTATAGAAAAAAAACTCTCTTCATTCTGCACTTTGTTGAACCCTTAGTTAAACTGAGAGGGGGGGGGTTGACCTCAGCTATACCAAAGTCATGGACTTTTAAAACTTTTCATTAACTTTATTAACACTTTCATTTCATGAAAAACATAATGTGCATGCAATCTTTATTTGTGAGCAGCAATCAATAAGAAGATTAGATAATGTACCAACAGTCTTAATATGTGAGCAGCAAGTATTAGCAGAATAAATATATCATATCAACACATAGACATCATGCACATAGACACCACATATAAGTGGAAACCCAAAAAATGATAAAACCACATCTTATTATTGTTGTGATGCAAAGACAAGCTCCAACTCCCTCTCACCACTGATTTTTTATAGGCACCAACCCACAGGAGGCTCCTACCTCAATTATGCAAGCTACAACTTGCAAGGAAGCTCCAACTCCCATCAATTTTCTGCAGGCACCAACCTACAGGAGGCTCCTACCTCAATCAGCTACAACTGACATCTATCAAGCTACAACTTGATAGGGAAGCTCCAACTTCTTTACTCTTTAAAAAGAAAACACTTGCTGATTTACCATGGATATTAGCTTTGTTTTGTTGCTTCTTTTCTGTTGTCCATCATTCCTCATATCTACCCTGTATCATTTATTCCTCTTCTCAGGTTCTCTATCAGCTCCTTCTTCTTCTCTACTTCACAGCTTCATTTCTGCATTCTCTAACTTCTCTAACCTCTTGCAACTTTCTTATTTTCTTCAACTCTCTTCAATTCTGTTGCACACTCTCTTCTTCTCTCCCTCTATTTTCGTAACATTCTCTCCTTGAATATTACCTGTTTTATACAAAATATTCTTCATGGTTGTTTGAATTATACTGGAATTCGAACTAGACAGCCATATCTCTTTGCCTTCTGTCTCCTCATCTCTTTACCCAACTCATTCAAAAAAATATAGCAATATGTATTAATTTCAAGTTTACAGTGGGATTTTTGTTTTCCTTCGGAGACTTTCCAATGCATCACAAACAATAAAAATCAATTACAATATTTGCATTCACATTTTCAGTTACATGAAGACAATTTTACTCAGCCCATTTTCTGGCTTTTGGCTTTGCTGGCTTTGTCTTTTCTGCTGCTATCAGGTAACTGTTCTGCCTTCTTCTGCTCACTATCTTCTTCCTGTTTTCCAATTTTTTGTGTTTGTACACCTGTCAAATTCATTCCTGTGCATATTCTTGTTCATTGTGATTGTGTGTCTGCTGTATATATATAACAGCTGATCCGAAAATTTAATTAAATACCCCAAATAAAATCAGAGTCTGGAAAATTCAATGATATATCTGGCTTCCTTAAAGTTTCAAATCTGAGATTTGAATTAAACTCTCTAATGGCCATAAGGAAGCAATCTCCATTATGCCTGAAAGTGGATGCACCCAACTATAATTTCTTATTTGACAACGTACTCATATAACTTTATAAGCAGGAGTTTTATGTGGCCTACGCTCTTTATGAAAAACCCTGATATATATATACTGCCATACATATGTATTCACCAAACGAGTGTTATAAACATTAATAGACTGTGGCTTACGTTAGACCCCTCAGTCTTCAATGAATAATTATCAATGTATTAATGCTTTGTGCAACCCACATGCGCAACCCTCTAATCATATGATTCAACCATAGTATAATCCTCTCACGCATACATATCAAACCACCAACGCTAACCTTTGAAAGGTTCAGGCCCCACAGCTTTATAAACGCTTCTTTTCGATTTGCCGATGCAATTAATCGCAACGGAATACTTCCGATTGTGATTGGATCCTTTGTAATTGTCTCGATGCGATTGATCGCAATTGCATCCTTCTATGGGATGTTCCAATGTTCCACTCCTTTTTCCAACGCGATTGCATGCCTTTTAAGTCAGACCTCAAACCCATATGAGTCACCGTTCATAAACACATCGGGTCCACAATCGCCATCGAGGATTTTATTAACATGTTCCGCTACCAATTTTTTCTCCGATGTGATTCATAAGGGTCCCACACAGTTAAAACTCTTATGTCCATTCTATTTATTATAATGTATGCATTTGCCAATGTTTTAAAACCAACACTACTTGTTGGGCCCACGATGCATTGTACCCTACCTTTATATATTGCGCACCAACTATAATATATCTTCACATATGATTGGCGCACATTATATAAATTCATGTTTTAACTCCTTTTATGTAATGTTTTGTTCATATATATATATACTTCACATAGTCAAGGGTCAGACCATGCATTGGACCCATAACACAGTATTACAATTATTTCATATGAAATCCTACTCTTTTATGAGGCTGGATCAAAGGTTCTAACTTTAAATTAACAGCCAAAAATAAAGTTGGATTGCTATGGAATCAAACCCCATAGCATAAACATAGCACCAGCCTTATGCATTTAGACCTTACAAACCTTGATTTAACATAAACCAAACCCCAACTATCGTGAGGGTCCCACAGCTCTATAATACGTACCTTGGGTTAATTGTCGAGCGAATGCAAGGGTCTACAGTTCATCGTGCCCCAAAATCTGATCGAACAAAAACGAATGGATATTGCGCTATGGAAGTGCACAGAGGTTATCTCTCCGAAATCACATGATGAACGTGGTTTTTACAAACCACTTTTGGCCATGCATCAGTCCATAACATACATCGCATTTTTTCACCAAAATTTCCTTACCACCTTTCATTCATGTGATACTACCGATATTTGTCTCCAAAATCGCTTCACTGTTCATTAGTCAGAATTCCGTCTTCTCTTAGCTCATGGTTCCGCTTCTAATAATTTCGTTTCAACGTTTTGTTATAAGGAATTTCCGCCTTTGTTATTTTTTAACCTTTGTTAATACTATGGCTTTATCTCTGTTCCACTGATTTCTGGTTCTGCCCTTTTAAAATTTGTCTTCCTCTGTGTTAACCCCGTGGCGTAACTTCACCAGTATCGACCACAGCGTACAATGGCTTGACCATCGTATGATTCAAACATACAAATGAGATATTTAAACCTTCGAATTCACGATTAACGCATGCTTCCAGTTCTATATGCAAGTTGGGTGGTTCAAATCTACAGTTGAGCCCGAATGAGATTCAACCCTATCATATACAAAACCTCTACACAGAGATTCATTCAGAGCATTGCCCAACAATTATTACTGTGCCATCACCCGATTTCACAATTTCCTTTGCGGGTTCACTGCATTATGACTATAATTTCCTCAATATATATAACCTCACACACCATACTCCACACTTAATCAATGAGCCTGAAAATTCTTCAATAAGGAAAATGCTTCTTAGTTCTGTGTCTTACTACCAAAATCCCCTTTGTAAAGAGTTTACACTGTCCATAAACCCTGAATGCTCCATTCATATTTTCATAAACAATACCAGCAGTCAATACATGTTTCTCATTCAGAACCAGTTTCTCATTATATATATGAAATAAAATACCTCTACTCCTTGACTGATGCTACCTCTCCAGATCTCCAATCACATGACCCTTCTATAACTGCCTCTGCTTCATGTCTCATGCTCTCTTTGCCTTGTTGTTGTTTCAGGTGTTCCTCCCTTACCATCTCCTTTGCCATCAATGACAACATTTCCAATAGTCTCCCCCTTTGGCATTGATGGCAACCCATCCAGCAATAATCCAATTCTTCCTCCAAGTCTCCCTCTGCCTGGCTTCTTATAGAAGAACCTATCTTCTGTTACTTTCTTTTCCTCCCCCTTTGACATCAATGGAAAAGGGTTGCACATTTCATAGTGTGCTTTCTATCTCTTCATTTCCTCTCTCTAAGATGTGTTTAGGCCTTTTTCTTCTGACTTTTTACCCTGCTGCTCCAAACTAGTGTACAAGAGTTGTTGAGAGAACACTTTTGAGGATAATTGAACTTGAATAAACACTGTAAATTGATACAATCCCAAAGCATAGACTCCTTTCACCTGTATAAATTTATCAATCATGCAATTTTCTTCATGAAATAAGGAGGTATGTATGTTAATGGTCAATTTCTCTTTACTGATCAACTAGTCCTTCATACTTCAGATATTTTAACTGTTCTATATTTATAAGAAGGAGTTTTATGTGGCTTACGCTCTTTATGAAAAACCTTGATATATATATATATATATATATATATATATATATATATATATATATATATATATATATATCTGTGTGTGTGTGTGTGTGTGTGTTTCCCAAAACAAAGGTTATAACTTATTAATAAGCCGACGTCTCATTCTGACCCATTTGATTTGAATATATGCCAATACACAATCCCTTTCATTCGTGGTTCGGCATATATATATATACTGCCATACATATGTATTCACCAAACGAGTGTTATAAACATTAATAGACTGTGGCTTACATTAGACCCCTCAGTCTTCAATGACTAATTATCAATGTATTAACGCTTTGTGCAACCCACATGCGCAACCCTCTAATCATATGATTCAACCATAGTATAATCCTGTCACGCATACATATCGAACCGCCAACGCTAACCTTTGAAAGGTTCGGGCCCCACAGCGTTATAAACCCTTCTTTTCGATTTGCCGATGCGATTAATCGCAATGGAATACTTCCGATTGCGATTGGATCCTTTGTAATTGTCCCGATGCGATTGATTGCAATTGCATCCTTCTATGGGATGTTTCGATGTTCCACTCCTTTTTCCAACACGATGGCATGCCTTTTAAGTCGGACCTCAAACCCATATGAGTCACCGTTCATAAACACATCGGGTCCGCAATCGCCATTGGGGATTTTATTAACATGTTCCACTGCCAAGTTTTTCTCCGATGTTATTCATAAGGGTCCCACACAGTTAATAAAACTCTTTTGTCCATTCTATTTATTATAATGTATGCGTTTGCCAATGGTTTAAAACCAACACTACCCGTCGAGCCCACGATGCATTGTACCCTACCTTTATATATTGCGCACCAACTATAATATATCTTCACATATGATTGGCACACGTTATATGAATTCATGTTTTAACTCCTTTGATGTAATGTTCTGTTCATATATATATATATATATATATATATATATATATATATATATATATATATATATATATATATATATATATATATATATATATATATATATATACTTCGCATAGTCAAGGGTCAGACCATGCATTGGACCCACAACACAGTATTACAATTATTTCATATGAAATCCTACTCTTTTATGAGGCTGGATCAAAGGTTCTAACGTTAAATTAACAGCCAAAAATAAAGTTGGATTGCTATGGAATCAAACCCCACAGCATAAACATAGCGCCAACCCTATGCATTTAGACCTTACAAACCTTGATTTAACATAAACCAAACCCCAACTATCGTGAGGGTCCCACAGCTCTATAATACGTACCTTGGGTTATTTGTCGAGCGAATCCAAGGGTCTACAGTTCATCGTGCCCCAAAATCTGATCGAACAAACACGAATGGATATTGCGCTATGGAAGTGCACGGAGGTTATCTCTCCGAAATCACACGATGAACGTGGTTTTTACAAACCACTTTTGGCCATGCGTCAGTCCATAACATACATTGCATTTTTTCACCAAAATTTCTTTACCACCTTTCATTCATGCGATACTACCAATATTTGTCTCCAAAACCGCTTCACTGTTCATTAGTCAGAATTCCGTCTTCTCTTAGCTCATGGTTCCGCTTCTAATAATTATGTTTCAATGTTTTGTTATAAGGAATTTCCGCCTTTGTTATATTTTAACCTTTTTTAATACTATGGCTTTATCTCTGTTCCACTGATTTCTGGTTCTGCCCTTTTAAAAATTGTCTTCCTCTGTGTTAACCCCGTGGCGTGACTTCACCAGTATCGACCACAGTGTTCAATGGCTTGACCATCGTATGATTCAAACATACAAATGAGATATTTAAACCTTAGAATTCACGATTAACGCATGCTTCCAGTTCTATATGCAAGTTAGGTGGTTCAAATCTACAGTCGAGCTCGAATGAGATTCAACCCTATCATATACAAAACCTCTACACAGAGATTCATTCAGAGCATTGCCCAACAATTATTACTGTGCCATCACCCGATTTCACAATTTCCTTGGTGGGTTCACTGTATTATGACTGTAATTTCCTCAGTATATATAACCTCACACACCATACTCCACACTTACTCAATGAGCCTGAAAATTCTTCAATAAGGAAAATGCTTCTTAGTTCTGTGTCTTACTACCAAAATCCCCTTTGTAAAGAGTTTACACTGTCCATAAACCCTGAACACTCTATTCATATTTTCATAAACAATTCCAGCAGTCAATACATGTTTCTCATTCAGAACCAGTTTCTCATTATATATATGAAATAAAATACCTCTACTCCTTGACTGATGCTGCCTCTCCAGATCTCCAATCACATGACCCTTCTATAACTGCCTCTGCTTCATGTCTCATGCTCTCTTTGCCTTGTTGCTGTTTCAAGTGCTCCTCCCTTGTCATCTCCTTTTCCATCAATGACAACATTTCCAACAGTCTCCCCCTTTGGCATTGATGGCAACCCATCCACCAATAATCCAATGCTTCCTCCAAGTCTGCCTCTGCCTGGCTTCTTCTAGAAGACCCTATCTTCTGTTACTTTCTTTTCCTCCCCCTTTGACATCAATGGAAAATGGTTGCACATTTCCTAGTGTGCTTTCTATATCTTCATTTCCTCTCTCTAAGATGTGTTTAGGCCTTTTTCTTCTGACTTTTTACCCTGCTGCTTGAAACTAGTGTACAAGAGTTGTTGAGAGAACACTTTTGAGGATAATTGAACTTGAATAAACACTGTAAATTGATACAATCCCAAAGCATAGACTCCTTTCACCTGTATAAATTTATCAATCATTCAATTTTCTTCATGACATAAGGAGGTATGTATGTTAATGGTCAATTTCTCTTTACTGATCAACTAGTCCTTCATACTTCAGATATTTTAACTATTCTATCATGATGATCTTCCACACAACTTAAATTTGTTTGATTGAAGTCTCAGCAACTAGACTTCACACAGTTTATAAATAATCCTAAGTCAGAGGCCTTGAAGATATATAAGTGCTGACTTAAGGAAGGCATTCAATTATATAAAAAGATATTGCTTCAATGCTCAATATAACGTTTCAAGAGTAAACAAAAATACTGATCCTTTAGACTTTCATTGACTCTTTTATGCTGGATGTACTCTTGCCAAAATCCTTTGATCCTGAGTACCTGTACCATAATGCTGCTCCACTGATAACACTTGGTATTCTGTTTATAGGCATGCTACTTGTACCTTTTTCTTATTCTGTCATTCTGTTCAAAGAAATATCTTTGCTTTTTCCTTTCTAAGACTACTCCAAAGTCATTGTTGTTTTAAAAATCAATTCAACAGTTCTAATACAAAGATCTTTGGGAAGGCATCTTCAATTTCTTTTCTATGAATCTTCATGGGCTGATTACTCAAATATTTATTACTCACTTAACTGCATTCCTCCAAGTGGATTTTTGTAGATGAGAGATGTAATGAATTGATGATAGGCACCTTTCTTACTCATCATTCTTAATGGGGTTCATTGTTAATTCTAGCAGTATGATGCATTCTGTGATCATCCTTTAATGTGCTGATATCTTCTTAGCTTACATGTTCATTGCTGATGTTTCCTCTATCATCACGGTTGCTTGCTGCTTTTTATCCTTCTACAATCTGTCAGCTATTGAATACTTCAAATAATCTTCTTCCTCTATAGTTCTCTATTAGAGGAATTTTCTTTTCTCTTCCTAATATTATAGTTGTTCTCATACAAAGGAGCTCTTCTTAGACTGCTTTCATGGGGACTTTATGAGCTGCTCTCCCCCTGGGATGTTGCTCCATATTTATCACTGTTTGGATATTTGCTTTGTTTTCTAGAGTAGCTCCCCTTGAGATTATGGTAGATTCATTATGTTATTGAGATAATAGGCTCCCCATTTCTCTTTTCCTTCCATACTTTATTGAGGTTCATCATAATGTATACACTCCTTTTTTATTCATAGTTTTGTTTGCTTTTCTTTGATTCCATCATCTGTCTAGAATTCTTTAATATATATGGCAGTTTACAGTCCTTTTCTTTGTGACCAAGTTTGAGGCATACATAACATCTTATTTTATCAAAGTACATTTGAGCTGGAGTATAATATTTTGTTCCCCTCTTTGAACATAATTTACAATCAACAAGTTTATGTCCAAAATTAAACAATGTTACCGATGAAATAGGTAACCGCAATGTTACCTAATTTTTTTTGGTAGCATAAAAACCACCCGATTTTGAAAAGTGGTGATGCAGAATAACCATTTTTTTTTTGTGCACATTTTTGACACTCTAATATTTTTATTTATGAAGTATGAATATTTGTTTTAAAATGTTAGTGAATTTCATGTTAATTTTGAAATGTATTGATGCAGCATCAACTTTTTTTTTTTAGAGCGGTGATTTTCATGCTAATTTTGAAACGTATTGATGCTGCATCAACTTTTTTTTTTTTAGAGCGGTGATTTTCATGCTAATTTTGAAACGTATTGATGCTGCATCAACCTTTTTTTTTTAGAGTGGTGATTTTCATGTTGGTAATAAAACACAAAACTTAGATAAAAAAAATATATAAAAACAATAAAAAAAAACCCAATAAAAATGTAAAAAAAACAAAAATAGCTCGTAAAAATAAAAAATTTAAACAAAAATAAATAAATAAAAACAAAAATATTTGAAAATTATATCAAAGGAAATGACAAAATTTGAAAAAAAAAACACATAATTTAAAGAAAAAAAACAAAAATTGACAAAAAAAATTTAAAAAAAAAAACATCAAAAACATTTTTTTTCTAACTTAATAAAAAAAACCATATTAAAAATTAAAAAAAAAAAATAAAAATAATTAAAATTACAAAATTAAAATTTAGATTAAACAAAAAAATTAAAAAAAAAAAATTAAAAAAATTAAATTTAAAAATTTAAATTAAAAAATAATAATAATAATAAGAAAAAAAATACAAATTTTAAAATTAACCAAAAAAAAACAAATTAAAAAAAAAATTGAAAAAGAAAATAAAATAAAAAAAACTATCATTTAAAAACAAAAAAAATGAAAAAAATAACATGCAAATAATTAAAAAACAAATACACATAAATTTAGTGCTTTTTTTTTAATGAAACAATTTATAGATTTTAAAAATGAAAAACTAAATAAACTAAAAAATTTAAAAAAGTAATTAAATTAAATTAAAATTTAATAAATTTAATAAATAAATTTTAAATTTTAAATTTTAAAAAATAAGTAATCTATAATATTAAATATAAAAATAAAAGAAAATTAAAAAAAAAAATAAACAAATTGAATTTAAGATAAAAAAATTGAATTAAAAAAAATATATATTTAAATTTTTTGAAATTAAAAAAACAATTTAAAAAAATAAAATTAAAATAAAAATATTAAAAATTAAAAAAAAATAAAAATAAAATCAAATAAAAAATATACATATATATTAAAAATTAAAAACAAAAAAAAAAAAAATAATAAAATTTAAAAAAAATAAAAACAAAATTAAAAAAAAAAACAAAACAAATTATATTTTAAATAAAAAAATTAAATTTTTTGAAATAAACAAAAAATTTTAAAAAAATCAAATTAAAAAAAATCAATTCAAAAAAAAAAAATTTTAAAAATTAAAAAAAAAAATCAATTTAAAAAAAAAAAATTAAAAAAATTAAAAAAAAAATGGCGGCAGTGGTGGTGGTGGTGGTGAGGCGGTGGTGGTGGGGGCGGCACCACCCGGCCTTCCCTGCCCGGGCAACGGCGGAGGCCGGCCGGTGGGAGGGCGGCGAGCTGCGCAGCCACCCCGCCCGCCCACAGGCCGGCCTCCGCCGCCGCCCCGGCGGGGAGGGCCGATTCCGGGCGGGGAAGGCCGGGTTGCGCCGCCCCCACCACCACCACCGCCGCCATTTTTTTTTTTTTTTTCCAAAAATATAATTTTTTTTTTTAATTTAATTTTTTTATATAAAATATAATTTGTTTTGTTTTTTGTTTAATTTTGTTTTTATTTTTTGTAAATTTTATTATTTTTTCTGTTTTAAATTTTTATTTATTTATTTTGTTAGTAATTTTTATTAAATTTTGCTTCTTCTTTTTTATTTAATTGATTTTTTTTTTTTAATTTCATAAATTTCCTTTATTATTTTATAGAATTTAATAAATTTTGTATTTTTTTAAAATTTATTTGAATTTAATATTGTTTTTTAAATGTTTTACTTTTTTATTAATTTTTTTTTGTTAATAACATAAAATTTTTATATTTTTATATTTCAATTAAAATTGTGTATTTAAAATTAAATTTTTTTTTTTTTTTAATTAAACTTAATTTTTTTTAATTAATTTGTTTTCTAATTTTTTTTATTTAATATTATTTTATTTTTTTTATTTTTTTCAATTTTCCATTTTTAATTGATTTTTAAAGTTTTTATTTTAACAATGGTTTTTTTTTTCTTTTATATTTAAAATTTATTTTTTCTTTCAAAATTTATTTGTTTATTTGTTTATTTATTAAAATTTAATATTTTTG
Organism: Pinus albicaulis; assembly: GCA_034641835.2. Taxonomy (NCBI): domain Eukaryota; kingdom Viridiplantae; phylum Streptophyta; class Pinopsida; order Pinales; family Pinaceae; genus Pinus; species Pinus albicaulis. The sequence continues at coordinate 796,912,738 of CM076578.1, read as the reverse complement.
TTTTTAAATTTAATTTGTTATTTTAATATATATATATATATTTTTAAATTTAATAAAATCTGATATAGATACATATTTTAATTTAAGTTCATATATATATTTTAATTTTGATAATTTAGATTTAATTTATTTTTTATAGTTTATTTGTTTTTTCAATATATATTGTTTTAAATTTAATATTTTTATTGTATTTTATTTTTATTTTTTATTTTTAATTAATTTTTCATTTTTTTACTTTTAATTTAAATAATGTTTTCTTTTTTTTAATATTTTTATTTTAAATTTTTAAATTTATTAAAATTTAATATATTTCCTTAAATTTAATTTTTTGTTTTAAATTATTTTATTTTTTTAAAATTTAATAAGCATTTTCTTTTTCTTTTTTAAATTTAATTTCTATATTTTATTTTTTATAATTTCCTTCTTTTTTTAACTTGTTTTTTTTTTTTAATTTAATATTTTTATTTTTCTTTTATTTTTTTTTTTAATTTCTATATTTTTTTAAATTTCAATCTTAAATTTTTTTTTGTTTATTGTTTTATTTTATTTTTCCTTAAATTTTAGGTTTTTTTTAATGTTTGAATTAAAATTTTTATTTTGTTTTTATTTTTATTTTTTTATCTTCATATATTTTTAAATTTTAAGCTTTTAAATGTTTTTATTTTTTAAATTTATTTTTTTTCTTAAATTTTAGGTTTTTTTTAAATGTTTGAATTTTAAAAATTAAAAAATGTTACTTCTATTTTTAAAAATGCCAAAAGTATGACACGATTTTTTTTTTTTGTTATTCCAGCATCAACTGGTTTTGTTTTAAACAATTTTTTTTTTTTGTTATTCCAACATCAACTGGTTTTGTTTTAAGGGTGTTTTTTCAATCCTTTTTTCAAGAAACAATTTTGTTTTTACCATAATTTTATAAAATGTTGAAATTTGACCTTAAAAAAAAACGAACTGCATTCTCGAATACACACTTTTTGTTTTTGGGGTGTTTTTTCAATCCTTTTTTCAAGAAACAATTTTGTTTTTACCATAATTTTATAAAATGTTGAAATTTGACCTTCAAAAAAAACGAAGTGCGTTCTGGAATACACACTTTTTGTTTTTGGGGTGTTTTTTCATGTTTTTTTAGTCTTTTTGGGCTAGAGTTCCAGTTTTGAGGTTAGGTTACCTATTTCATTGGTAACAGTGTTATTATTGCATGCATAACAATAGCCATGGAAATGATTTGTGTACCTGGTGAGAGATTGTCCTTTTCTTTTGCTTGCTTGAGGTGTTCTTTTCATTTGATGCATCTTTCGCTGGTTAACATTGATTCTCTTTGTCTTACAATGTGCTGCATCATGTCCTAGTTTGTGGCAGGAGAAACAAGTGATACTTCTCATAGGAGGAAAGAACCTTCTTTGACATCTTCCAAATTTATTCAGTTCATCCTCATGAGTGTATGAGCCTTTTTCAGCTGACTGTTTCATCCTCTCATTCTCTGTCCTTTCATATTGCTGCTTGATTCTATTTGTTTCTCTGCAACTCATGTTCTTGCTGGCTTCTACTACTGTAGGAATCTTCTAAATTTCTTCATTGTCCTTTACAGCTTTTACAAAAATGATATTATTGTTATCTTCTGTTTTGGACTTACTGGTTTCTCCTACATATCCTATGCCAGCCTTTATGAGAGGCGATCTTTGAGCATTTCGCATCTTGTCCAATTGTCCAGTACTTTTCATTAGAGGTGTATTCATTAATAGTTCTCTTTGGGCCTTTTCTAAGTTCTTTCTTAGACTCACTACTTCTTCTTCCAGTTTCCCGCATTCTAGACTTTTCTCTTCCATTTGTTGCAGCACAGTGTCTTCAACTTTCTTTGCTTCTTCAAGCTGTGTCTTTAGGGCTATAATTTCTTTCTTATCTTCATATTTTTTCTCATCACATATTTGCACCAATGTCTTCAGGTCTTTGTTTTCACTCTTCAATCTTTCTATTTCAGTCAAGACTGTGTCAAGTTTGGCTTTTTCTTCAGCTGCAATTTCTTCATGGATCTTACTTCCATTCACACTAGCAGGTACCTCATTTGATTGAACATTTTCCTGTTGACATGAATTTTTTTTCTTCTTACTTCTCTTCTCCTTCTTGATAATGAAGTCATTTGTGTCTATTCCATGCATGAAATGCAATCTATCCCAGATTGCTTTTGCAGAGGATAAATCCATTATCAACTCAAGGTCCTTGTTATGAAGACTGTTATATATCACACATTTTGCCTTGGCATTCCTCTGTTGTTCTTGCACCGTGGGAGAGTCTGTGCAATAACCTTCACAAATAGGCTTCCATACCTCAAGTTCATTAGCCATTAAACCTCTTTTAACCTTATCTCTCCATTCAGGAAATTTTTCTTTATTTAGCACAGGTACATTTTGGTAGTCCATGACTCAACCAGATCTTCTTCAAGCTATTAAGCTTACAGCAAAGGAACCCGCTCTGATACCAATTGTTGAACCCTTAGTTAAACTGAGAGGGGAGGGGGGGGGGGGTGAATACTTTTAAAAAATTTCATTAACTTTATTAACACTTTCATTTCATGATGAACATAATGTGTATGCAATCTTTATTTGTGAGAAGAAATCAATAAGAAGATTAGATAATGTACTAGCAGTCTTAATATGTGAGCATCAAGTATTAGCAGAATAAATATATCATATCAACACATAGACATCATGCACATAGACACCAGATATAAGTGGAAACCCAAAAAGGGAGAAAACCACATCTTATTATTGTTGTGATGCAAAGGCAAGCTCCAACTCCCTCTCACCACTGATTTTCTGTAGGAACCAACCCACGGGGGGCTCCTACCTCAATTCTGCAAGCTACAACTTGCAAGGAAGCTCCAACTCCCATCAATTTTCTGCAGGCACCAACCTGCAGGAAGCTCCTACCTCAGTCAGCTACAACTGACATCTATCAAGCTTGAACTTGATAGGGAAGCTCCAACTTCCTTACTCTTTCAAAAGAAAACACTTGTTGATTTACCTTGGATATCAACTCTGCTCTATTGCTTATTTTCTGCTGTCCATCAGTCCTCATATCTGCCCTGTGTCATTTCTGCCTCTTCTCAGGTTCTCTATTAGCTCCTTCTTCTTCTCTGCTTCACAGCTTCATTTTTGCATTCTCTAACTTCTCTAACCTCTTGCAGCTTTCCTATTTTCTTCAACTCTCTTCAATTTTGCTGCACACTCTCTTCTTCTCTCCCTCTGTTTTCGTAGCATTCTCTCCTTGGATATTACCTGTTTTATACAAAATAGTCTTCATGGTTGTTTGCATTCCACTGGGAATTCGAACTGGACAGCCATGTCTCTTTGTCTTATGTCTCCTCATCTCATTTATCAATTCATTCAGAAAAATATAGCAATATGTATTAATTTCAAGTTTACAGTGGGATTTTTTTTTTCCTCCGGAGACTTGCCAATGCATCACAAACAATAAAATCAATTAAAATATTTTCATTCACATTTTCAGTTACATGAAGACAATTTTACTCAGCCCATTTTCTGGCTTTTGGCTTTGTTGGCTTTGTCTTTTCCGCTGTTGTCAGGTAACTGTTCTGCCTTCTTCTGCTCACTGTCTTCTTCCTTTTTTCCATTTTTCTGTGCTTGTACACCTGTCAAATTCATTCCTATGCATATTCCTCTTCACTGTGATTGTGTGTCTGCTGTATATATATAACTGTTGATCCGAAAATTTAATTAAATACCGCAAATAAAATCAGAGTCTGGCAAATTCAATGATATATCTGGCTTCCTTAAAGTTTCAAATCTGAGATTTAAATTAAAACTCTCTAATGGTCATAAGGCAACGATCTCCACTATGCCTAAAAGTGGACGCACCCAACTATAATTTCTTATCTGACAACGTACCCATATAACTTTATAAGCAGGAGTTTTATGTGCCCTACGCTCTTTATGAAAAACACTGATATATATATATATATATATATATGTGTGTGTGTGTGTGTGTGTTTCCCAAAACAAAGGTTATAACTTATTAATAAGCCAACGTATCATTCTGACCCATTTAATTTGAATATACGCCAATACACAATCCCTTTCATTCGTGGTTTGACTTATATATATATATATATATATATATATATATACTGCCATACATATGTATTCACCAAACGAGTGTTATAAACATTAATAGAATGTGGCTTACGTTAGACCCCTCAGTCTTCAATGACTAATTATCAATGTATTAACGCTTTGTGCAACCCACATGCGCAACCCTCTAATCATATGATTCAACCATAGTATAATCCTCTCACGTATACATATCGAACCACCAACGCTAACCTTTGAAAGGTTCGGGCCCCACAGCTTTATAACCCCTTCTTTTCGATTTTCCGATGCGATTAATTACAACGGAATACTTCTGATTGCGATTGGATCCTTTGTAATTGTCCCGATGCGATTGATCGCAATCACATCCTTCTATGGGATGTTCCGATGTTCCACTCATTTTTTCGACGCGATGGCATGTTTTTTAAGTCGGACCTCAAACCCATATGAGTCACCATTCATAAACACATCGGGTCCACAATCACCATTGGAGATTTTATTAACATGTTCCGCTGCCAAGTTTTTCTCCGATGCGATTCGTAAGGGGTCCCACATAGTTAATAAAACTCTTCTGTCCATTATATTTATTATAATGTTTGTGTTTTCCAATGGTTTAAAACCAACACCACTCATCGGGCCCACGATGCATTGTACCCTACCTTTATATATTGCGCACCAACTATAATATATCTTCACATATGATTGGTGCACGTTATATAAATTCATGTTTTAACTCCTTTGATGTAATGTTCTATTCATATATATATATATATATATATATATATATATATATATATATATATATATATATATATATATATATATATATTTTCGTATAGTCGTTATTCACCACCATGCATTGGACCCGCAACACAGTATTACAATTATTTCATATGAAATCCTACTCTTTTATGAGGCTGGATCAAAGGTTCTAACTTTAAATTAACAGCCAAACATAAAGTTGGATTGCTATGGAATCAAACCCCACAGCATAAACATAGTGCCAGCCTTATGCATTTAGACCTTACAAACCTTGATTTAACATAAACCAAACCCCAACTATCGTGAGGGTCCCACAACTCTATAATACGTACCTTGGGTTAATTGTCGAGCGAATCCAAGGGTCTACAGTTCATCGCGCCCCAAAATATGATCGAACAAACACGAATGGATATTGCGCTATGGAAGTGCACAGAGGTTATCTCTCCGAAATCACACGATGAACGTGGTTTTTACAAACCACTTTTGGCCACGCATCAGTCCATAACATACATCGTGTTTTTTCACCAAAATTTCCTTACCACCTTTCATTCGCTCGATACTACTGATATTTGTCTCCAAAACCACTTCACTATTCATTAGTCAGAATTTCGTCTTCTCTTAGCTCATGGTTCCACTTCTAATAATTCCGTTTCAACGTTTTGTTATAAGGAATTTCCGCCTTTGTTATTTGTTAACCTTTGTTAATACCGTGGCTTTATCTCTGTTCCACTAATTTCTGGTTCCGCCCTTTTAAAAATTGTCTTCCTCTGTGTTAACCCCATGGCGTGAATTCACCAGTATCGACCACAGCGTTCAATGGCTTGACCATCGTATGATTCAAACATACAAATGAGATATTTAAACCTTAGAATTCATGATTAACGCATGCTTCCAGTTCTATATGCAAGTTAGGCGCTTCAAATCTATAGTCGAGCCCAAATGAGATTCAACCCTATCATATACAAAACCTCTACACAGAGATTCATTCAGAGCATTGCCCAACAATTATTACTGTGCCATCACCCGATTTCACAATTTGTTTGTGGGTTCACTGTATTATGACTGTAATTTCCTCAGTAGATATAACCTCACACACCATACTCCACACTTACTCAATGAGCCTGAAAATTCTTCAATAAGGACAATGCTTCTTAGTTCTGTGTCTTACTACCAAAATCCCCTTTGTACAGAGTTTACACTGTCCATAAACCCTGAACACTCTATTCATATTTTCATAAACAATTCAAGAAGTCAATACATGTTTCTCATTCAGAACCAGTTTCTCATTATATATATGAAATCAAATACTTTTTCTCCTTGACTGATGCTGCCTCTCCAGATATCCAATCACATGACCCTTCTATAACTGCCTCTGCTTCATGTCTCATGCTTTCTTTTCCTTGTTGCTATTTCAGGTGCTCCTCCCTTGTCATCTCCTTTGCCATCAATGAAAACATTTCCAATAGTCTCCCCCTTTGGCATTTATGGCAACCCATCCACCAATAATCCAATGCTTCCTCCAAGTCTCCCTCTGCCTGGCTTCTTCTAGAATACCCTATCTTCTGTTACTTTCTTTTCCTCCCCCTTTGAAATCAATGGAAAAGGGTTGCACATTTCCTAGTGTGCTTTCTATCTCTTCATTTCCTCTCTTTCAGATGTGTTTAGGAATTTTTCTTCTGACTTTGTACCCTGCTGCTCCAAACTAGTGTACAAGAGTTGTTGAGAGAACACTTTTGAGGATAATTGAACTTGAATAAACATTGTAAATTGATACAATCCCAAAGCATAGACTCCTTTCACCTGTATAAAGTTATCAATCATGCAATTTTCTTCATGACATAAGGAGGTATGTATGTTAATGGTCAATTTCTCTTTACTGATCAACTTGTCCTTCATACTTCAGATATTTTAACTGTTCTATCATGATGATCTTCCACACAACTTAAAGTTTTTTGATTGAAGTCTCAGCAACCAGACTTCACACAGTTTATAAATAATCCTAAGTCAGAGGCCTTGAAGATCTATAAGTGTTGACTTAAGGAAGGCATTCAATTATATTAAAAGATATTGCTTCAATGCTCAATATGATTTTTCAAGAGTAAACAAAAATACTGATCCTTTAGACTTTTCATTGACTCTTTTATGCTGGATGTACTCTTGCTAAAATCTTTTGATCGTGAGGACCTGTACCATACTGCTGCTCCACTGATAACACCTGGTATTCTATTTATAGGCATGCTGCTTGTACCTTTTTCTTATTCTGTCATTTTTTCAAAGAAATATCACTGCATTTTCCTTTCTAAGACTGCTCCAGAGTCACTGATGTTTTAAAAATCAATTCAATAGTTCTAATACAAATATCTTTGGGAAGGCATCTTCAATTTCTTTTCTATGAATCTTCATGGGCTGATTACTCAAAGATTTATTACTCACTTAACTGCATTCCTCCAAGTGGATTTTTGTAGATGAGAGATGTAATGAACTGATGATAGGCACCTTTCTTACTCATCATTCTTAATGGGGTTCATTGTTAATTCTAGCAGTATGATGCATTCTGTGGTCATCCTTTAATGTGATAATATCTTCCTAGCTTACATGTTCATTGCTGATGTTTCCTCTATCATCATGGCTGCTTGCTGCTTTTTCTCCTTCTACAATCTGTCAGCTATTGAATACTTCAAATAATCTTCTTCCTCTATAGTTCTCTGTTAGAGGAATTTTATTTTCTCTTCCTGATCTTATAGTTGTTCTCGTACAAAGGATCTCTTCTTAGACTGTTTTCATGGGGACTTTATGAGCTGCTCTCCCCCTGGGATGTTGCTCCATATTTATCACTGTTTGGATATTCGCTTTGTTTTCTAGAGTAGCTCCCCTTGAGATTATGGTAGATTCATTATGTTATTGAGATAATAGGCTCCCCCTTTCTCTTTTCCTTCCATACTTTATTGGGGTTCATCATAATGTCTGCACTCCTTTTTTATTCATAGTTTTGTTTGATTTGCTTTGATTCCATCATCTGTCTAGAATTATTTAATATATATGGAAGTTTACATTTCTTTGCTTTGTGACCAAGTTTGAGGCATACATAACATCTTATTTTATCAAAGTACATTTGAGCTGGAGTATAATATTTTTTTCCCCTCTTTGAACATAATTTACAATCAACAAGTTTATGTCCAAAATTATTGCATGCATAACAATAGCCATGGAAATGATTTGTGTACCTGGTGAGAGATTATCCTTTTCTTTTGCTTGCTTGAGGTGTTATTTTCATTTGATGCATCTTTTGCTTGTTAACATTGATTCTCTTTGTCTTACAATGTGCTGCATCATGTCCTGGTTTGTGGCAGGAGAAACAAGTGATACTTCTCATAGGAGGAAAGAACCTTCTTTGACATCTTCCAAATTTATTGAGTTCATCCTCATGAGTGTATGAGCCTTTTTCAGCTGACTGTTTCATCCTCTCATTCTCTGTCCTTTCATGTTTCTTCTTTATTCTATTTGTTTCTCTGCAACTCATGTTCTTGCTCGCTTCTACTACTATAGGAAGCTTCTGAATTTCTTCATTGTCCTTTACAGCTTTTACAGAAATGATATTCTTGTTATCTTCTGTTTTGGACTTACTGGTTTCTCCTACATATCCTATGCCAGCCTTTATGAGAGGTGATCTTTGAGCATTTAGCATCTTGTCCAATTGTCCAGTGCTTTTCATTAGAGGTGTATTCATTAATAGTTCTCTTTGGGATTTTTCTAAGTTCTTTCTTAGACTCACTACTTCTTCTTCCAGTTTCTCGCATTCTAGACTTTTCTCTTCCATTTGTTGCAGTAGAGTGTCTTCAACTTTATTTGCTTCTTCAAGCTGTGTCTTTAGGGCTATAATTTCTTTCTTATCTTCATATTCTTTCTGATCACATATTTGCACCAATGTCTTCAGGTCTTTATTTTCACTCTTCAATCTTTCTATTTCAGTCAAGACTGTGTCAAGTTTGGCTTTTTCTTCAGCTGCAATTTCTTCATGGCTCTTACTTCCATTCACACTAGTAGGTACCTCATTTGATTGAACATTTTCCTGTTGACATGAATTTTTCTTCTTCTTAATTCTCTTCTCCTTCTTGAAAATGCAGTCCTTTGTGTCTATTCCATGCATGGAATGCAATCTGTCCTAGATTTCTTTTGTAGAGGTTAAATCCATTATCAACTCAAGTTACTTGTTATGAAGACTGTTATATATCACACATTTTTCCTTGGCATTCCTCTGTTGTTCTTGCACCGTGGGAGAGTCTATGCAATAACCTTCACAAACAAGCTTCCATACCTCAGGTTCATTAGCCATTAAACCTATTTTAACCCTATCTCTCCATTCAGGAAAGTTTGTTGTATTTAGCACAGGTACATTTTGGTAGTCCATGACTGAACCAGATCTCCTTCAAGCTATTAAGCTTACAGCAAAGGAACCCGCTCTGATACCAATTGTTGAACCCTTAGTTAAACTGAGAGGGGGGGGGGGTGAATCAGTTTAACACAGTCATGGACTTTTAAAATTTTCATTAACTTTATGAACACTTTCATTTCATGATCAACATAATGTGTATGCAATCTGTATTTGTGAGCAGCAATCAATAAGTAGATTAGATAATGTACCAGCAGTCTTAATATGTGAGCAGCAAGTATTAGCAGAATAAATATATCATATCAACACATAGACATCATGCACATAGACACTAGATATAAGTGGAAACCCAAAAAGGGAGAAAACCACATCTTATTATTGTTGTGATGCAAAGGCAAGCTCCAACTCCCTCTCACCACTAATTTTCTGTAGGCACCAACCCACAGGAGGCTCCTACCTCAATTCTGCAAGCTACATCTTGCAAGGAAGCTCCAACTCCCATCAATTTTCTGTAGGCACCAACCTGCAGGAGGCTCCTACCTCAGTCGGCTACAATTGACATCTATCAAGCTACAACTTGATAGGGAAGCTCCAACTTCCTTACTCTTTCAAAAGAAAACACTTGCTGATTTACCTTGGATATCAACTCTATTCTATTGCTTCTTTTCTGCTGTCCATCAGTCCTCATATCTTCCCTGTATCATTTCTGCCTCTTCTCAAGTTCTCTATCAGCTCCTTCTTCTTCTCTTCTTCACAGCTTCATTTCTGCATTCTCTAACTTCTATAAACTCTTGTAGCTTTCTTATTTTCTTCAACTCTCTTCAATTCTGATGCACACTCTCTTCTTCTCTCCCTCTATTTTCATAACATTCTATCCTTGGATATTACCTGTTTTATACAAAATATTCTACATGGCTATTGGCATTCCACTGGGAATTCGAACTGGACAGCCATGTCTCTTTACCTTCTATCTTCTCATCTCTTTTATCAACTCATTCAGAAAAATATAACAATATTTATTAATTTCAAGTTTACAATGGGATATTTGTTTTCCTCTGGAGACTTGCCAATGCATCACAAACAATAAAAATCAATTACAATATTTGCATTCACATTTTCAGTCACATGAAGACAATTTTACTCAGCCCATTTTCTGGATTTTGGCTTTGCTGGCTTTGTCTTTTCTATTGCTGTCAGGTAACTGTTCTGCCTTCTTCTGCTCACTGTCTTCCGCCTATTTTCCAGTTTTCTGTGCTTGTACACCTGTCAAATTCATTCATGTGCATATTCCTGTTCACTGTGATTGTGTGTCTTCAGTATATATATAACTGCTGATCTGGAAATTTAATTAAATACCCCAAATGAAATCAGAGTCTGGAAAATTCAATGATATATCTAGCTTCCTTAAAGTTTCAAATCTGAGATTTAAATTAAAACTCTCTAATGGTCATAAGGCTGCAATCTCCACTATGCCTGAAAGTGGATGCACCCAACTATAATTTCTTATCTGACAACGTATTCATATAACTTTATAAGCAGGAGTTTTATGTGGCCTACGCTCTTTATGAAAAACCCTGATATATATATATATATATATATATATATATATATATATATATATATCCGTGTTTCCCAAAACAAAGGTTATAACTTATTAATAAGCCGACGTATCATTCCGACCCATTTAATTTGAATATACACCAATACACAATCCCTTTCATGTGTGGTTCCTATTTACTATAATATATATCAACATACATATATATATATATATATATATATATATATATATATATATATATATACTGCCATACATATATATTCACCAAACGAGTGTTATAAACATTAATAGACCGTGGCTTACGTTAGACCCCTAAGTCTTCAATGACTAATTATCAATGTATTAACGCTTTGTGCAACCGACATGCGCAACCCTCTAATCATATGATTCAACCATATTATAATCCTCTCACACATACATATCGAACCACCAACGCTAACCTTTGAAAGGTTCGGGCCCCACAGCTTTATAAACCCTTCTTTTCGATTTTCCGATGCGATTAATCGCAACGGAATACTTCCGATTGCGACTGGATCCTTTGTAATTGTCCCGATGCAATTGATCGTAATCGCATCCTTTTATGGGATGTTCCAATGTTCCGCTCCTTTTTCCATTGCGATGGCATGCCTTTTAAGCTGGACCTCAAACCCATATGAGTCACCGTTCATAAACACATCAGGTCCGCAATCGCCATCAGGGCTTTTATTAACATGTTCCACTGCAAAGTTTTTCTCCGATGCGATTCATAAGGGTCCCACACGGTTAATAAAACTCTTTTGTCCATTCTATTTATTATAATGTATGCGTTTTCCAATGGTTTAAAACCAACACTACTCGTCGGGCCCACGATGCATTGTAACCTACCTTTATATATTGCGCACCAACTATAATATATCTTCACATATGATTGGCACATGTTATATAAATTCATGTTTTAACTCCTTTGATGTAATTTTCTGTTCATATATATATATACTTCGCATAGTCAAGGGTCAGACCATGCATTGGACCCACAACACAGTATTACAATTATTTCATATGAACTCCTACTCTTTTATGAGGTTGGATCAAAGGTTATAACTTTAAATTAACAGCCAAACATAAAGTTGGATCGCTATGGAATCAAACCCCACAGCATAAACATAGCGCCAACCTTACGCATTTAGACCTTACAAACCTTGATTTAACATAAACCAAACTCCAACTATCGTGAGGGTCCCACAGCTCTATAATACGTACCTTGGGTTAATTGTCGAGCGAATCCAAGGGTCTACAGTTCATCGCACCCAAAAATCTGATCGAACAAACACGAATGGATATTGCTCTATGGAAGTGCACAGAGGCTATCTCTCTAAAATCACGCGATGAACGTGGTTTTTACAAACCACTTTTGGCCACGCGTCATTCCATAACATACATCGTATTTTTTCACCAAAATTTCCTTACCACCTTTCATTCGCGCGATACTACCGATATTTGTCTCCAAAACCGCTTCACTGTTCATTAGTCAGAATTCCTTCTTCTATTAGCTCATGGTTCCGCTTCTAATAATTCTGTTTCAACATTTTGTTATAAGGAATTTCCACCTTTGTTATTTGTTAACCTTTGTTAATACTGTGGCTTTATCTCTGTTCCACTGATTTTTGGTTCTGCCCTTTTAAAAACTGTCTTCCTCTGTGTTAACCTTGTGGCGTGACTTCACCAGTATCGACCACAACGTTCAATGGCTTGACCATCGTATGATTCAAACATACAAATGAGATATTTAAACCTTCGAATTCAGGGTTAACGCATGCTTCTAGTTCTATATGCAAGTTAGGTGGTTCAAATCTATAGTCGAGCCTGAATGAGATTCAACCCTATCATATACAAAACCTCTACACAGAGATTCATTCGGAGCATTGCCTAACAATTATTACTGTGCCATCACCCGATTTCACTATTTCCTTTGCGGGTTCACTGTATTATGACTGTAATTTCCTCAGTATATATATAACCTCACACACCATACTCCACACTTACCCAATGAGCCTGAAAATTCTTCAATAAGGACAATGCTTCTTAGTTCTGTGTCTTACTACCAAAATCCCCTTTGTACAGAGTTTACACTGTCCACAAACCCTGAACGCTCTATTGATATTTTCATAAACAATTCCAGCAGTCAATACATGTTTCTCATTTAGAACCAGTTTCTCATTATATATATGAAATCAAATACCTCTGCTCCTTGACTGATGCTACCTCTCCAGATCTCCAATCACATGACCCTTCTATAACTGCCTCTGCTTCATGTCTCATGCTCTCTTTGCCTTGTTGCTATTTCAGGTGCTCCTCCCTTGTCATCTCCTTTGCCATCAATGAAAACATTTCCAACACACTTTCTCTATCCACTCTTAGCTACTCTGCTCTACCATGGAACAAAATGCACTAGAATAGAATAGAACCCCTTTTCCTCCTTGTGGTATGGTTATAACACAACCCAATATCCAAATAGGGGTTAAATTTGACCCATTCTACACTTCATGTGAATTAAAACTCAACCCTTCTAGAGGATTATTCATATTCCCCATGTGTCTAGTCCCTTTTTCTACAAGTATTGTGGGTTGACATGGTATCCTTTCATTTTATGGTAGTAAATCACAATAGTTCAACTTCCGAGAAACATAAATTTCTCATATGAGCTCAAACTGAGGAGATTCTTGCATAGTTGCAAAGGCATAAATGTGTATATTATGAAATACAGGTCCATATTTAGGTTGGGACCACCAAAAATATTCATGTAACACATCAAAATAGATCCTTATTTTTTTCACCCCAAATTTTCCAAATTGGGACGACTAATAAAAATGACTATGCAAGTTAATTCCTCCAATTATTCCACTCTAAAAGCATATAGATGGATGAAAAATAATATAATGATAAAATCATTATCATCAAATGAGAATGAGCAAGAAGACATTCCCAAAATATCATTTACAACACATGAAGGTGATTATGATATTTTGGTTGTTATAGGCCATTTTGTCACATCTGGTCAATAGGCCTGCAAACCAGATCAATCAAAATTTATGGCCACCTTGTCATCATCCCTTGATAAAGACCTAAGCATGACTCTCCCAAATTGCTGAGTTTCCGGGTTTGACATCTTCAAATCAATGCCTTTTAGGTCCAGCGCACCTTGGCCCTTTAGGGACCTGTATTCAACAACAGGTTGCTCCATTCAACACTTGTACTAATCAGTAGTGGGTTTTCACTTGTTAATGGTGTGTTGATTCTAGAAATTTAGAAAAAACATAAAAATAATCCAGAAGCTTCCTCTTCCAGAAGCTTTCAGGAGCTATTTCAACCATTTACTTCGGATAAGAACTTTGAATCTTATCTAATCCTACCTTGGATATTTCACCTCTTATCCCTTGAGCTCATCCTCCCATCAAGAGTGGATCTCAATCCTAAATTGATAAATGGATAAGAATTCCTAAACTACAACACTCTCTGATAAATTTACAACCATCTACAACATTTGTGTTGGATTTTGGAGATTGATCATGCCCTCATGTTTTTTCCTTGAATCTAAGAGAGTCATCATCTTCACGCATTAGGGTTATAAAGGTGTGCTTTGTGACAAGGAATGACATGAGAAATTGGGGATATATCTACAAGATAAACTATTATTCTTGGTTGTAAACTCTTTCCTATTCATATTAATACAAAGAGTATATCATTTTCCTATATATGTCATGTTATTTTTACATTCATATGTTTCAATTCTTTGTTTATACATTGAATAGAGTAATTGGATAATGCTACATAGATGTCATATATCTTTGAATTATTTTGATTTTATGTGGAATTTCTAATTATAGTAATCGGATCTACGATTGGAGCTTATAATCTGAGAGGAGATTAAATCTTGGGACAGATTCCAAGTAAGCCTCTTTCCATTCTTTAATTTATCTAAGGGAAAGTTTATATTATTTTCTTTTTGTTTTTCTAAACTAGTCTACTAGGTCTAGGGAAGATAATTTTGTTCGGAGTCATAAATTATGTATAAAAAATTGGAGACTCCACTGGGGACTGCTTATTTCCCTTAGTGGTTTCCTTGTTCTTAGTTATTTTTTCACCTCTTAAACAAACCTCCATTGTTTCACTCAGTTTGAATTTACCATAGGAAGACCTTTCACTGAGCGTCATTTTATTTTTTGTGTCAGAACTTGGCCTTTACCTTGATGAACACTCCCCATGGTCTAGAGATAGAGCATTGCAATGCTCCTTTTCCTTCTCTGCACTTGCATTGTAAAGAACTGGTAGCTTATCTGTACCTGCACTGACCCATGTTTCATGAAAAAAACTGCATTTTCATTATTTTCTCTCTGATTAACTTTGTTCTAGTTGGTTGGGCCTTGTGTCCCTGAGTGTGTCTTGGTCTCTCAGAAGCCTTCATCTTGTTTTATTTTGGTTTTGAGTGCCTTTGATAAGAATTTTTTTGTAATTTATTTTTTTCTTGTCAATTAGGTCATTATTAAACTAATTTCTTGATCTTTGGATTGCTTGAAGGAATTGGTGTTTCAGCCATCATTCTGAATAGTTTATTTTATCATTGACTAGGAAAATATCTTATTTTTCATCTGAAAATAAAAGTGGAATCAAAAAGAAAAATGTATGCATCATGCATTACAACTAGGTTTTTCTGTGTGAAATTGGAATTACGAGGGATAGGATGATAATGGTTTCATTTTGACATAAGCTTGAAACATGAGAAACTATGCTTGAGAATACTTGAAGATGGTTTCATTTTTTACACAATATTGAAGCATGAGAAAACTATTATTGAGAGTGGTTTCATTTTTACACAAGCTTGAAATAGATAAAAACTATGCTTGAAATAATTTTGCATGTCTCGAGCATAATGACTTAATTCTAGGCACACGCCCCCCAAACCTCATTTCATTCACCGAAGTAGATTATTGGTTACTAATCGGTGGAGGGAATGAAGGTTTGTTTATGAGATCAAGTGAAGGACTCGACTGGGAGTTTACTAGATCTAATAAAAGACTCAAATTGGAAGGGGATTTGTTTCATTTTTTAATGAGATTGACACAGTAAAATAAATATTCTCATGGGACCTTGTTTCATTTTTTAACAATATTGACACAAGAAAAGGAACTATGCTCTGGGAACCTTGTTTCATTTTTTAAGGAGCTTGACACAAGACAAGGAAATATGCTCCATGCCTTTATCATGACCTATAAAAGGCCATGAATTCCAAAAGGTTCTCATAAGATGGGAGAACAATACTCTGGAAGGTATCAAAGGATCCAATGGAAATATCGGACTCCAATTCCCCCAGTAAATGATGCACTACATCACTTATTAGATCATCAGTAGACGTGAGCATAGAATATTTTTCCACATAATTAATCTGTGGCGGGGGAGATACCACTTGCGTATAAGGCCTATTTAGGGAAATTGGTTAATTGGGAGTTAAATTAGTACCAACAAATGAAATAAAAACAATGGTAACGATTATTCCTCCATGCGGGAAACACATCACACAAAAGAGTGAAGAGACAAGAGCTCCCATGACATAAACATAGAATTCCCAAGGATTAAATTAAAATCCAAAGGGCCTTGGGCTACCATCACATCAATATAGACAATCTTTTCTCCCAAAGTAATACACAATTGAGGAAGGATACCTAACAGTTGATTGGTTCCTCTATTATAAGCCAACAGATTATGGGTAATGGGAACAAGATACGGAGAACCAAAATATTTCCAAGTAGTTGAGGAATTAATACTAAAATATGTGCCTTCATCTATGACTATTCAAAGTATGGAAATATTATATGTTTTTACTATGATATGAAAATTCATGTAAGAAGGAAGATGATATCTTGCGAGTCGACTCCAATCAAATGAAGTGGCCAAACTACTTGGAGAGGGTGTCTTGGGAATGAGAGAGCTTCCCCCTTGTGCCATGGGAAAAAGAAAAATTCTCCCCTGTGTTGTGGGAACGGGTGGATTCCCCCTCCCTGGTGTAGTTGGAATGGGAGGATTCCCCCCTAGTTCATTGGAATCTGAAGAAACGAGAAGAACCTCAGCGTCATGATATTCACTCTCTATGGGAAAGGTACGGCCAAATGAAGGTGTAATGAAGTCAATGATTTTCTCAAGAAATGATTGATCGGGAAAAAAATCATGGGATTCATGTTCGGAGAGAGTGGGATTGATTGTACTCATATTATTATGAATCACTTCATCAACTAGTGGAGGATTGGGAGAAAGATTTCGATAACTAGCCAGAAGACAAGGTTGAGAAGTTATAAGGTTTTCCAACACTTTTTTGGCTTCATCCATATAAGGAAAAATACAAATAAGATGATTTCCTTCACATATCCTACAGGGAAAATTAACTTTACCATTTTTCCCGTGGATATTACTATCAATAGTGAATGGTTTGTCACCATCATGAGAGAGGCTGATGACCAGGGATTATGTGAGCCTGTGGACCACAATTCTAATACATATGGAATACTAGAGAAATTTCTAATAATGTGGTCACCCTGGCATAACTTGCAATGGAAATTAAATTTTCATGGCTGATTGGAATGTTTCTCCATACTAGTTTCATTGGTAGCAATGGTTGCTTGGTTCCCCCCCTTCTTAATTTTCTTCTTCTTAATATTCCTTTAATTCTTCTTCTTATCCACCTCGTTACTAACTTTAAGGTGTTCACCAGACAAAGAGGAAGAAGGCCGAAGAGGAAAATAAGGCAAAGGTTAAACATTAGGATCAACTTATTCAGGTGGAGGAATACTTGGTTGAGAAATAGTTTGGACATTCAACACCATAAGGGTTGAAAACAACCAAACTGGAAAACCAATGGTAAATCCAGGAAGGGATAACATTGCCATATAAGGAGCACCAATATTTCCAAAAGAAGGAAAAGGACCAAGATTCCCATCAGAGAGGTTTCATTTATTGGTAGACTCGGGAACTGTTGCTACTAGTCTCAACCTAAGATCTACTAAGGAGTTTTTCCATGGTGAGGCTGTTATTCCACAGTCAATTGATTAATTTTAGAAATTAAAGATACAAAACAAAACAAAACAGGGGTAACTAGGAAAAAAGGTTTACCAAGTGACTATGAACTGCAATATACCACCTTGGTGAAGCAAGGATTTATGTATGGGTAGGAAATATCCTCGAACGTTGTGTTTAGTGTATCACATTGTAAAAGGCATCCGACTTAGCTACCTATGGTAGGATAGCAATATATAGGGTACTTTCAAAATATACTAGGAGGTACGTGGAAGCACAGTCTATAGTATTTTTGTCTAATGTGTAAACAAACGATGAGAGGATTCCCATATTCTTTTCATGGCGAGCAGTTATCCACGTGGCATTTTGTTGCACAAAAATGGCGAGCAGTTATCCATGTGGCATTTTGTTGTGCAAAGTTGTGACACTAGGTGAATAGATGTTTTTTTTAGATTTTTTATTATTCAATATAATTTTAGTATCTCATAATTCAATTGAAAACCACATAAAAATAGTCATCAACTATTTAGAAAAAAACAATTTACATTTTAAAAAATTAAAACTTATTTTTAAATTTTCAAAATATTCAATTTAATGTTAATTTTTTTCAAAATTTTAATAAACTTCATAAATTTTGTTTAAAAAAATTGAAACTAATTGAAAGTAAAAAAAAATTGACCAAAAAATAAATAAAAATTATTCTATGAGTATCTAAATAGAAGAAAACGATTGATTTAAAGAAGGAAAAAAGGGAAATAATATACTGTTTTTATAATTGAAATATCAAAATATTATTATGAAGTGAACAAATATGAAAATGATTATATATATATATATATATATATATATGAGTTGGAAGTATGAGTAAATTCAAAATAAAAACACTGAATTACATCATTTGAATTTGGAAAGTAGAAGGTTGGACATGTTAGTAGAAAAGTATCAATTTTCATCTATCTATTACATTGCGGTATGTGTTGTTAACACAATTGCAATCCAATCAACATAAGAATAACCAAATTAATAATTTGAATAAACAAATTAGTTCATGCATCCTATTGTGCATAAGTTTTTTGTGAATAGTCATTTTAAAATGTTGGACACCTAATCCTCTAAGGGTTGGTGTGGAAGTTGAATAGTCAAAGGGAGTCCAAGAGACCACTCGGAATATGAAACCAAGGGTCACTAGACTTGTATAAATGTATATCATGTGAATAATAGATGCATTTTCAATGCTTGTCCTTCACACTCTTGTCTTTGTCATGGTTATGTTTAACATGGCATCAGAGCATCAGGTTTGTAGATACCTAGTTCTAGCTTTCTTAGGGTGTTCCTGAAAATCAATGCAATAACGTGTTTTTGCTTAATCCTTGACCTACCGCTCTACCACTTTAAGCAGTATTGAATTCCTTGGTATTTTACCAAATCTGCATAAGTTACCTTGCATGCAGTCAGAAAACCCTGGCTTTCCTCAACATTGCATCTCTCTTCCATTACTCTTCTCCATGCCATTCTTCATGCCTCTTCAACTTGTTGTGCTACGTGATAAGAAGAATCTAATTTTATCCAGGGATAATTTTAAGGATGGAAAATTATCTTGAAGTTTAAAAAATTGGCGAATCTCACTAGTCCCTAATATGAAAAATATAAAAAATTTATTGATGTATTTGTAAAATTATTCAAATTTATAATGATGTTATATATATTGTCTATATAATGTTGGTGATTTTTAACATAAAATAATTTTATATTGTAAAATTTGGGCGAATCATTTTTATAAAAAAATGGAAATTGGTGAATCTTATTTTTTTTTAAACCATGGAAAATTAGCCCACCTACGAATATTAGCCCCTAAAATTTTCCATGATTTTATCACTAATCGTGACGAGTTTTGTCTTGATGACATGCTAGATGTGATTTTTTTTTCATATAAACTAGTCATTAAGCTAGCTAGCAAGCAAGGCAAATAGTGAACCGTGTGAAGCAGAGCCTGATGATGGAGCTTGAATGAGTGTGTCATGTTCTCAATTCCTTATCACCCGACAGGCTTTGTTTTGGTCGATCCTGTAAGCAGTACGCAACTGTTCCTCCGACATCGCCTTCAAAATTGACTACTTTCCCGCCAGAGTCAACCGGTTATATACTCCAACTCGTCGTCTCCTGCTTTCTTGATGAATGCATAGAATTTGGGAATAACTATGAATTGTGTCTCCAAACATTGTGATCCTAGAAACCATAGCCAAATCGCCTCTACCTTCAGTTAACCCTACGACCCCAGAAACCCTAGCCGCATCGTTTTAGCCTTCAGTTAAACTTGTGTCCCTTTACGTTTTTGGAGTGCTTGAGGTTCAAATGTGTTTCCTCTTATTGCTGGTGATTGAGGTGAGTTTAAGAAGGCTCATCTACAAGCATAGCAGAGTCTCGATTGTTCGTGGTCACCTTCGGTTAGTCTTTCATGGGTTCCTCTTTAGGTGAGCTATTGATAGCATGAGACACCTCATGAGGAATATTTCCAATGCTTGTGAATTTTTTATTGAAGGAATAAAAAATGATTGGATTTGTATTGTCGGAGTTAAATCAGTCTCATTCACCACACAAAAAAAATAATAGCAAGGAAACCAACGAACATGGATAACATTGGTTCGAGTGAGAAACTAGGTAGCACCCTTTTTGAATGTAGTCGTATATACACATATGAATGGTGATGCATTAAATTTTGTGAACTATATGGTTATATTTTCTCAAGGTACATACATGGATTCATGTGCTCATATTTGATATGAATTATATGTGTTATGTGCATTGGATTATATGTACATTGAATCATTTACACATTTAATGTTGTGTTAGTTGCGTTGAAATTGTTGCATTGGAAGGTTGTTTTGGAATTGCAATATGCTACATTGGATGCTTGTATTCTCATTTTGAATTTTACAAGGGATCTTCCTTTCGAAACAAGGAAGTAATTTATACAACAAGAGATATATGTGTAATAATTTTATGATATTTTACTATAGGATTTCATTCACGGTTTCAATTAATATATATTGAGTAGTGCTAGTGTTGTAGAGAAAATCTCTCAAATTATTTCAACAGAAATATATATTTTCCTTGTGGTTGAGATTTTCCATAGGAAAGAGGTACCAATATTTCCTGTGAAAGAGCATTATTTGCGTTCATTACAACCAGAAGATAAAATGGTCAGAATTACTGAAGCATTAGAGTTTTAAAAAATCTCTGATATTGTCTATTAATCATGATACAATAAAATTCAGCAAAGTCACCCTCACAAACATTCATACATGTCTGTAAGTTGCACAAGAAAAGATTAATTTTTTGTAGCTTGAGTCACATCTTCAACAAGAATAACTACAACAGTGGAGTCATCATTCTGAACCTATTATTGTTTATAAAATTGAGACAGACTCCCATAAGAAGCAAATCTATAATGTACCCAATGAAGTACAAAAGATACATACATATGTAGAAATCCATTTGGCACTTCCCAAGGCCATCATCAAACCTTGGGAAAAGCTTTTCCATAACAAGAACAAAACATGTCTTAGGTATGAAAAGGATGTGCCCATTCATATTCCATATTACTCAAAGCACATCTAGTTTCACAGTGATGGATTCTTTCATCACAGTTCACCTTAATATGTTTTATATTTTTCTCCTCTTCCACAACAACAACAACAGAATGTTATATGCCAACATTGTGATCGATTTGGCCATATGAAATATCATTTTTTTTTATCTTCATCCATGTTATCATTGTCATAAAACCACTCATTCTTCAAAAATATGCTTAAAAAATAAGCCTCCTACAAGAACAAATATTTATCTTGCTTCTTGGAAATCAGCATCAACAACCAAGAAGATATATCATTCATATGTCAGAACTTGTTCCAGAGTATTGAACAATATTGTAGTTGATTTTTCTCCATCTTCTCACCTTGTATCTGACACATGGATAAGTGATGGTCATATACGAGCTTCAAAGACACATCAAGCGAGCCTGAGCCACAACCTGTCATACCAAATTCAGATTTGTATCTCGAGACAGAGATTCCCCTGAGCATGCCTTTTTTGGTGGTCAACCTTAAACCATCTACGTGGGGTTGAGACCTCCTTTACAAGTTGAGCTTCTCCCTCTTCAAAAAATTTGGGACACTTCCTCTAGCAGAATACTTTAGCTTCTTTCCAGTTGAGTTCTAGGAATTGCATTAAGCTTTCTAGAGTTGGTGGTAATCCTTAAACCACCACAGGTTGAGGCCTCCCTTTTCAGATTGAGGTTCTCCATTTTTTATGTAGGTTGCAAACCTCCATTTTCTAGGTTGAAGGTGTCCCTCTTCAAAGAATTAGGAGCACTTCCTCTAGAAGAAGATTTCATATTCTTGCCAGATTTGGAAGAGTTCTAGGAATTGCACTAGGTGTTCCAGTGTTGGTGGCCATCCTTAAACAACCACCTTATGCCAACATTTCAGAGAGTACATTTATCCTAGTGCGGTCGTGCATTTTTGCACATTTTTTATTATAACTCTCTTCTTGGACTCATGCATACCCCTTCAGATTAAGGGGGGAATGTTGGACACCTAATCCTCTAAGAGTTGATGTTGAATTTGAACAGTCAAAAGGAGTCCAAGAGACCACTTGGAATATGAAACCAAGTGTCACTAGACTTGTATAAATGTATATCATGTGAATAATAGATGCATTTTAAATGCGTAGCTTTCACACTCATGTCTTTGCCATGGTTATGTTTAACATAAACAAAAGCATTGTTTGTTAACATCAACTGATGTAGCATAATAAAATAAGTCATTTTAAGGAGTAAGTCATGACCATGTTTTAACTAGTAAATAACATCAAACGAAGTCAAGATAGTATCATGGAAAACTTAAGAAGCATAAAAATCCATAAAAATAGTGTCTACCATTTTCTAATATATACATTGTGGAAGTAAGGGTTGTGATTCATCCTCAAATCTCTTTCAAATAATTCATCTCAGAATTTTTCTATAATTATTTTTTTAGTATGTTTTAGATTATGAAATTTTGAGTAGATTGAAAAGGAATTTCAATGTATTTGTAATAAAAAATTTAGATTCTAATTATTTATAATGTCTATGATATACCATGTGGAAGTTATGATTTTTGAATGGTCCTGAAATCAGTTTCAAATGAGGGGTCATAGCATTTTCACTATGTTTTTTTCCTGTAACACTTTAGACTATGAAATTTTCAGTGATCTAAGGAGACATAACAAGGTACCTCAAGTAAAAATTGTAAAATAAAATCTAAATAGTTGTATAAGTGCCACATCACACACATTTTCTCTTGGGAAGAGACCAAAAATAAACAAGTTTTTGGAAAGTTACCATAACTATCACTTGGAACATCAAATTCTAGTCAAACCTATATAATTGCATAGAAGACATATCATAGTATTACATGTCAAAATTTTAGATCTAGAAGGGATCAAATCTCAAATATATGTCAAGAAAAAGGTTAGCCATTCAAATATTCTCTAAATTGATGTTTTAAAAGTGTGTAATTTACAAGGAAATAACTTTTGATTAGAAGCTTCTTCTTTTTTTTGGTGATTGAAAGTTGTAATAAATAGGAGTATTATTTCTATGCCTCTAAAGAAAGTTTTCATGCCAACTAAACCTCATAAAGGCTCATCCAAGACTCATGAAGAAAGTGAATACTTAGAATTTAGGTTCTCCTAGTAATAGAAGAAATTTAATGAAATGTATGGTAGTATATTGGAAAGGTGGAGTTATCGAGTTCTCAAGAAAACTTTAAAACAAAAATGATGGATGAAAATGGAAAATAAATGAATGAAAAAAAGGTAAAAATTACAAAAAATATGAACCGTGCTATTATAAAATCTCCCTAAAATGGATATGGAGATAAAATTAAATCATGAACATAAGGAGAAGTAGGGTGTTGAGACTCAATCACACATGGGGAGTATTTTATCACAATTACAGAACACAAATATTGAATCATAAAACCATAATCGTGAATTTTCAATCCAAAATCTACATCATCAAGGCTTCAAGTGAACACCAAGGAAGTTTGAAGATCAATATTAGGAATTTTGATGGTAACAATCGTATAACATGGATATTCCATATGGATAAATACTTTGATCTACACCAAGTGGAAACCTTACATAAGGTAAATATTACATCCATGTTATTAGAACAAGATCGACATGTATGGTACCAATGGAATTGCAAAAGGAAAAATGATTTTACTGTATCTTGGGATATTTTTTATAAAGTAATTCATAGCACATTACAGGAATATTAAGAGAAACATTCTTTAGTAAATTGGTAAATCTTTGACAAAAATATCTAGTTATAGAGTACAATCAACAATTTCAAAAGTTGAGTCTTAGGGTAAAGAACATTTCAAATATTATTTGTTAGACCTATTTATGGGAACTTTAAAGGAAATCATCTAAGATTAGGTGTGTATATTTTAATCTAAATCTCTATAGCATGCTTTCAGCCTAGCAAGGAAAGTTGAAAGTAAAAATATGGCTACTAATAAATTGGTCACTAATAACTATAAAGAAAAGCACGCTCCCTCTCCTAAATTGACAAGGTTGACACCTCAACAAAAGGATGAAAAGGAGAAAAATGACTACGTTTTAACTATGACATCAAGTATAGTAAGGGGATATATGTGTTGAAAAGAAATTATTCGATATAGATTGTGAAGATGAAGAAGATCTAGAATTGGAATGTCATAAGATTTACAACTAGAAGAGACTACTCCAATAATATATTGTCATGCATTGGCCAACATCAGTACTCCACAAACACTCATTATAAAAGGATTTATCAAAAATAAAAAGGTCACATTGTTTATTAATTCAGGTAGTACCCATAACTTAATCAATTACAAATTGGAAAAACTTCTTGAGTGCTTTGTATATCCACCACTAGAATTTCAAGTAATAATTGCAGGTGGAGTTCATGCGGAGGGACCATAAATTTTTTATGGAAGTGACATAGTATTAACATGAATATGGGGGAGTATTTATTGGATATTACCATTATTACAATCCCAATGGTTGGTGTTGATGTTGTATTAACGGTCCAATCGTTACAATCATTGGGGAAAATGGCCCTTAATTTTCAAGATAATTTCATAATATTTTCTTCAGAAGGAAAAGGAATTGAGTTTAGAAGTATTAGAGGGAAATCCTATAAAGTGATAAGTTCTAATAGCTTGAAAAAAATTGCAAAAAAGGGACACCATGTTGTTATTGCACAATTGTGTTCATTATATGTTCAGACACTTGTATCGTCTACTCCAATGGATATAAAAATGGTTATCAACAATCACTTTGAGGCACTTAGAGATATTCCTAAGGCTCCTCCACCTACTAGAGATCATGACCATCCTATTCTCTTGCAACCTAAAAGTTGCCACCTAACATTATACCTTACAAGTATTCATATACATAGAAGAATGAGACTGAGTGTATGGTTTTATAAATGTTAGAGGTCGACATCTTTCAACCTAGTTAATGTGCTTTATCTTCACTAGTTGTGATGATTATAAAAAATGATGGTTCATGGTGTATGTGTCTAGATTATAGATAGCTCAACAAAATGACAATCAAAGATAAGTTTCATATTCTTGTCAATAATGAATTGTTAGATGAATTATATGGAGCAATTTTATTCACTAAGTTGGATTTATGTTCTTGATATCATCAAATGATCCATAAACTACACTAGATATTGTTGGTCAATGGTTGTCATTGATGTCAACCCAAGCAGCACCAGGGGCTACCCCAATATTTCATGGGATTTTTGGCCTACCAAATTACTGTTTTCTGTGTCAAGAATGCTTTTGATGGTTTCTTCTTGTCAAGATGTTTCCGTTGATATATGGCACGCCAGGTAATTCTTCACGGTTTGAGAGATATTCATGTTTGAAGTTTGTAACCCAAGTTAGTGGGCTAAAACCCCATGGGGTTGTGGCATGCGTCATTGAAAAGTCATAATTAATATTTTTAAGCTCCTAAAATCCCTCCCACGTTCACTTGTTGAATCCCCTCTCAACCTAAGCATTTATATAAATTGTGATCCTCATATCCTCCTTATGTAAGGGATTTCACCATCTGAAACAAGTCATCGTGGAATTTTTACTCTAACATTTTTTCTACAAAGGTACAAAGGTTGAAAAAGACAAAATAAAATTATAGAACAAGAAGTAACTATCAACCAGGAAGAAGTAAATAATGATCATCAAGATATACCAGAACAACAACAAGAAGCTCCTCCAAGGAGAACAAAGGAATGGATTCAAAAGAACCATCCGTCAAGTCAAATAATTGGTGACATAAATGAAGGTCGACAGCTTCATTCATCACAAAAAGCTCACATTGATTTTCTAGCAAACTTTGAGCCTAGTATTTTTGAGGAAGCCAACCAGAATGAACATTGGGTAGCAGCTATGAATGAAGAATTGGATCAAATCGAGAAGAATAACACCTGGGAATCAGTTCCATGACCAAAAGATAAAAATGTCATTGGGACTAAATGGGTGTTCAGGAACAAATTGAATGAAGATGGAAAGGTTACCAGAAACAAAGCAAGATTGGTTTGCAAAGGCTATGCACAAGTGAAAGGAATTGATTTCGATGAAACATTTGCACCAGTTTCCAGAATGGAAGCCATTCAAATGTTTCTTGCCTATGCATGTTCAAGAAAAATCAAAGTCTACCAAATGGATGTTAAGTCAGCATTTATGAATGGAGAATTAGAAGAATAATTTTACATCGAACGACCTGAAGGTTTTCTACTATCAAAAAAATAAGACTATGTTTGCAAGTTAAAGAAGGCCCTATATGGTCTCAAGTAGGCTTCCAGAGCATGGTATGCTCGTCTTGATGCATATCTACGTCAACAAGTCGTATCAGAGCAACAGGTCTTGAGTTCGAAACTCACCTAGCTCACGTTGGGGGGGAGATTGTTGGACATTGGGTTCAATTCTCCCTGTGTGTTTTGCAACATGGACTAACTGCCTATCGTGGATCCTAACTCTGGCGATTTCAGTGGAGACTAATGCCTGCAGGTTTTGGTCTAACGAAAATCGTGATTCCAACAAGAAGAAAGGTACTGTTGATAGCAATATTTATGTGCAAATAGATAAAGATAATTTAACAATCTTGGAGGTATATGTGGATGATATAATATTTGGTAGAAATGATGATCGACTAAGTAAGAAATTTTCTACAAAGATGCAAAGTGAGTTCAAGATGTATTTACTTGATGAGCTAACATACTTCTTAGGGCTTCAAATATCTCAGCAAGAGAAAGGAATATTTATATATCAAGCCAAGTACATCAAGGAAATGCTCAAGAAATTCAAAATGGAAGATTGCAAACTCGTCCTTACTCCGATGGTAACAGGTTGCAAATTGAGCATAGACGACTCATCTAAGGATGTGGATCAGAGGTTGTAAAGATCTATGATTGGTAGTATTCTATATGTAAAAGCCTCCCAGCCAGATGTTATGTGAGCAGTTGGACAGGTAGCAAGATTCCAAGAAGCACCAAAAGAATCACATATTATTGCCATCAAAAGAATTCTTCGATATCTAACAGGCACAGAAGAATATGGCTTGTGGTATCCCAAGGGTAACAATCTCATTATTTAAGCCTTTATAGATGCATATTGGGCAGGAAGCGTTGATGATCGTAAGAGTACTAGTGGAGCAACATTCTATCTAGGTGGTTTTCTCGTATCATGGTTGAGCAAAAATCAAACCTCAATCTCGTTATCTATAGCGGAAGTAGAATACATTGCATCGGCATCATGTTGTACTCGAATCCTTTGGATGAAACAAACTTTGCAAGATCTTCAAGTACAATTCAGTGAGCCTATTCCCATATTCTGTGACAACACTAGTGCCATCAGCATCTCCAAGAATCCTATCATTCATTCAAAAACAAAACACATTCCAATCAAATATCATTTTGTTAGAGAATAAGTCACTGAAAATAATATCAAACTTGAGTACGTTGGTACAAAATAACAAATCGCTGATATCTTCACTAAACCTTTAACTCCTGAAGCATTTGAATATCTTCGCTAGAAGCTTGGGATTCTCCCAAGTTCCCATTAGATTTTCCTTATTCGTAATATTAAGGGGGAGTGGAAGTGTGTACAGGTCCACAGGATGGTTGTGTGTCAGGGTGAGTTACCCTTTGCCATTGATGTCAAAGGGGGAGAGAATTTTGTAGGAAGAGGTGTCATGATCGTAGGGGGAGTACTTGTGTTGCCATCAATGCCAAAGGGGGAGATTTTTGGTCAGCGGTTGTCATTGATGTCAACCCAAGCAACACCAAGGGCTACCCCAATATTGCATGGGATTTTTGACCTACCAAATTACTATATTCCGGGTCAAGAATTATTTTTATGGTTTGTTCTTGTCGACATGTTTCCGTTGATATATGGCACGCTACATAATTCTTCACGATTTGAGAAATATTCATGTTTGAAGTTTGTAACTCTAGTTAGTGGGATAAAACCCCATGGGGTTGTGGAATGGGTCATTGAAAAGTCATAATTAATATTTTTTAAGCTCCTAAAATCCCTCCCACGTTCACTTGTAGAATCCCCTCTCAAACTAAGCATTTATATAAATTGTGATCCTCATATCCTCCTTATGTAAGGGATTTCACCATCTGAAACAAGTCATCGTGGCATTTTCGCTCTAAATTTTTTTCTACGAAGGTACATAGGCTGAAAAAGACATAGATAAAATTCTAGAACAAGAAGCAACTATCAACCAGGAAGAAGTAAATAATGATCATCAAGATATACCAGAAAAACAACAAGAACATCCTCTAAGGAGAACAAAAGAGTGGATTCAAAAGAACCATCCATCAAATCAAATCATTGGTGACATAAATGAAGGTTGACAGCTTCGTTCATCACAAAAAGATCACATTTATTTTCTAGCAACCTTTGAGCCTAGTATTTTTGAGGAAGCCAACCAGAATGAACATTGGGTAGCAGCTATGAATGAATAATTGGATCAAATCGAGAAGAATAACACCTAGGAATTAGTTCCACGACCAAAAGATAAAAATGTCATCGGGACTAAATGGGTGTTCAAGAACAAATTGAATGAAGATGGACAGGTTACCAGAAACAAAGCAAGATTGGTTTGCAAGTAAGTGGAAGGAATTGATTTCGATGAAACATTTGCACCAGTTGATAGAATGGAATCCATCTGAATGTTTCTCACCTATGCATGTTCAAGAAAAATCAAAGTCTACCAAATGGATGTTAAGTCAGCATTTATGAATGGAGAATTAGAAGAATAAGTTTACATCAAACAACCTGAAGGTTTTCTACTATTAGAAAAAGAAAACAATGTTTGCAAGTTAAAGAAGGCTCTATATGGTCTC
This sequence comes from Pinus albicaulis, assembly GCA_034641835.2. Lineage (NCBI taxonomy): Eukaryota > Viridiplantae > Streptophyta > Pinopsida > Pinales > Pinaceae > Pinus > Pinus albicaulis. The sequence continues at coordinate 796,883,426 of CM076578.1, read as the reverse complement.
AAGTAGGCTCCCAGAGCATGGTATGCTCGTCTTGATGGATATCTACGTCAATAAGTGGTATCAGAGCAAGAGGTCTCGAGTTCAAAACTTACCTAGCTCGCATTGGGGGGGAGATTTTTGGACATTGGGTTCAACGCTCCCCGTGTGTTTCACGACATGGACTAACCGCCTCTCATGGATCCTAACTCTGGCGATTGTAGCGGAGAATAATGCCTGTAGGTTTTGGTGTAACGAAAATCATGATTCCAACAGATATTACACTAGATAGTTCATCCCAATAAACCTCATAAAAATATACTAAAATCTAAAATATATATTATGCGGGTTAATTTTCCTTATATTTTTTGGATTTATTAAGTTATTATTTCAATATATGCATGCAATATATAAAATATGGGAAAATAGAGAAAAAAAAAATCACTTACAAACCATAATAACACCAAGATATGACAAAGGAAACCCTTTCAGGCAAAAACCCAACTGGAAGGTGAGGTTGATCTACTTTCTTTTCCCCAGAATGAAAATGATGCAAATACGGAGTGAGACTTGCCACTGGGGGTTGATATAGAAAACAAACCCTCTTCGTTCTGCACTTTCTCTATCCACTCTCGAATACTTTTCTCTACCATGGAACAAAATACACTATAATAGAATAGAACCCCTTTTCCTCCTTGTGGTATGGTTATAACACAACCCAATATCCAACTAGGGGTGAAATATGACCCATTCTACCCTTAATGTGAATTAAAAGTCAACCCTTCTAGAGGATTATTCATATTCCCCATGTGGCCAGTCCATTTTTCCACAAGTATTGTGGGTTGAAATGGTATCCTTTCATTTTATGTTAGTAAATCACAATAGTTCAACTACCGAGAAACATAAATTTCTCATACGAGCTCTAATTGAGGAGATTTTTGCATAGTTGGAAAAGCATCAATGTGTAGTTATGAAATCTAGGTCCATAGTTAGGTTGGGACCACCAAAAATAGTCATGTAACGCATCAAAATAGATCCTTATGTTTTTCACCCCAATTTTCCAAATTGGGACCACTAGTAAAAATGACTATGCAAGTTAATTCCTCCAATTATTCCACTCTAAAATCATAGAGATGGATGAAAAATAATATAATCATACAATCATGATCAAAAACTTAGAATGAGCAAGAATACATTCCCAAAATATCCTTTACAACACATGAAGGTGATTATGAGATTTTAGTTGTTATAGGCCATTTTGTTGCATCTGGTCAATAGGCCTGCAAACCGGATCAATCAACATTTGTGGACACCTTGTCATCATCCTTTTACAAATTCCTAAGAATGACTCTCCCAAATTCCTGAGTTTCTCAGTTTGACTACTTCAAATCAATGCTTTTTAGGTCCAATGCACCTTGTCCCTTTAGGGACCTGTATTCAACAGTAGGTTGCTCCATTCAACACCTGTACTATTCAGTAGTAGGTTGCCCCTTGTTGGGGGTTTTCTAATTCTAGAAATTCGTAAAAAATAAAAGTAACACGGAATTTTCCTCTTCCAGAAGCTTCCAGGAGTTATTTCAACCATTTACCTCGGATGAGAACTTTGAATCTTATCTAATCCTACCTTGGAGATTTTACCTCTTATCCCTTGAGCTCATCCTCCCATCAAGAGTGGATCTCAAGCCTATATTGGTAAATGGATAATAATTCCTAAACTACAATACTCTCTTATAAATTTAGAGCCATCTACAACATCTGGGTTGGCTTTTGGAGATTGATCATGCCCTCATGTTTTTTCCTTGAATCTAAGAGAATCGAGTCATCATCTTCATTCATTAGGGTTACACTGAGGTGTGCTTTGTGACAAGGAAGGACAAGAGAACTTTGGGATATATCTACAATATCAACTATTATTCTTGGTTGTAAAATATTTCCTATTCATATTAATACAAAGAGTATATAATTTTCATATATATGTCATGTTATATTTACATTCATATGTTTCAATTCTTTTTTGATCCATTGAATAGAGTAATTGGATAATGATACATAGATTTTATAGATCTTTGGCTTGTTTTGATTGTATGTGCAAGTTCTAATTATAGTAATCGGAGCTACAATTGGAGATTATAATCCGAGAGGAGAGTAAATCTTGGGACGGATTCCAAGTAAGCCTCTTTCCATTATTTAATTTATCTAAGGGAAACTTTATATTATTTTCTTTCTATTGTTCTAAACTAGTCCACTAGGTCTAGGAAAGATACTTTTGCCCATAGTTGTAAATTATGTATAAAAAATTGGAGACTCCACTGGGGTTTGTTTATTTCCCTTAGTGGTTTCCCTGTTCTTAGTTATTTTTTCACCTCTTCAAAAGATCTCCATTGCTTCACTCAGTTTGAAATGACCATAGGAAGACCTTTCACTCAGTTTCATTTTATTTTTTGTGTCATAACTTGGCCTTTAACTTGATCAATGCTCCCCATGGTTTGGAGACAGAGCGTTGCAATGCTCCTTCGCCTTCTCTGTATTTATGTTGTAAAGAACTGGTAGCCTATCTGTACCTACACTCACTCATGTTTCATGCAAAAAAAATGTATTTTCATGATTTTCTCTCTGATTAAATTTGTTCTAGTTGGTCCTCCTTGTGTCCTTGAGTGTGTCTTGGTCTCTCAAAAGCCTTCATCTTGCTTTATTTTGGCTTTGAGTGCCTTTTATAAGAATTAATTTATATTTTACTTTGTTCTTTTTAATTAGGTCATTAGCAAACTGATTGCTTGATCTTTGGATTTCTTGAAGGAATTGGTGTTTCAGTCATCATTCTGAATAGTTTCTTTTATCATTGACTAGGAAAATATATTTGTTTTCATCTGAAAATTAAGTGGAATCGAAAAGAAAAATATTATGCATCATGCATTGCATCTAGGGTTTTGTGTGTGAAATTGGAATTAAGAGGGATATTATGATAATGGTTTCATTTTGACACAAGATTGAAACATGAGAAACTATTTTTGAGAATACTTGAAGATTGTTTCATTGTTTACACAAGCTTAAAACATGAGAAAAACTATTTTTGAGAGTGGTTTCATTTTTACACAAACTTGAAATAGATAAAAACTATGCCTGAAATAATTTTGCATGCCCCCAGCATAATGACTCAATTCTAGGCACACACCCCCCAAACTTCATTTCATTCACCTAAGTAGACTATTGGTTACTAATCGGTGGAGGGAATGATGATTCATTTATGAGATCAAGTGAAATACTCGACTGGGAATTTACAAGATCTAATAAAAGACTCAAATTGGAAGGGGATCGATTTCATTTTTTAATGAGATTGACACAGTAAAAAAAATATGCTCATGGGACCTTGTTTCATTTTTTAACGATCTTGACACAAGAAAAGGAACTATGCTCTGGGAACCTTGTTTCATTTTTTAAGGAGCTTGGACAAGGAAATATGATCCATGCCTTGATCATGACCTATAAAAGGCCATGGCTTCCAAGAGGCTCTCATAAGATGGGAGAAAATTACTTTGGAAGGTATCAAAGGATCCAATGGAAATATTGGACTCCAATTCCCCCAGTAAATGATGCACTACATCACTTACTAGATCATCAGTAGATGCAAACATGGAAAAATTTTCCACATAATTAATATGTGGCAGGGGAGATAGAACTTTCATATAAGGACAATTTAGGGAAGTTGGTTAATTGGGAGTAAAATTAGTACCAACAAATGAAAGAAGGAAAATGGTAACGCTTATTCCTCCATGCGAGAAACACATCACACGAAATAGTGAAGAGACAAGAGATTTCATGACATAAACATACACATTCCCAAGGAGTAAATTAAAATCCAAAGGGCCTTGGGCTACCATCACATCGACATAGACAATATTTCCTCCAAAAGTAACACACAATTGAGGAAGGATACCTAACAGTTGACTAGTTCCTCTATCAAAAAGGCAACAAGATTCTGGGTAATGGGAACAAGCTGCGGAGAACCAAAATATTTCGAAGTATTTGAGGAATTAATACTAACAGATGCACCTTTCCCTATGACTACGCCAAGTATAGACATATTATATGTTCTTACTATGATATGAAAAGGCATGTAAGAATGAAGATGATATCCTGCCAGTCGACTCCAATCAAACGAAGTGACAAACTACTTGGAGAGGGTGTCGTGGGAATGGGAGAGATTCTCCCTTGTGCCATGGGAACAAGAAAATTTCTCCCCTGTGTTGTGGTAATAGGTGTATTCCCCCCTAGTATCGTTGGAATGGGAGGATTTCCCCCTAGTTCCTTGGAATCTGAAGAAACGAGAAGAACCTGAGTGGTATGAAATTCACTCTCTATGGGAAAGGTACGATAAAATGAAGGTGGAATGGATTCAACCATTTTCTCAACCAATGATTGGTATGTAACATAATCATGGGATTCATGTTCAGAGAGAGTGGGATTGATTGGATTCATATTATGATCAATCACTTCAGCAACTAGTGGATGATTGGGATAAATCTTTTGATAACTAGCCAGAAGACGAGGCTGAGAATTTGTAATGTTTTCCAACACTGTTTAGGATTCATACAGATAAGGAAAAATATGAATAGGATGATTCCATTCACATATCCCACTGGGAAACTTAACTTTACCATTTTTCTCGTGGATATTACTAAATAGTGGATGGTTTTTCACTAGCATGATCTCTAGAGGCTGATGACCAAGGCTTATGTGAGCCTTTGGACCACACTTCTAATACCTATGGAATACCGGGGAAATTTATAATAAGGTGGTCACCTTGGCATAACTTGTAATGGAAATCAACTTTGCATGAATGATTGGAATGTTTCTCCATACTAGTTGCATTGGTAGAAATGGTTTCTTGGTTTCCCCCCTGCTTATTTTTCTTCTTCTTAATATTCTTTTTCTTCTTCTCCTTATCCACCTGGTTACTAAATTTGAGGTGTTCACCAGTTGAAGAGGAAGAAGGCTGAAGAGGCAAATAAGGCAAAGGTTAAACATTAGGATCAACTTATTCAGGTGGAGGAATACCTGTTTGAGAAACAATTTTGACATTCAGCACCATAAGGGTTGAAAACAACCAAACTGGAAAACCAATGGTAAATCCAAGAAGGGACAACATTGCATATAAGGAGCACCAATATTTCCAAAAGAAGGAAAAGGACCAATATTCCTATTAGAGGGGTTTCCTTTACTGGTAGACTCGGGAATTTTTGCTATTAGTCTTGACCTAAGATCTACTAAGGATTTTTTCCATAGTGAGGATGTTATTCCACAGTAAATTGATTGATTTTAGAAATTAAAGATACAAAATAAAACAAAACAAGGGTAACTAGGAAAAAAGGTTTACCAAGTAACTGTGAACTAAAATATACCACCTTGGTGAACCAAAGATTTAAATATGGGCAGGAAATATCCCCGATTGTTGTGTTTGGTGTATCACATTGTACAAGGCATTCGACTCAGCTACCTATGGAAAGATAGCAACCTATAGGGTACTTCCAAAATATACTCAGAGGTACGTGGAAGCACAGTCCGTATTATTATTTTCTAATGTGCAACCAAATGATGAGAGGATTCACATATTATTTTCATGCATGGAGCACCATCCAATATACCCATAGGTACATGGATAATGATATGATACACTTATGTACGTGGAATGGGATATCACCCTCGGAATGTAATGCTGATAAAAAAAAAACAATTCCTACATTTAAAGACGTAGGATCACGTCTCTAGCATAGACCTCTATATGTTTGTGTTAACCTCATGTTTTGAAGAGGTTAAAAAATGGAAAACGTGAGGGATAGGATGAGAATGGTTTTATTTTTACACAAGCTTGAAACATGGGAAACTATGCTTGAGAATACTTGAAGATGGTTTCATTTTTTACACAAGCTTGAAACATGAGAAAAATTATGCTTGAGAGTGGTTTCATTTTTACATAAGCTTGAAATAGAGAAAATATATGCTTGAAATAATTTTTCATGCCCCCATGATAATGACTCAATTCTAGGCACACGCCCCCTAAGCTTCATTTCATTCACCCAAGTATAATACTAGTTACTAACAAGTGGATGGAATGAAGGTTCATTTACGAGATCAAGTGAAAGACTCAACTAGGAATTTACGAGATAAAATCAAAGACTCGAACTGGAACGGGATTTTTTTCATTTTTAATGAGATTGACACGGTAAAAGAACTATGTTCTACCTTGGTATTTACCTCATGTTTGAGGCTTGTGTAAAAAATGAAACCGTCTTCAAGTATTCTCAAGCATAGTTTCCCATGTTTCAAGCCTGTGTAAAAATGAAACCATTCTCATCCTATCCCTCATGATTTCCTATCCCTCGTGATGGTGCAGAATGGAGGATTTCTCTTTAATCTCTTTTCAGACTCCCAAAACATGAAAATATTTTCAATCACTTGTGTTTTCAAACTCATTAAAGTAAATTAAAATACGTCTATTCGATACAAGTTTAACCCTTTTCCAAACTGAGATAGAATATTTTCAAAAAAGGAATAACTTAGTCGAACATGGCTAAGAGGTTTTCTGAGTATTTTTTTCTACCTTTTAGTACTTAAGAGACTATATACGGAAAGGAACCTTTGGAGTTTTAGTTTTCACCTCTTTTTCAAACTCTCTAAACATGAAAAAGAAGTTGATTTGTACCTTCGTTGGAATTGTAAAAACATCAAACAAATATGGACTCATAAAATGGACTCATTGAACATGAAGAGACCGAACCACTCCTTCTCACGGTTCGTTAAATATACTCAGAGGGATTCATCGAAGGATGAACTTACATATAAATAATATTTTATCCTCCTCAAACTTGTTAAAAAATAAAGAGGTACTGACTAGAAATGGTTGGGGAAATTGGGAAAATGGGATACTCCACCTATTAATATCTGTGAGTCATTCTTGAACATGACACTTTTTCACTTCATCTTCTTGACTGTTGGGTTAGGAGATATGCTTGTCTTCTGGTTCATCACACCATGTCAGATCCTCCGCTTTCAGTTTTAGGTCAATGCTTCCAACTCCATTTGTGTCGTCAACGTGTTCAAGAGAATTCCTTTAGTTGATCTCAGTTATGATACTCTTAAGATTACATTCATGTATGTCATTCTTGAACTAGTTCCACATCAAAATAATTCTCTCTCAATTCCTTATACCTATTTCATGTTGGTTATGAGGGATACATCAAGGCCTTCCTGTGACGGGTCGCTTCCTGTTGACATCAAATCATTATCTAGGGAGTTCACTTAGAAACTTTTCATTCAATACCTTGGAGCTTGCATACATCAATGACAAGTTTCCTTGCTCTGGATGACAGGTTTTCATTGTTGGCCTTCAACCGAAATACCCTATGTGGTGTTCGCCTTCAACTCATTCATTCACACCATATGGATTGTACTATTGTACCTTGAGAGCCATTAACATCATCGGTGGTTTCTCTCACATATATTAATGAATTACATCATTGGTCAGTAATCCGACGGTGTCTACCATGTTCAACTTCAGATCCTTTATTCACATGGTTAGACTCATACATTGGATGATCAAGTGAACAACATAGAATACCCCAGATCTAGTTCCATCCATCCGGGCTATGTTTTCAGGATTAATCCAATATTACAAAGCATGATATCCATGATCGGAAATATAGTCATCCAATCATGGGTCCACTCTCTATCATCAATGGATGAGACTTCTTGATCAATATAAATGTAATGATAGCTTTTGTGTTGAGCATGGGTATGCCTCCCTCAGTAAATATATCTTGATGAAAATTTATTGTAACATATGATGATCTTTATCGGTTGTTCTTGATCTGAACTTGTCACAAAGTAAAGCACTTAAGTCATCAACCATTGTTTCTAAATTTTCACTTTAGGGGGGAATATGTTATAGGTAATTTTGTCACATCTTTTCAATAGGCCTTCAAACCCAATTAATCAACATCTGTGGACACCTTTTCATCAACCCTACACAAATACCTAAGCATGTCTCTCCCAAATCGCCAAGTTTACATGTCTGACTACTTCAAATCAATGATTTTTAGGCTCAACACACCCTGGCGCTTTAGGGACATTCATTCAACAGCAGGTTGCTCCATTTTACACTTGCACTAATCAGCAATAGGTTATCCCTTGTTGGCGGTGCATTGATTCTAGAAATTCGGGAAAAATGAATAATCCCAAAGCTTCCTCTTCCAGAAGCTTCCAGGAGTTATTTCAACCATTTACCTTGGATAATAAGTTTGAATCCTATATAATCCTACCTTGGATATTTCACCTCTTATCCCTTGAGCTCATCCTCTCATCAAGAGTGGATCTCAATCCAAGATTGGTAAATGGATAATAATTCCTAAACTACCACACAATTCTATAAATATACAGCCATATACAACATCAGGGTTGGATTTTGGAGATTGATCATGCCCTCATGTTGTTGCCTTGAATCTAAGAGAGTCATCATCTTCATGCATTAGGGTGACATTGAGGTGTGCTTTGTGACAATGAAGGTGATGCAGATGAAATGCATCTTTATACAAAATCACGTGACCTGTGGGTTATGGGCCCACATAATAATCGGAAGCATGCCACATCGGATCCTTTTAATGAGACTTCACAGCTTCAAACAAATTCACAATATCAATATAAGGTTCGTCGTAGATGAGAAATTTTATGATCTTGTAGATTGCAAGGTTTACCAAATAATGTTAATGATTTAAAAATACTTATTCCAATGTGAAATTGCGATGGTGATATCGCATCGCAACATCGCCACTTCCATTTCTTATCACGCTTAAGCCTTTCGCATATTTACCATTCCACTGTTAGCTACTCACTATATTGCATGTGATGTGATATGCACATGGAACCCACTGACACGTGCTCCTCTTCATCGCATCACAAGATATATAGTTTAACTTGAGACATCCTAATGCATAAATATAATAATTGTCGATGGCGATGTGCGCTCACCCGCTCAAGCCCAATGCGATGTGATCGCATCCATCTATCTCCTGCTATCAATTCTGCAGCTTGATCCTCACCGTCCACTCATCCTTCACTTTGATACATGTCGATGGAATTCACATTTCAATAAATCCGTGTTCTTCCATAGCTTTAATGTACGGTGAAGTTCATAGGAAATTCATTCACCACTCATACTCACACCACTTATCGATTAATATGATTGAAATGAAATAAACACATAGATACTACAAGATCTAGAACATTTCTAGATACTTAAAAATAACATATTTAATTATTATCTCGAGCTCAAATACAGGCTAAGGCCACTACGGCGTGAATCACAAATTCTCCCTCAAGCTACATTGCATTCACCCCTCTATCATACAATACAAATTTCGATTATATAAAGGAATTACAAATTGAATGGATCATCTAATATTCATGATTTTTTTGCACAATCACTAACTAACCCCTGATATCTCTCTATTTAATTACATGGCAGATAATTAAAATAAATCAAATCTTCTAGAGGCATATCGATTCCATCATTTTAGATCTGTTTCATGGAAACTAGCCCCCATTTACAAACGGTTGTCCACATTTTTTCCTTCCGCAGCGTTGAATTTCAATTATGATTAAGGGTGGTCCAATGCTCCTACATCAGACTCCCAAGGTAGAAAAATTTTATGACCTCCTGTTCATATGCCTTCTTGATCTCTATAACAAGTATGCTACTTGTTATCAGTACCAATTCATCTTCTTTCTCTTAGAAATTCTACCCACATCGTTTGTGGAATTACCTTTGTGATCTTTCCGTAACAACATTCGTGAGCTGCAACAAAACCTCTACAGTAGCAAGTCCTGCATGCTACACAATACCTCACTAAGCTTCTCTCCTCTGAGAGTAGTCTTTCTACATCTCTCTAGTTCTCTCCTTTGGAACCATTGGAGCACTCCTAGCTCTAGGTTGCTGCAAAGTTTCTCACCTTCTTCTGTTGCTACCTGCACAAAAATATAAAGACCACATGCTTTACCAATATTCGACATAATTTTACCTCCTTCCTTTGCATGAAAAACTCGCTCTCAAGAAATATTTCCCTGCTCTGATACTACTTTGATGCAGACGAACTACATATTTATACAAAACCGTGTGACTTGTGGGTTATGGACCCACATAATAATTGGAAGCATGCCACATCAGATCCTTTTAATGGGACTTCGCAGCTTCAAACAAATTCACAATTGAAATATAAGGTACATCACAGATCGTAACTTTTACGATCTCGCAGATTGCAAGCTTTACCAAATAAAGTTAATTATTTAACAATATTTATTCCGATGTGAAATTGTGATGGCGATATCGCATTGCAACATCGCCGCTTCCACTTCTTATCATGCTTCAGCCTTTCTCTTATTTACCATTCCGTTGTTAGCTACTCCCTATATCACATGCAATGTGATATGTGCATGGACCCCAACGACACGTGCTCCTCTTCATCGCATTGCAAGATACATCGTTTAAATTGCGACGCCCAAACACATAAATATATAATTTCAGATGGCGATGTGCGTTCACCTGCTCAAGGCCAATGCGATGTGATCACGTTCCTCTATCTACCGCTATCAGTTCTGTATCTTGATCCTCATCGTCCACTCATCCTTCACTCTGATACTTGTCGATGGAATTAACATTTCAATAAATTTGTGTTCTGCCATAGCTTCAATCTACATCGAAGTTCATAGGAAATTCATTCACCACTCATACTCACACAGCTTATCAATTAACATGATTGAAATGAAATAAACACACAGATACTACAAGATCCAGAAAATTTCTGGATACTTAAAAATAACATATTTCATTATGATCTCGAGCTCGAATACAGGCTAAGGCCACTACGGCCTGAATCACAATTATGCCCTCAAGCTACATTGCATTCCCCCCTCTATAATACAATACATATTTCGATTATATAAAGGAATTACAAATTGAATGGATCATCTAAGATCCATAATTTTCTCCACAATCACTAACTAACCCTTAAGATCTCTATGTTTAATTACATGGAAAATAATTAAAATAAATCAAATCTTCTAGAGACATATCGATTCCATCATTTTAGCTCTATTTCATGGAAATTAGCCCCCATTTACAAACGGTTTTCCACGTTTTCTCCTTCTGCAACATTGAATTTCAATTATGATTAAGGGCGGTCTGATGCTCCTGCATCAGAAGGACAAGTCAACATGGGTATATCTCTATAATATCGGGTATTATTCTTGGTTGTAAAAAATTTCGTATTCATATTACTACAAATACTATATCGTTTTCTTATATATGTCATTTTATGTTTACATTCATATGTTTTAATGATTTGATGATCCATTGAATAGATTAATTAGATAATGTTACATAGATTTTGTAGATCTTTGGCTTGTTGTGATTTTATGTGTAGGTTCTAATTATAGAAATCGGAGCTACGTTTGGAGCTTACAAGCCGAGAGGAGAGTAAAGCTTGTGACAGATTCCAAGTAAACCTCTTTCTATTCTTCAATTTCTCTAAGGGAAACTTTATATTCTTTCCTTTATTTTGTTCTATACCAGTCCACTAGGTCTAGGGAAGAGAATGGCATATTAATACAAAGAGTATATCGTGTAAAAATGACCATGCAAGCTAATTTCTCCATTTTTTCCACTCTAAAAGCATAGAGATGGGTGAAAAATAATATAATGATACAGTCATGATCATCAAATGAGAATGAGAAATAAGACATTCCCAAAATAGTTTTTACAACACATGAACATGATTATGAGCTTTTGGTTATGCCATTTGGATTACAAATGTGACTTTCAACATTTCAAATTTTGATGATTTTTTTTCAAACCCTTCCTCAAAAAAATTGTCTTAGTCTTTTTTGTGGTCTGCAAAAAATTGTGGTAAGAGAATTTATAACATGTTGACAAGGTACTAACATTGTTGAAAGAGAAAAAATTATATTCAAGGCCTTCTAAGTGTTGAGAAATCAATGTGGCAGGTAATTATGGTTATTTCTCTTATCTTGATAATTGTTTGTGATGTTATTTTACTTCTTCTTAATTATGGTGATTTCTCTTATCTTGATAATTTTTTGTGATGTTCTTTTACTTATTATATGATACTTTTTTTCTTCTTATTAGAGTGTTATTATCATCAAAAAATCACCAAAACATGAAGATAAATAGATACAAATGGAAACAAGATGTAGGTTGCAAGTCAGGCCCAAAGCCCCTCCTTGAGGGGAAAACCCAAAAGAATCTCCTCTTCTTACATAAGTTTCTTCAAATGATAATTCCAAGATATATTACCCAAGATAAAACCCTCCTTCAAGCACAAGTCAACCCTCCAAGATATCCCTCCAATAGTGTCAAATTCAAACCAAGTCAGGCAACTTCAATATGCTTCATAGTACAATTTCAAATTCTAGCTTGGACCTGCATTTCCTTCCTGAAATTTTCAACCCTATTGTAAAAACCCTAATTCACACGTGTGGGTGGAAGATGGAAAAAACAAGTTTCCTTTCCTTCGCTCTAGATGTCTTCCTTGCTTATAGACATTGGAATTCAAAATGTGATCTTCCTTTGGCAAGAATTTGGACCTGCAATCTGATCTAGAATTTCGACCTTCTAGCTGAAGCAATAAACCTACTGATCTTAGCATGTGTGAGAGAAATATATAACAAATTTTAGCTTCATCTTACTTCTAGATTTTCTCTTCTACTTTTCTTGATATTTGGTCATACTTTTTCTTATTCTCTCTTTTTTATCTAACTTCAGATGTGTGTAACTAAATGAGGAAAAGTCATCTTATTTATATGTTTTTCATGAGGTCAAATTAGCCCTTTCTGGGTTGACTTGTCTTGGATAGGCTGAGTTGGTATTGGAGGGTTACTTTGATACTTTTGACTCAAAAAATAAATTTTCATTCTTGATAGAATAGGCCCAAGAAAGGTCAGTTACTTGATGACAAGTACTATGACTCATGACTCAAACCTAGAAGAAATTAATGGATGCTTTGACTTATAAACATAATAATTTTAGCATGAAACCCATGCTTATAATTTTTCTTTTATATTTAAAAAAAAATATTTTCTTACTTTTCACAAATACATAAGAATTACAACATGTCATGAGCCAAAGAACAATTATGAATACTGATACTAGTAACATTTTCAACACTCACTTTTAACTGTAGAGGTATTCATAATTGTATTCATAATTGTTCAACTAGTACAAGGATGACCTCAATTTAAAGTGTTAAAAGAAGAGTACAATGCTAGATATGATCAAGGCCAAAAAATGTCAAGGTATCAATCCAAGTGTTATCAAGGCTACCTACCAAGACACCAACTTGAACAGGGGCTAAGGTGTCATCAAGGAAACTTGCCACTATAGGTACCATCAGGTTACAACCTTTGGTGTCAATCCAACTAGATATATATACCATCAAGGCCTCCATGCGAAGAAACAAAACCTCATAGGGATCTAGGTAACATTAAGGTCAAGATATTGATACCAAAACAGAGCTCTTTATCATCAAGACCAATAGACCCTCCCACATAGAGATATAGACATCATCAAGGATAAACTATAGTTGAAATATCAATATCAACCAGGCCAAGATATCCTTCCATGTACCATCATATGGGCACAAAATCTAAGGTACTCATATTTCCCTCTTAATAAAATAAAATATACTCATTAATCCAAGCATGCTTATCAAATATTCAAACTTCTCAGGGAGAGATCAAAACATCAACTACTTGTTCATCCATCATAACATTTTTTAGCTCCACAATCCCAACCAGTATCAAACTTCCAATATATTGGTTCTTACTATCAATATGCCAACATAAAATTAGGGGTCCTCAATCATTATCAATGTTGCTTAGGTTATCACAATATCTAAAAAAATATCAATGGAAGCTTCCTTTTTCAACCTTCTCAAGTAGCACCAAACTTGGCCTCGACACTTCTCTAAACAACCAAGTCTTGTTCACGATTTATGAATAAACATTATTAGTGCTTTAGAAATTCTTCGATCTCATTCTTTCTTCATGGCCTTTACTATACATTCAAATGTCAATCATGATACATGAAACTGAGAATCATGTCTTCCCTCTCAACTATGGAGGATATACGCTTTCCTTCATAAAGAGATATATCTAAGTCCCCTCTCAACTTAGGGAAGTAAGTTCATCATCAATAAATTTATTCTTCCAGGTACACAGAATCTTTCTTTTACATCATCATATCATCAAAGAACTTTGACCTTCATGAACATCATTCATTATCTTCATATCGTAACAAAGTCATTTTCAATTATCAGTGTAAAATTTAACGTCATCAAGGTTTTTACAAATCCCTCTTTCCATCATGCTCAATATCTTCAAAAGTTCATCTTCAAGTATGAGGCATACATAAAAATTTACAACTTCTTAAAAACTATGTACCAACAAATCTCATCAACAAGTACACACAAGAAAAAATTTATGTATGTACGGGAGCATGAAATTAACTTTATCAATCTAGGGTTATTATGTTATCACAAAGAGAGCATCTAGGGCTATCAAAATAAATTCAACCTTAGATATCCAAAACCTAAACCTAGTTAGGGTTGCAACCATATGGAAGCATTTACATCTAGGTTTTCACTTTAATGCCTAAGGTTATTATATCATTGTTTGTTATGGTTTTTCCATAAGCCCTAGATACAATCAACATACCCTAAAATAAAAAGGCTCAGGTTTTACATAAGAGGGAACATATAATCAAGATTATAGCTACTAGGGTTGATTCAATTTAAGGGTTAGGAACCCTATAATATCAATAGTTTTTGCAGATTCAACAAACCCTAGGTATTGTCATCTAACCCTAAAAGTTTAGTGTTTTACCAAAGTGACATAAGAATTTACCATAAATATTTAGTGTTTTACCATACATTAGGGGAATTTTGAGGTCTAAAATGGGTCTCCTAAGAAAAATGTACAACCAAAATAAAATTTATTAGAACCAATAGGATTCAAGATGATGATGTCAACCATGGGGGATGATTAACCATTTTTGGAGTAAAAAAGTACAAGCAATAAAAAATAATAAAATAATAAAACTACTTTTTCCAATCGTATTCTCAACTTATCTCCCTAAGTTTTTACTCAAATTTCAAGCAGGAGTACTCGTTGGAAGCAAAATTTAATTTGTCATCCAAGGATTACCGATTTTGCATACTTTTGATGGAACCTCCTACATGAAAAATGAGAAATACATGAAAAAACGTGATTAAAATCATGTTTTTCATGTATTTCTCATTTTTAATGTAGTAGGGTCCATCAAAAGTATGCAACATGGGTACTCCTTTGATGAGGAATTAAATTATGCACCCAACGAGTGTTTCTGATCAAAATTTGAGTAAAAAATTAGGGAGATAAGTTGAAAATACGAGTTGAACAAATAGTTTTATTATTTTATTATTATTTATTCTTTTTTTCCCTCTAAAATATTATGATGTAATATACCATTATTTTATTATTCCCACTATTATTTTATAATTTCCTTATGAGGCCCATTTTAGACCTAAAAATTCCCCTAATGAAAATTTTAATAAGGATTTTAGGGAAGTGACATAGTATTAACATGAATATGGGGGAGTATTTATTGGATAGACCCATGATTACAATCCAAATGGTTGGTGTTGATGTTGTATTAGGGTTCCAATCATTACAATCATTGGGGAAAATGGCCCTTAATTTTCAAGATAATTTCATAATATTTACCTCAGAAGGAAAGGGGATTGAGCTTAGAAGTATCCGAGGGAAATCCTATAAAGTGATAAGCTCTAATAGCATGAAAAAGTTTCCAAAAAAGGGACACCATGCTATAATTGCACAATTTTGTTCATTAGGTGTTCAAACACTTGTATCATCTACTCCAATAGATATCCAAAAGGTTATCAACAATCACTCCAAGGTATTTGGAGATATTCCTAAGGGTCCTCCACCTACTAGAGATCATGACCATGCTATTCACTTGCAACATAAAATTTTCCACCTAACATTAGACCTTACAAGTATTCATATGCACAGAAGAGTGAGACTGAGTGTATGGTTTAAGAAATGTTAGGGGTTGACATCTTTCAACCTAGTTAATGTGATTTCTCTTCACTAGTGGTGATGATTATAAAAAACGATGGTTCACGGTGTATGTGTCTGGATTATAGATAGCTCAACAAAATTTCAATCAAAGATAAGTTTCATATTCTTGTCATTAATGAATTGTTAGATGAATTGTATAGAGAAATTTTATTTACTAAGTTGGATTTATGTTCTTGATATCATCAAATGATCGATAAACTACACTAGATATTCCACTAGATAGTTCATCCCAATAAATCTCATAAACATATACTAAAATCTAAAATATATATTATGAGGGTTAATTTTCCTTATATTTTCTAGATTTATTAAGTTATTATTTCTATATACCCATGCAATATATAAAATATGGAAAAATAGAGAACAAAAAAAAAATTACTTACAAACCATAATAACACCAACATCTGATGTAGGAAACCCTTTCAGGAGAAAACCCAATTGGAAGGTGAGGTTTCTCTACTTTATTTTCCTCAAAATGAAAATCATGCAAATACGAAGGAGTGAGACTTTCCACTGGGGGGTTTCTATAGAAAAAAAACCCTCTTTGTTTTGCACTTTCTCTATCCATGCTCGGCTACTCTGCTCTACCATGGGGAAAAATGCACTATAATATAATAGAACCCCTTTTCCTCCTTGTGGTATGGTTATAACATAACCCAATATCCAAATAGGGGTTAAATTTGACCCAGTCTACCCTTAATGTGAATTAAAACTCAACCCTTCTAGAGGATTATTCATATTCCCCATGTGGTCAATCCCTTTTTCCCCAAGTATTGTGGGTTTACATGGCATCCTTTCATTTTATGGTAATAAATCACAATAGTTCAACTTCTAAGAAACGTAAATTTCTCTTACGAGCTCTAATTGAGGAGATTCTTGCATAGTTAGAAAGTCATCAATGTGTAGATTATGAAATCTAGGTCCATAGTTAGGTTGGGACCACCAAAAATAGTCATTTAACGAATCAAAATAGATCCTTATGTTTTTCACCCCAAATTTTCCAAATTGGGACCACTAGTAAAAATGAATATGCAAATTAATTCCTCCAATTATTCCACTCTAAAAGCATAGATATGGATGAAAATTAATATAATGATACAATCATTATCATCAAATGAGAATGAGCAAGAAGACATTCCCATAATATCGTTTACAAGATATGAAGGTGATTATGAGATTTTGGTTGTTATAGGCCATTTTTCGCATCTGGAAAATAATCCTGCAAATCGGATCAATGAAAATTTGTGGACACCTTTTCATCATCCCTTGACAAAGCCCTAAGCATGACTCTCCCAAATTCTTGAGTTTCTGGGTTTGACTGCTTCAAATCAATGTTTTTTAGGTCCAGCACACCTTGGCCCTTTAGGGACTTGTATTCAATAGCAGGTTGCTCCATTAGGCACCTGTACTAGTCAGTAGTAGGTTGTACCTTGTTGGGGGACTGTTGATTCTATAAATTCGAAAAAAAATAAAAATAATCCTAAAGCTTCCTCTTCCAGAAGCTTCCAGGATTTATTTCAACTATTTACCTCGGATAAGAACTTTGAATCTTATCTAATCCTACCTTGGAGATTTCACCTCTTATCTCTTGAGATCATCCTCCCATAAAGAGTGGATCTCAAGCCTAGATTGGTAAATCAATAATAATTCCTAAGCTCCAACACTCTCCTATAAATTTAGAGCCATCTACAACATCTAGGTTGGCTTTTGGAGATTGATCATGCCCTCATGTTTTTTCCTTGAATCTAAGAGAGTCATCATCTTCATGCATTAGGGTTACATTGAGGTGTGCTTTGTGACAAGGAAGGACAAGAGAACTTGGGGATATATCTACAATATCAACTATTATTATTCGTTGTAAACTATTTCCTATTCATATTAATACAAAGAGTATATCGTTTTCCTATATATGTCATGTTATGTTTACATTCATATGTTTGAATTCTTTGTTGATCCATTGAATAGAGTAATTGGATAATGCTACATATATGTCATATATCTTTGGCTTCTTTTGATTGTATGTGCAAGTTCTAATTATAGTAATCAGAGATATGATTGGAGCTTATAATCTGAGAGGAGAGTAAATCTTGCGACGAATTCCAAGTAAGCCTCTTTCCATACTTTAATTTCTCTAAGGGAAACTTTATATTATTTTCTTGTTGTTGTTCTAAATGAGTCCACTAGGTCTAGGGAAGATACTTTTGTCTGCAGTCATAAATTATGTATAAAAATTGGAGACTCCACTGGGGACTGTTTATTTCCCTTAGTGGTTTCCGTGTTCTTAGTTATTTTTTCACCTCTTCAAAATACCTCCATTGCTTCACTCAGTTTGAATTGACCATAGGACCTTTCATTGATCTTAATTTTATTTTTTGTGTTAGAACTTGGCCTTTACCTTGATCAACACTCCCGCTGGTCTGGAGACAGAGCGTTGCAATGCTTCTTTGCCTTCTCTTTACCTGTGTTGTAAAGAACTAGTAGCCTATATGTACATGCCCTGACCCATATTTCATGCAAAAAAATTGTATATTTTCATGATTTTCTCTTTGATTAAATTTGTTCTAGTTGGTCCTCCTTGTGTCCCTAAGTGTGTCTTGGTCTCTTAAAAGCCTTCATCTTGTTTTATTTCGGTTTTGAGTGCCTTTTATAAGAATTTGTTTATATTTTACTTTGTTCTTGTGAATTAGGTCATTAGAAAACTAATTGCTTGAAGGAATTGGTGTTTCGGTCATCATTCTGAATAGTTTTCATTTGAAAATTAATTGGAATAAAAAAGAAAAATATTATGCATCATGCACTGCATCTAGGGTTTTGTGTGTGAAATTGGAATTACGAGGGATAGGATGAAAATGGTTTCATTTTGACACAAGCTTGAAACATGAGAAACTAGGCTTGAGAATACTTGAAGATGGTTTCATTTTTTACACAAGCTTGAAACATGATGAACTCTCCAGGACAATAGAGGAGACGTGTCAGAAGATTGTTGGGGAGAACAAACAGCATGAAACACCAAGGGGATTTCATATCAGAAAATTTTTTGGCACTTCCCATCACATGTAGGAGAAGAACACAGCGTAGCAGGTGGTGCTACACACTCCCCCACGTTCCACTATTCCGAAATTATTGACTGCAGGTATGGTAACGAGAGGACCCCAGGAACCAGAGATGGCTCATTATGGATTATTTTTCATAGTATCAGTTATACGGGAAAGAGTTTGGTGAAGCTCTCTCTTTCCACGATTTCTTCTAGCTAAAGAACAATGGAAGACCCTGCAACCAGAACAAAGGAGGTGGGTACACACAGGGATTTGAGCTGCAACGTACCATGGGAAGGTTTTTTCTGCCAACATATGAACGATCGTCGAAATTTTCAGCAAAAGCTTAGGTAGAAAAGCTGGAAATTTACTTTCAGTTGAACCAGATGGCAAAGGTGGAGGCCATCAAAGTGGCAGCATTGCACCTTGAGGGGGAAGCCCATGAATGGTGGTTCCATGGGATGGCCACGCTGGTTCACTCAGCAGTGACAACGTATGCAGATTTCCCCCGGATATTGGTGGAGATTTTTGACCGAAAGGATCTAGAAGAGAATTTTTTCAAGCTGACCAAGCTCAAACAGACTGGGAACCCAGAAACTTACATTTCTGAGTTCTTGAGGCTTTCAGTGATGGTTCCTGACTTGTCTGCAGCGAGGAGGATTTACATGTTTATTGATGGGTTGGAAAAACCTCTGCGTGCATTAGTCAGATCCACTATGCCGGCTACATTCCAGGACGTAGTCAGGAGGACAAGGTACTTGCAAGATTCTTTGCCCAAGACTAGATCTCATTTTCCCTAGAGACCAGCATTTCATCGAAAGGGGAAATACAGGAGAGTTCCACTGCCAAAGGTGAACCAGGGCCGAGGGCCTTTGGATGATGACACTCAGAGAGATTTGAGATAGAGGAAGCTATGCTTCACATGCCAAGATCCATGGGCCCTGGGTCATCAATGTGCCACAGGGAAGGCACATTAGAGTGAGGTATTATTCGATAGTGAGGGAGAAGAATATGCTTATGAGGATATATAGGGAGAGGCCAGCGCTAAGGCACAAAGAGGAGATCATCCACTACCACCTCACCCAGGAGCAGGAGGGGCAGCGTTTGCACCCATAAGAGGAGTCCTTGCATATGTGTGAGGAGTTCCGAAGTATTTGACACTACGTGTCTGAGGCATCATCCAGGTTTCAATTCTGGTAGATGGCAGGGCCACTCATAACTTCATTGATGCCCAGCTAGTAGAGAGGAGGGGCATATCGATAGATAATTTTGATGGCTTCTCAATATTGGTTTCGGGTGCCAGGGCCATGATGTGTATGAGGTATGTTCCAGCATTGGCAGTTACCATGGGGACATACACGAGGACATACCACTTCTTTATGGTTGACATCCTAGATACCAATGTGGTATTGGGAGTGTAGTGGATGATTACGCTGGGTAAGGTCACCACATGTTGGGAGACACTGGAGATGGATTAGAAAAACAAGAAGAGTGGGAAGCATGTGATGATCCGAGGCATGCACACATACCCTTCGCAGATAGTTTCAACACACCAGATGGAGGCAGACTTCTAGAAGGGGGACATAGAGTGGGAAGTAGAGCTGTGTCTTTTAAAGGCATGAGCCATAGGGCAGTCATTACACCCCGATGTGTAGTCGATATTGGATATATACTCCACAGGTTTTGGGGACATACCGCGAGGGTAGTCATCGAACTGGGGATTTGAGCACACTATCGAGTTGGAGTAGGGGATCAGGCAGTGATCACCACCCCCTATAGGCATACCAGGGCCTACAGGGATGAGATTGAGAGAGTTATCCATGAGATATTTGCATTGGGACACATCCGACACAGTACTAGGCCATTTTCTTATTCTTTTATTCTGGTGAAGAAGAAGGATGGCACATTACAGATGTGCATCCACTACAGGGCACTCAACAAAAAGACCATGAAGAACTGATACCCCATCCCTAGGATTGACGAGTTGATGGATTAGCTGAGGGGATCAAATTTCTTCTCCAAGATCGATATGAGGTCGAGGAACCATCAGATGAAGGTGAGGGACTAGGATGTCCCCAAGGCTACATTCAGGTGCCACTATGGCCACTTCGAGTTTTTGGTGATGCCCTTAGGGCTAACCAACAACCACCTTTCATTCTTTTATGAACCACATCTTCCATGGTCAGTGGAGGAAGTTTGTACTAGTGTTCTTTGATGATATCCTCATATACAATTGCACTTGGGAGGAGCACTTGCAGCACATTGAGGTTGTACTGCATATTTTGGAGGAGCATCATTTCTATGCTAAGCACTCCAAGTGCGAGTTTGGGTTGAAATAGATGCTCTACTTAGGGAATATCATTGGTATGGATGGAGTGATATTCCATGAGGATAAGATTCGAGCCATCTGGGATTGGCCAAAACCGAAAAATGTGGCAGAGCTTTGGGGATTTGTAGGCATCTGCACCTACTACTAGAAATTTTTCAAGGGATTTTCCCAACTTGTTGCACCCTTCATAGATCTCACCAAGAAGGGGGAATTTGGCTAGAATGATACTGCACAGAGGGCTTTTGAAAGGCTCAAATAAGTAATGTGTAGTTTTTCGGTATTGGCTTTGTCGAACTTCACGCAACCCTTCATTTTGGACTGTGATGCCTCGGGGGAGGGAATAGACGTAGTGTTGATGCAGGGGGGCCACCCTATAGCTTTCGAGAATAGGAAGATACTTCCACATGAGAGGTTGTATATGATATACGACAAGGAGATGTTGGCAATTATGCATGCATTGGCCAAGTTTCGACAGTATCTGGTAGGCAATAGGTTCTAGGTGAGGAATGATCACAACAGCTTCTGGTTTTTTCCTGAGCAAAAGAAGTTGCAGGAGAGGCAGTAGTAGTGGGTCAGTAAGGTTGAGGCCTATGATTTTGACATTGAGTGTGCCAAAGGGAAGACCAACTTGGTGGCAGATTCTTTTTCATGCTGACCAGCAGTGCTGTCCTTGATGAGCCTAGATGTAGACTAGAGAATGGGCGAGTTTTGGCAGAAGCTCTTTTGTTTGGTGGGTACAAAGTTAACTCCTAGTACCAGCTATCACCCTCAGATGGATGGGTAGACGAAGATAGTGAACAAGTGGTTGCGTTGGCTACACTTGGAAAAATACTACTACAACACTACTTTCCACATGTCTATCGATATGTCTCCACTTTATGCTTTGTATGGATATCATGCTCTGAATTTTGCTGATATTATGTTTGGAGCTAGCAAGGCCCCCAGGGCCAAAGACTAGATCCAAGAGAGCCAAGATATGATTTTGGCTCTTAAGGACAACTTAGCCACAATGTAAAACCAACAGAAGCTATATGTAGATAGAGGGCGGGTAGAGAGACACTTTGAGGTAGGTGATTTAGTCTACCCACAACTTCAGCCTTATTGTTAGTCTATGCTGAAGTAGAAGGGGGCCAAGAATCTTAAGCCCCACTTCTATGGACCCTACAGGCTAATCCGTCAGGTAGGAGAGGTTTCGTATGAGTTGGAGCTACCGACAGGGAGTAGGATACATAACATTTTCCATGTATCATGCCTAAAGAAGGAATTGGGGCAGCAGGTGACTACAACAGAGGAGCTTCCACCTACAGATGATGAGGTTCATTTGGTGTTACAGCCAAAAGCCATTTTAGACACCCAGGAGAGACAACTACGGAGTAGGACAGTCAAGGAGTATTTGGTGAGATAGAGGAATCTTCCAGATGAGGATGCCACTTGGGAGAGTGAGAAGATCATGCAGCATCCATATTTGCAGTTGCTTGAGGACAAGAAACATTTTGGCAAGGAGGACTGTAATATTCCAAATTAGCAGCAGCTAATTGGCAATATTAAATTTTTCTTAGATTTTTCTTTTCTAATGTTCAACCATAAATAAAAGGGGTGTTGGAACCCATAACCAAACTTAGGAGAGATAAACTCCCTAAAGTCACTTATCCAACATTATAATTTCAGCGTGGGGCCCAGGGGTACCAAGTGACAACACAGGGAGAGGGACAGTGCAGAGGCAATGTGGGCCAGGAAACCCAGTGGCAGCATGGGCCAGGACGACACAGAGTAGGAAAGGTAGTGTGGAAAAGGAGGAAAGCGCAGCATAGTGGCGCCCAAGAGAGAGTTATGGTCTCAAGAATAAAATGGAGTGAGGGCCTAGCTCCTCATTCATTCTATTATGCATCTTCATAATTTTTTTCTAATAGATATTGAGCATGCTTACGTTGTTTAGCTAAGTCTGCAAGTGTTGTTCAGCACACGGGTGTCTCCAAGCGGAGATCTCAACCTTAGCCTTAGGGGACCTCGAGTGCCCGCTCAGGTGAGGAGCTTTACCTTGAGTTTCCATAGAATATCACATAGAGCTATCCATCCAGGAGTTACACAGTCACTAGGAAGCATAGTCTCTCACAGAGGTTACGCAGGTTTTGAGGAGGGCAGCTCTGGGAGTGAGGGATCTTCAGTAGTTTTAGTCGGAGAGAAGTGTGAGGGGATTGACCCTTCACATGTTGTATTTTAGAGCAGATTGAGGCCAACTTTTCCAACCATACAGTTTAGAGGCCAACGTACTCACCAGGAGTGCGTAATTTTCCTAAAGGGGTCAGATTTTGGGGTCAGCCTTTCTGGAATTCCTTCCTAGGTTTTTCTTGGTTTTTGGAGGAGAGTTCATAGCCGGAGTTTCATAATTTTCTGAGCAGGGGAACAGCCCCAAAGAGAAAATGCATTCTATCCAGAAGCAACATTTTCTAGTAGTAGCATCAGCTCAAGGAGTTACACAGTCCAGAGGAGAAGCAACATTCCATAACACGGTTTTGATAGTTATTTCAACTTGCCTTGAGCATGTCAAGGTGCCATCATTCTGATCACCTTCTTGTACTCATTCCCTATTTCCATATTTATAATAAAATGGCTCAATTTTTTTGAAATGTTTGTAGTTTTCTTCATGGTTTTTCTCTATTAGTTGTAGTTTTTGTTTATGTTTCTTGGTATTGTTGTTTATTTCCTATTCAAAATACTACAACGTTGTTGTTGGGAGAAACTTTAGATCTCCTAAGAAAATGTTAATTTGAATTATTTATTCCTCTTCATTAAATTTTGATACAACCACAACTATAATTAAAAGATTGAGTTGGATTGTGCTAATGATCTCTTTGGCTATTGGATTTTCCTCTTCCTCTCGAACTTCCATTATATGTGTCTTTCCCTTTGGAACTTTCTCCTTTTCTTGAATTGGAAAATTGAATTTATTCTCCTAAATTCATCTTTGACCAAATTTTTTGTCATGTTGGGATAATAATTCTCTAAAGGAATATGAATTTTGATTCTCCAAATTTCTAGTAATTTGTAAAGTCTCCAAAAAATGTCAATAAGAAGGAGGAAATCCATTGAATTCATGAAAATTTCTTCCACTTTTTCAAATCCACATTTGAATATTTTTGAGCTAGGAAAGTCATTGAAGTCATGAAACTTTCTTCCAATTTCTCAAATCCACATTTTATTATTTCTAAGCTAACATTTTAAAGGAGAGATGCATTCCAAAACATATCTCCCTTTACCTGATTATATTTTAATAACTTCATATAAAGATCAACCTATTTTAACTTAAGTTGAGTATTAGATATTTTTATGCGGAATTATGAATTACGGATAAAACACATTCCCTAAATGTTGTGCTATGAATTTAGAACAATAGATCAAATACTTTGAAAAAACTTTTCCTAAGAGTAAATAGACACATAGAAATATGGATAAACTTACTTGGAGTCTAAGCGCTTCCTATTATCCTTTTGTCGCTCTTGCTGTAGCTTCCAACCCAACTTTGATCGCCAGACTATTTCCTGCAACTATAAACACTAAACAGCAAAGAGATTGCAATATAAAGATGGCTATTTACCTTAATCAATTAAATCAATGAAACATGAAACATATACATCAGCTAAGATTCCATGATATGAAAGATAGAAACATATACAGATACATATGTGGAAAAATGAGCGGCAATATTTATTAATGGATAGAAGGGGGAGGTTACAACCAACAATTGATTTGATGTCACCAACTCCAGCATCATCCCAACCTCATTACAATGAACATCTCTCCAGCAGCATATCACTCAAATCAAATACTCAATTGAGAATTCAACAACATTTCTTTACTGTATTTCTTCCTTCTCAAGCACTAGGATTTGTGCTCAATTTATAGATCAAATGAAGGTAGTTTCACAATCAACGACTTTCTAATAATAGGCAAGATATGTTCCCAAGCTCAGAGGTGTTAGATTGTCCACATGGATTCAAATTTTGACACATATGGACTCTTCTATAAGGCACTATCCATGTGGAGATTCCGGAACAATGATAATTTCGCTCCCAATTGACTAACGCACTCTTGAATGTTGGGAAGTGCTTTTTAGAGCACTCTTGAATGGAGGTAACTACATATGCAAAGCAGTTAGTCCCTTGAGAGGCTGCATTGGAGAGCTCATAGGTGATATAACATGTACTTAAAATCTTGGAAACCTTGCAATGGAAGTCATGGATGATTTGTTCTTATTCTTGTCTTAGGGCATGTAGCAACTAAAATGGTAGGGGATGATATACCCTATTCCATTGGTTCTGGGGATGATGTCCAGTCTAACCAGGTCATTGGGAATGGTTCCCAAATTGACCTATAACAGATTGCCCCCTAAAGCATGAAGTCATAATAATAATAACAATATTTTTTGAATGAGATGTTTACACTGTGATGGGTTGTAAATGAAGCGAAGCGGCGATATGATATATCCTCTTTATCACGAATTTCTGAGGGAAAGAATTCCCATTCTCAACACATAAAATATCTAATAACATGTACATAGTTCAGAAAGTCATCTAGATTGGAATTTTTCCCAATACAAACATGCCTACAGATATAGGCCCATGTTCGGATGAAGATCTGTATGTAAGGTCACCGTATAGATGATGTGTACAACAATCCTGAAATTGCAGCCTGGATGGATGAAACTAGATTTGGGGTCTTCTTATCTCGTTCAGTCGATCGTTCGGGTACAAGTCTAGCCATGCGAATATATGATTTGTAGTCAAACGTGGTAATACATAGTTTGATTACCATCCAATGATGTAAGTTGTTAACAAATGCGAGAGAACCACCATTGATGTCAATGTCCCTTAAGGTATTTTAGTACATTTCGTAAGGCGTGAATATATGATTTGATGTCGAATGCCAAACAAAATATTTCAGTCAAAAGTCCAGAAGCAAGGATCTTGTTGATGTTGTAACAAGCCTCATGGTACTGGAAGATGATGTTTCTAAGTAAACTTCCTAGATGATGATTTGACATTGAAAGGAGGCTACTTTATTGCGAAACGGGAGTTACTAATTTTGGAGACAAAATGTGACTTGATATAGCAATGTCCAGGGATGAATGTCATGAGAATGAAGGTTTATGAGTATTGCAGAAGGATGAGTATTCATTGGATGATTTCTCTTGAATATATCAGTGAAACTAAGATGAGTTGGCAGCATTGACCCAAAGCCGAAGTAAAGGTATGATGAGCCACAGGTATGAATGAATCGTCAAGAATATTACCCAACCCAAACAATCATGATGATGGAGTGAAGTATCATGTTCAAGAGCAACGTACTACCGTAAAAGGTTATGTTAATTTTCCCAAATTTTCCCCAACCATTTTTCGACTAGTACCTCTTTATTTTTTAACAAGCTTGAGGAGGATAACATATGCTTGATCTATAATTCAGCCCTTTGGGTGAATAATGTATCTCTATTTAATAATTTAATGAGTCTAGCGATGAATGAAACTCGATTCTTGCCATGATCGACAAGCCCGTCGCTATTTTATGTTTTAACCGTCCTAACGACAGTGACATCCCGGTCGTTTCTCATATTTAGAGAGTTTGAAAAAGAGGATGAAAGAAAACTCCATAAGTAAATTTTCGTAAAGTTGTCGCTTAGATCCGAAAAAAGTGTAAAATGGTATCTGAGAGAACCTCCTAGCCACGTTCGACTAAGGCATTCCTTTTTCGTAAATAATCTATCTCAGTCCGAAAAAGGGTTAAACTTATAATGAGTAGATATCAATTTGTTTACTTTTACGAGCTCTAAAAGACAAGTGCTTGGCAATATTTTCACATTATCAGAGTTTGAAAAGAGCTAAAAGAAGACTCCAGGGGTTCCTTTTTCGTTGGTATCGAATCTTGAAAAAGAGATAAAGTGTACTTCAAGTCCTTTTTCATTTTTATCAAAGCTTTAAAAATAAGGATAAAAGTATGCTTTGTGGTCAAATCATTCTTGAAATAAATATGCACGACTAATATGCTCATCAGTTGCAAAACCTATTCAGAACAACATAAAATGGATTAAAAATACATGTTTCATGATAAAAATAGAATAAAACCATAGTGACAACAATAAATATGATTTGAAAACAATCAAATGACTAATTAAAAGAGTTTTACTATTCATTTTTACCATTTGCATTTTGGAGATTTGAACCTGTTTTTTCCCATGAACTTCAGCCGTCAATAAAAGATCGATTCTTTGGATGGTTTTCATCGCCGTTTGATCCAGGTTGGTGCCATAAACCCCCTCTTTATTTCAGTAGTCAATTCATTTCCTTTCATTGCAAATTTTTAGGGATTTGGGCCCCTAAGGGTAAATTATTTTTCCAAAGAGGGAAACACACCCTTGAGCATCATAAACGACATTGTGGAGCACCTAAATTGAAGCCTAGGTGCATATGCAAGGCACTGCCCCTTGTTCAAGACTGCATTGGGCGTAATTCACATTCTTGATTCTTGCATTGTACCCAAAATTTGCCTAATTTTTTGCATGAAAAGGAGTCTAATAAGTCTTATGGTTATGTTTCAGGATTTCATCAGACTAGAATGAAGATTACTTGGAGAGAAAGAGAGCATGAAGAAAAACATATGACTGCCCTAAACAATCCGGGTAAAGTAAGAGCCCTAAGAGATTGTGGGTTATTAAATTATTTCTACTTGTCAGGGATTAGGAAACAAATAGAACTCTTGGAGTTCCTAGTTCATGCATGGGATCCGACTATTGAGGCATTTCAAATTAGGAACAAAGTGGTTCCTATTATAGTGGAGGATGTATATTTTATAATAGGCTTGTCTAGGAGAGGCTTGCCTATTTTCCTCTCAGTGTATACTCTTGGAGGAGAGACAGTGAGAGACTATGTTTTGCATTATTGCTATCCAAGGGCAGATCCAAGCAAGGATGGGAAAATAAACATCTATGACGTTCATGATTTGCCTTTGAGAACCTTTCTTTTCATGTTCGCAAATATTTCTGGCACCGTTACACTACATGTAGCTAATATATCATATATGCAGTATGCATTAGAGTGTATGGAGCCAACAATCTTCAACTAGTGACATTGGGTGTGTCTAATCCTAGATATCCGAGGATGTAGAGATGGGTAGAACTAATGGCTAGGCATGCAAGCCAATCATCCATTGTGTTCTTGACTGCATTCTTTTCTTGGTTTAGGCGACATTTTATCACCATCGATGAGTATGCATACGTAGGCACTGATTTTTGAGGAGATCCAGACTTAGCTTTACCAGAAGGTGCTCAGTGGGGTGCAATAGGTAAGAATGTTTTCACCATGTTTTTTTATTTTTCTAAGGCTTATACAATGTTTTTGTATTTGAATGTTTTCCCAAGACTAAACTAAAGTTTTAATGTAATGCAGATGTTGGTCTAGTTCAACCGGTGGAGGCACCAAAGCATGGAGTGGCTGAGCTAGTAGAGAGGGCTATTGGGAGAGTAGTCCTTCAGGATTTAGACATGGCTGAGACTCTGTCTGAGCTTCAACAGCACATAGATGGGTTGACCTTCGGAATTCCATATTTTCGGATCAAAGAGTTACCCATGCGACTGCAGCGCCACACTATAGGAATTCCTAACCATTGGATGCGGTTACTGCGTAGGATAGCTATATTTATAGCATGTTACCATGAGCACCACTAGTTTACTTTTGACATGTTGCATACATTTTGAGGTCAGATGACCAATGTGTCTTGTGCATAATTTTTTGTAAAAACCTATACTATCTATCTATTTGAATTCCGTGTTTTCCTATGTTTATTGCGCAATCCTATTCAATTATGTGAATATATCTTTACATGTGTTACAAATGTCTGTATAAAACATGATTAGCTAAAGAATCCGTCAATGTGTTCAAGCTTCTAGAAATGTGTTGATATTGAATAAAATCAAAATGCCTTTCCAAAAGTTGAAATCTTAGGAACAAACGATGCAGTGTTGGATTTCTAACAATATAAACACTAGTAAGTTGTAATACCACAAGTTTTGAGTCTAACCTTATGATGATGTGTTCAATACCAAATGAAATCGCATTAGAGAGAATTTCGATCAACACGCTATACTCAACGATATTGTTTGTCGATCTACCAATACAAATCCCTTGAAAACTCACTAACTCGTTGTTCGGAATGAAAATGGCCCATGCTGTAGAGGATAGATTCTACATACTATGACTAGCACCATCAACATATCCAACAAATGGTTCCAAAGATTCATACATCTGCGATGAAATGTAAAGTGGATATAAAAAAAATAAGAAAGCCCACAAAAAATATTTATGATAAAATAGATTAGTGCATCATATATATATATATATATATATATATGTGTATATATGTGTATATATATATATATGTGTATGTATATAATAAAATAATTTTCAAACCGTTAAGCATAGTAATTTTTCAGATACAACCCATTTCAGGGCTGCGCCAACGGAATTCCATCGTAATCCACCAACTCATAGGCACCCTTAGCAAGAAATTTTTTTACAATATAGGCGTCGTGCCATAATGGCTCAAATTTCCATGTACTTATTACATCGGCTTCTTGATCATAAAGAAGGACCAAGTCACCCTCTGAGAAAATGTGAGGCTGGACATTTTTGTCGTATTGCGCCTTTATATGTCTCTTATGTGCTTCGTTGGTCAATTGGGCTTCACGACATGTTTCATCAAGATGGATGAGGTTAAAAAGATGTGCTTCTTCATGTGAGGTGTCAAGTAACAAGTCGATTGTGAGTTTCAACGATGGTATTTCACATTGGATTGGAAAGATAGCTTCCAGACCATATACCAATTGAAAGGGAGTAAATCCACTTGTGTTTCTCACAGAGGTTCAGTATGCCCACAAGGCCAAGTACAGGATCAAATGATAGTTTATTTTATGAACTCCTATCATTCGTTGAAGCATACGTTTAAGAATCTTGTTGATAGCTTCAAATTTTCCATTTGATTGTGGATAATAAGAAGTAGAATTATCATGTGAAAATCCTAACTTGGCAGTCAATTCCGTCGCCATATGGTTGTGAAAATGCTTCCCATGATCTGTTACTATAGCCTGTGGGACCCCAAACCATGCAATGACATGATTAAAGAAAAAAATGCAGTTGTGTGTCCTATGTTGTTGAATGTAGGCATCGCTCTGGCCCACTTGGTAAAGTAGTCTACTGCGACAATAATATAACCATGCTCCCTGAACAAACGATGGTTACATGTCATGAATTCAATGCCCCATTTCAAAAATGGTCCCACAAAGACAACATGATGCATTGGTGCTGGCGGTTTGCAGATTTTATGGTCAAATATCTGGCATGCATGATAACTTCTGACC
Source organism: Pinus albicaulis (assembly GCA_034641835.2). Lineage (NCBI taxonomy): Eukaryota > Viridiplantae > Streptophyta > Pinopsida > Pinales > Pinaceae > Pinus > Pinus albicaulis. The sequence continues at coordinate 796,852,480 of CM076578.1, read as the reverse complement.
GCGAGGATGTAGTCATGAAAAATGGTAGGCCAAAAGTAACCAGCATGGAGTATCTTCTACACGGTAGTGTATTTAGACAAGTGTTCACCACAAGCCCTAGCATGACAATCATTTACAACCTTTTCGGCCTCCTCATGAGTGAAACACCTTCTTAAAATTGCATCGACACCATGACAATAAAGTGTATTGCCAACGATTAGATAATCTTTGGCTCGGTATTGAATACGTCATTGTTCAGAGCGAGAGGTATCAAGTCGAACAGTATGGGTTTGGAGATAAATGATAAAATTCCCATAAAAAGGATTAGATTATCCAATCAGGAATGGAGACTCGTCAGGAATATATGGTTCCGAAGTAGTAGCAGTATTATCAGAGGGAAAGTCACAGAGAAGCTCAGCAAAAAATAAAGACTTATTTGACTTGGATTTGATGAATTCCAAATCAAATTCCTGCAAAATGACAATCCATTTTGAATAATTCCCCCCCAACAATTTACATGATAAGATATAAGTCATGGGGTTGCAATATGAAATGACAATGGTCTTCCGGAACAGGATATAGTGGCAAAATATTTGGACAGCTTGAACAGCTACCAAGGCAAGCTTTTCTACGTATGAATACTTCACTTCTGTATCATTGAGATTATGACTCAAATAATATATAGAATGTTTTATCCCATTTTCTACATGGACCAATACCATAGCAATGGTCGTATCAGCCGTGGTGATATATAAGAAATAATCACTCTGATAATTGGGGGGATACATTAATGATGCCCAGACAAGAGTATCCTTGACAACATCAAAAGAAGCTTGCGCAACTTGGTCCCAATGGAATGGAATCCCCTTTTTCAAGAGTCGAGTAAATCCTTTAGCCATTTCAGCGTAGTTTGGTATGAACCTCTTTAGGAAGTTAGCCTTTCCTTGAAGTTTTTGTATCTAAATTAAATTTGATGGTGCAGGAAAATCAAGAATGGCCTGGACCTTCAATGGGTCGATTGAAACTCCTTCTTTTGAGATGACGAATCCAAGAAAAATATTAGAACCAACACAAAACACACATTTATGTGGATTGAGGCATATTTTGTAGTGTCGTCAACGTAAAAATATGGCTCTCAAATGCATCGGGTGATCAGTCTGATTTCGTGAATGTGCAGGTAAATCATCTATATAGGGTTGAACAATGTGCTTGATGTCATTGAAATCATAATCCATTGCTCTCTGAAAAGTGGCCCCAACGTTGTTTAAACCAAACGGTATTTTCCGATAAATGAATGTGCCCCAGGGATAGATGAATTTTGTCTTATATTGATCCTCTAGGCGAATATTGATTTGATTGTAGCTAGAAAATCCATCCATGAATGAAAATATTTCACATCCAGCACATTTGTCAATAATCTGGTCGGTAAAGGGAGTAGGATAATTATCTTTTGGACAAGCAAGATTGACATCCTAATAATCGACACACACTCTAATGGTTCCTTGTTTTTTCATAACAGGAACGATGTTGGAAACCCACGCATTTAGAGGAACAGAGTAAATGAAAGCAACATGATAAATTTTCTCAACTTCTGCTTTAATAGTAGCTGCCTTCTTCAGATGAACAGGACGAAGGCGTTGATGCACCAATTTGACATCAGGGTACATATTAATAGTGTGTTCAATGATACTAGTATCTATGCCTAGAATTTCCTCGTAAGACCAAGTAAATACATCATGGAATTCATGAAAGAGAGACCGATATGTTTTGAGTTATGATAAAGAACAAGATATGTCGACATGAATGTTTTCTATAATGCCAGGCTTGGTAGAAATATCGACAGAAATGGTTTCTTCAATATTTGACAAATCTCTCTTAGAGTCGATTGCATTAATAGGAAAATAATTCGAAAATAAATTTTTGATTGATGGGTGATATAGTTCACTAATATTATTTTCTTCATGATTAGGAAGAGGGGAATGATGGTGATAATATTCCCATGGTTCTCCTTCTGACATCATGGTGTCTAAAATATTCTCATATTTCAAGAAAGTTGAGGAAAAAGGATCAGATGGAGTACCAAAATCTAAGGAATGATCAACCCAAACAATCAGAGACGATGATTTCGGATTCGTCACCCAAGCTAGATATATTGATTGTTATGCCAGCTCAATAGGGTTGGGTGGCAGAAACTCATCCAACGTAACAATTTCAGAATCACCCATACTCTTCCTTAAGCCAGATGGAGTGGAAGAGATCATGTAGCAGGACTCTATGCTTGCAGTTTCTGCCGATGTCACAAGCGGCAATAATGCAAAGGTTCCCATGAGAGTGGAATCCTTTAAGATTCCTACACCAATGTTCTGAAGTGTAGTTGGGGTGTGTGAACGAACAAAACACTTATAGTTACCTGAGAAGTGGAGGCAAAGAAGGATATATTATTGATGACTATGATAACACCTTTATGTGGAAAGGTGATTATTCTAAAATATGTAGAAATAATTGCAGTCATAGCATATACCCATGGCCTTCCAAGTAGAATATTGTAGTCAAGGGGTGTGTCAATGACCTCAACTTAAACATTCACTTTTTTACCCCCTAATTAAACATGCAGGTTATTAATAATACCACAAGGCTTATATGGACGTCCGTCAAAGGGATTCAACGTCGTTGATGATTGAGATAGGCCTGGCGATCCAAGTGACTTCCAACAGTTTCGAGACATAATGCACGTAGATGCTCCCTCATTAATAATAGTACGATGAATAAGGTAATTGAGAAAATTTACTTGGATGGAGAATTCCAATTCTACTGGTAATTATGGCACATAGCCTGTATGATTAAATACTACGAGATTAGAATCATTCAGATGAATTCCACCAATAGCTGACAATAAAGCCTGTTTCCAGGAGGGAAAATTTTGTAATACCTCAAGAGCTGACATAGTTGAAGGGGATTGAGCCAAATATTCAATTATATTATAATTTTGAGCAGCTCTTGCTCGAGGATTATATGTCGATTTATGAATGACTCCCTTTATTGGCTTGATTGTCAATTCAGGAATAGTAGGTGGTGGTACCAATTCCATAGACTGATTCGTGGTCGAGGTAGTAGGTTGATTAGTGGCCTGAATATGGTAATATTTATTACAAATTGACACCAAAATATATATTTATGGCTTTGTGATGGATAGCATAAGCACTTGGGAACTAGAAGCTGGATCCGTAGCAACCAAATTTTTGTCCAGATTCAGAAATGGATCTGTCAACACAGCTGACGCATGTGAATTCTTCACCATTTTTGAGACTTCAGCATGGTGAGGAAAATTCTGAACAAAGTGATCCTCATTACATATTATGCATGGATAACGAGGTTTCCTATTTTCAAATGATTGATCAGATGATCTTTCCTCCGGGTTTGAAGTTTGATTTTTCTTTCATTTCCCTTTTTTCTTACTTCCAGGTTGCTTGTCAATTTTTCCTTTGTCAAATTACACGACATTAATTTTGGAAGAAGGCGCAGGATCAAATGTAGTAATATGATGTGTGCTTGCACTACCAATCATACTATATTTGACATGAGAGTCCTTTGATGGAGGAGGAACAGTAAAATTAGATCGCAACGTGTTAGGAATTTTCTCGTAAAGTGTGCCAGACTGAGTATAAATCAAGTCTAAATATTGGGCACGAGCAATGACCTGCTCTTCAGTGACGACGCCACCTTAGCCACATCCTTAGTTATATATGGTAACGAAGACTTAATGAACCACTCAGCAAGGAGTTGATCAGTAAAAAATTTCTTAACCATTCTACGATGACGATGCCACTCATGAATATGATCAGAAATGTGAGTAGCATTAGTCTATTTAAAATTAGTTAAGAGTTTTGTTCCAATTTCATATCGTATGGGCAATTGGAAGTGAGTTAAAAATATAGTAGCTAGGGCAGTGAAATTATCGAAAGAAGCTCTAGGTAACTCAATGTACCATTTTGCAGCCGACTAGTGAGTGTACGTTGGAAAAGACGTAGCCGAACAGAGTCATAATTTAGGGAGTTTGATGAATACCACAAATGATAAGTCATAACATGAGTCGACAGGTCTTCCCTAGGGTTTCCATTGAACTTAGAAATATCCGAGGATAATTTATGAGGTATCACCAGCCACCAAGGAGCATAGTTGATTGGATCATTGGTGAGCTGATTTAAATCTGGCAACTCTAAAGTTGCAACAAAAGGAAACTGTCGATTGAGGTAGGGTTGAGCATAGCCAGGGTATGATGGAATTTCTTGGGAAACAGACCTTTGAGCACCAGCATAAGGAATCAGTTACTGGCAACCCAGATAGGGGTTGTTTTGATAAGAAAATGCTTGAGGATTCTGTTGACCAAGACCTGGGTATGATATTTGTTGAAATGAAGGTTGAGGCATTTGCGCCTGTGGCTGCCAAGGGGTCTATCCACCAATATTATAACCCAAAAATAGAATAACTTGGATTCAACTGAGGATAGGTATAACCTGGTTGTGGCTGTGACATCCCATAAAATGGTAATCCAGCTTGTGAATAAATGACTCCGGGTACAAGTTGTTATAAATTAGCTGAAGGAGTTGGAGTTTGAGGGCCCAATACTTGAGGGTATTAAGTTGAAGGACCCACCTGAAACGGTTTTTGTACAACAATTTAAGTCTGTAATAAGGGTAACGATGTATTAACAAGTGGAAATGATGTGGGTGCAACTGGTTGAAATGGTTGATATGAGTGTACAACCATTTTTGATTAGATAGGAAGAGTGGGCTGCCATTGAAGAACATTCATTTCGACATTAGGTTGACTAAAAAACAACAGATTACTATCAAAGTTGGTGACCATAGGTTGCCCCCCAGCATGAGGAGTATTATAGGATGAAAAATATTGTTCTCCAAATGTAGGGAGTCCAGTTGAGATGGTACTGGATGGAATAGACCCAGAAGGACCAGCTTGATATTGCCCTGATGATGGATATAGAGGATCAAGCCATTCAGTACTCAATATAGGTTTACCAGTTAGAATACTAAACGATGACATTGGTGAAGTCCATGGGTTTGAAGATGCACTAGATAAAATTCAAGATAAAAATTTATAACCTGATGGGACCATAGGGCCACCATGTAAATATGACACCGGTGAAGTTGTGAATATCGATAGGGTAGCGAGAGTAGGCATTGATGCAATCAGAACAGATGGTCCAACCGAAGATGTTGGTCAAGGCATGGTTACTTGACCAAATGTATACCCTTTTGAATCGACGGGAATTTGAATAGGCAGAGGATCAACAAAAGAAGAGGGTTGTGATTGAGGAAAAGACTCGTACAGGTAAAGATCCTCCCCAAAATGGGTTGGAGTTAAAGGTGTTTCATCTTGTGGGATTTCTTCAATCGAAATTAAATCAGGTGGAAGGATTTTTCCATCAGGCCCAAAGTATATTTTAGGAGGTTGACTGTGTGATATGGGAAACTCAATGGCTACAATAGATTATGGGGCGACCGATACAGGAAAAAATTCTGGTCGTTCAACTTTGGGATGCAGATGTTCTGGAAAAAAAGAGATAGGATCTGGATCAACTTCTAGTTGAACAACGTCAGGTTCGGGAGGCATGGTCTCACCGATTGGATGGATTGTGACCATGGGTAGCTGTGAGGAATTCTTCTTGAAAATAGTAGATAAACCAAGATTTTTATAAATAAATTATGCCAACTCTGGTATATGTGAAGATGATGCTTCACTAGAGGTACTGATAGTACTGGTTTTGGTAGAGCAATGTCACCTTTGCTGACCAAAAGTGACTTTCGGTGGTAAAGGTGGTTTCAGTGCAAGTCTACGCGAACGACGGGGAAAGGGATTTTCTTCTTCCATGATGACTTATTTATTTTATGACAAAAAATAAATAATTAAAATAAAATGGTAATGTTAGGCAAAAGGTTTACCAAGAAACTGTGAACTACAGAATACCTCCTAGCGAACCAAGAAGTACGGGCAGGCAATCTCTCCGAATGTTGTGTTCGATGTATCACAATTTACAAGGTGGTCAACTCGGTTCACTATGGATGGATAGAAACCTAAATTTATCATCCCAAATATATCCGAAGTTACGTGGAAGCCCAAGTCCATATTAGCGTTGTCTAATGCGAAACCACATAGTGAGAGCACCCCTTTATACTTTTCGTACTACAACACCACCCGATATACTCGAAGGTACGTGTACGAGCTACGGTATAATTACATACGTGGAGTGAGGTATCACACTCGGAATGTGTCGCAGACAATTAATGACTACTGCTATGTTTTACGATGCTGGAACACATATCTAGCCTATACCTTCTAAATGTTATCATTATGGTTCCAATTCTCTTTTAGGTAAATTGATGTAAATTTTAAGTTGATCTTGTTTATAAATTTTCCTTTCAAGGTTCACTGCGATGATGTGATGGAAATTCCTAAAATGAAAACTAAAATGATAAGAAAACTTTTCAATTTTAGTTTTTTCAATGAAAATCTTAGCTACTAAAGGGAAAGAGCAATCAGTTTTGAGAGAAAACAACAAAGACCACAAACTAATATGCAGCTTTCCTAATTTGTTCCTATGAAAAATACACAATCCACTACATGAAAATGCTGGTTTTTCTTTTCAGTCCCCTTAATGTAAATTCAAAAGGGAAACTATATGCATCAAATAAAAAAAAACAAATTCTTTCTTCTTTGAGAAACAATGAATTGAACAACAATTTCTCTTTTAGGAAAAATGAATAATGGAACTACAAATTTTCCTACAGGAAAAAAAGAATTTAATGACAATTTCCTTTACGAAAACATATGGATCTAATGCAGAATTAAAATACTTTGAATTTGATTTGTCAGTTAGAAATAAAAACACTTAAGGATACATTGAACAAACTTACTTTTCAAAGGAGGAAGATTCAGGAAAATTCACTAGTCTCTATGAGGCATGAGACAGTTGAAAACACAACAAACAAAAGGCTGAAAGTGAAGGAAATGAAAAATTCAAAGGGAATTTGGTTGGCTTAGGGGGAAACGCAGTCTCTAAAGGGAGACAGTTGATTGCAAAGCACCCCTGAATGGGAGACAGTGCTATGTAAAGCACTGTGTCTTGACCAATAGTGTGTTGGGCGCAGCAGAGAACAAAATTCAAGCTACTAAACACACTTCTAATGTAATTATTTTTTTCAAAGCCTAATAATTGGGAGTAGATGCTACTGGGTGGATAAGCAGAGGAAAAAACACACCAAGGATGAAGGGAAATTCCCTTGTGGAGTTGCCAATTTGTATGCAAAATTATGAATTACGGATAAAACACATACCCTAAATGTGGTGCTATGCATTTAGAACAACAGATCAAAGAATTTTCATACACTTTTCCTAAGAGTAAATAGACACATAGAAATATGGAGAAACTTACTTGGAGTCCAAGCGCTTCCTATTCTCCTTTTGTCGCTCTTGTTGTAGCTTCCAATCCAACTTTGATTGCCAGACTAGTTCCTGCAAGTATAAACACCAAATAGCAAAGAGATTGCAATATACCAATGGCTATTTACCTTAATTAGTTAAATAAATGAAACATGAAACATATACATCAACTAAGAATCCATGATATGAAAGATAGAAACATAAATAGATACATATGTGGGAAAATGAGAAGCAATCTTTATTAATGGATAGAAGGGGGAGGTTACAACCAACGATTGATTTGATGTTGCCAACTCCAGCATCATCCCAACCTCATCACAATGAACATATCTCCAGTGGCATATCACTCAAATAAAATACTCAATTGAGAATCCAAAAACAATTCTTTACCCTATTTATTTCTTCTCAAGCACTAGGATCTGTGCTCAATTTATAGATCAACTGAAGGTAGTTTCACAATCAATGACTTTCTAATAGTAGGCAAGACATGTTCCCAATCTTAGAGGTGTTATATGGACACATGGATTCAAATTTTGACACATATGGACTCTTCTAGAAGGCATTGGCCATGTGGAGATTCCAGAACAATGAGAATTTTGCTCCCAATTGACCAACACACTCTTGAATGTCGGGAAGTGCTTTGAAGATCACCCTTGAATGGAGGTAACTGCATATGCAAAGCAGTTAGTCCCTTGAGAGGTTGCATTGGTGAGCTCATAACTGATATAACATGTACTTCAAAACTTGGAAAACTTGTAATGGAAGTCATGTATGATTTGTTCTTGTTCTTGCCTTAGGGAATGTAGCAATTGAAATGGTAGGGGATTATATACCCTATTCCATTAGTTTTGGGGATGATGTCCAGTTTAACCAAGTCATTGGGAATGGTGCCCAAATTGACCTATAATAGGTATTTTCTTGAATATTTTTCATGCATTCCAAGAAACAACTATATTTTCAATATTAACAAACATTTCATCAATGACATAGCATCTAAAAGGTGCATGTGCTTTTTCATCATTCAATTCCCATTTTATTGATTCTTTAGCATAGGGAGGCTCAGTAGGAGCTTATCTCCACTACAAACATCTTTTAATAACTCATTATAGACTGATATTCTTTGTATATGACAACTCTAAAACTTATAGTTCTTGGATCCATCCAAATTTTCGAAATTAGTGAAAAAATTAATTAATTTAGACATGGTAAGTTGTGTTTAGAAAAGTGTCGTGATGATGATTTTCATATACAAATAATTTAACAAGTGTACACAATCATAAAAAAAATGAAGAGACAAGCACAAAGGACACTATAAGCTCTAAAAAAATGAGATATAACGGCTTGGCCTCGATCCTCTTATATCCTAGGTGCCTGGGGGCTTCACTCAATGAACCTCTAACATAGCATGTGTGTTCATCGCATATTAAAAAATAATCTTAATTTGACTACATACCGGAAAATCCCTCTAAAAATGACATTATTTAACGCCCTAGTAACATGAATCCAATACACCTTGCCAATTTAAAAACCACATAATTTCACTAGATATTGTAGGTATACATTTTTTCATTAACATTTTTTATACCCCTTTATATTTTTTCATTAACTTTGAGCTCCATTTTCTATACCTACCAATATAAAAACCATTTACTCCTTATGACATGCTCAATATATCATGTCACTTTTTTCTGAATATATATCCCCAAATATTAATCCACGTGGTATGGTATTGCTCCCCGAGTGAAGCCCATGTGCCTGGGTGAAAGATATCATTAATATATTACCTCACTTGACTATTATCAATGATTTAATTCAAGTTAGAAATTTGCTTGAATTTCATCAAACTTTCAAATTTTGACACAATAATAATATTTAATATAAGATGAGTATGCCCCCTTTCAAGTGGGAAATGTGTTATGTAGTTCAATGACAAAAGTTATGGAATAAGCATCCCCTCGAACTAGTGAATAATTTAACCCTTGATTGAATTGATGAGAATGCAATGGTAATAACAAATCCCGTTAAAAACAATTACAAAGATGCATCCACATGGTTGAAATTCACTGTGCTAGATATTTGAGCTTTACAAGTTTCAAATTGTAAATTCACAACAACAAAAATTGACTTGCATAAATGGAGATGATTTATAAGACATCTAGATTATGTTGAAATAAATCTTATAAATCCTATCATAAAAATTTGCAAGTAAATTTTATAATAGAATTGATTGTAGTATTTAGAGTTTATTTAGATAAAATCTAGATTTAGACAATGTCAGTTGGTTTTATCTAGGGTGATTGGGAGGAATAATGTTATCTTCCCTACCCATGTGGTAAATTATTGAAGCTTGAGCTTTGAACCATTATATATATATATTTTTAATGAAACATTTAAGATTTTTTATATTAATATCAAGCTGGTTACAAGGCCAGAACATTTCACAATTTCAACTGAACCTTAAACTATTGGGCTCAAACATGTCCAAAAAGGACTTTTTTTTGTATTACACTTCCTAGATATTGCGTTTCTAAATTGATATCATCTAAAACTAGAACACACTTTTTATACATAATTTAAAACAGATAGTTGGCTAGCCTACATTGGACGATCTGAATTAAGGGTTAAGTTCAACAATTTCCTGAGCAACTTGCCTTAACTACACTAAAGCAGGGACCTAGGTCTCTTTGACCACCTCAACATATTTATTTGGTTTTTCTGAAGTCGCGAGTTGGTTCACATCCAATGCCTCCCTCGTGCATTTTCCTAAGATAACTTCTTTTGCACCTTTCCTCCTCAAAGATTCAATTTTTGCAAGGCAGAGATCTAATAGATCAATTTTCACCTACAAACAGTTGATTTTGGTCTAGCGCGGGTCATTCTTTTGACTTAAAAGCAAAAAATACATCTGAATGTCTGCAGCCACCATCTCTCCCTACCTATATAGCAAAGAAAAAATATGCTCCATTTTTATAGAGAAGTAATCCAACTCACAGTTTCTTTTCTCCTTCTCTGAGACAAATGACACCTCCATCTCTTCACCCATGCAACAACCGTCTTTATTTGTTATGGCCTTAGGTTTCCAGACTCAAACCTTTGTAGGAAGAATGAAGGACAAATGTGTCTTAAAAACTTCTTCACTATGCATACCTTCCACCACTAAGCCATGGATCCCTTCGCCATCTTCAATGCACCATCACACCATGTACATTCTACTAACCTAAAATTTGTTATTTGACTTAATATCCCTACAATTTTATTTTTGTGCCATTAATCGTCCATTCCTCTAGGGAATGCTTCTGGGGGTTTGTGAGACATGAACATGGGTTGGCGTGAGGACATAGAGCCACCCGCTTGTTTATCCCCCCATGTTTACTTCTCAATCCAATCAATACGGAAATTTCAATCACTTTTTTCATGGTAGAGGATTATAAACACCACTGCATTTATCTTGAACCAATATCCCTTGTTCCAAGTAGAATCCCTTATTTTCTAAGGTGTCCACTTTTCAATTTACATGCCTCTTGACATGATAAAACTCAATTGTCTCAAATTTTCCTATTTGTATTATTATTCTTTACAAAATTGGGGATTGAAATTGGTTGGATTTCCCTTTGAGCTTAAACACTTGTTGAATGACTATCATGGAGTCTTTGAATACCATTAATTGCCGAATTTTTCTTGATATAGCCAACTCTAGCCCCTGCCACAAAGCTAAAAATTTGTCTTGATTATTGGTGGTGCTCCCCAAGCCCCATCCATATTGAATCTCAATTTCTTCACTAGAGCAATAGATAACCCCTCTTTCTCTTACCTCCCCTGTGAACCATTATATTTTTCAATGGCTCATTATCATGGTTCTTTCATCACCATAGCTTTAATAGGATGTCAATATTCACCTTATATTATGAAACACATAATATATTTGTAGGGGGGAAAGTATATAATAAGTGAGAGGTAGAATATTTATATAATATTTATACCTTCCATATACATTGATTTTTTTACAAAGAGACGTGTACAAGTGAAAAAATAAATATAAATTTGTTTAAAATTATATAAATACAAGAAGGAAAATATAGCTTCTAAAAGTACTTTAAGAATTACTATTTTAAGAAAATGTCTAATTAGTAAGTTTTGAAATTATCAAAATAACAATGAAAATATTGCAGTTTTGAAATTGTTAAATTAACAATAACAATGTTCCAAAAAAAGAAACTGATGTGTATTAGAATATCCAAACAATCTACACATCATACCAACAGTATAACAATGAGGGCCAACAAGAGAAGCTATGGAGTACAAACCCTTTCCTTCATTCTTGTGTTTTTTTGGATCCCGTCTCCACTGCCTTATTGGATCTAATTAAAAAAAATTTCCATCTGCAAACTTTTGAAGGAAGTGATTATCATATATATTTATGGGTCTGGAAAATGATACATCTTCTACAAGTCCTTGGCTCTAAAATACCCAATTATTTATGTCTTGAGTTTAGGAAGGTCCTTTCTAAAATATTCAGGTTTTCGATAATCCACTTAACCATATCAGTGTTGGGTAGAATCTTAGGCCGAGTAGCGATTCAATGGAGGAAGGAATTAATGATGTCATCGTAGGTAGTTTCAGAAGATGATGAGGAGTCATCATCCATGGCTTTCCTTTCAATTACTCTGAGTTTGTCATCTTCAAACAATTGGTACATGGCTTCCCAAGAATATCTTTTGGAATATGTGATGGACTTTGTATCAAAGAACAATAGGGGCATCTCAGTTATCTCTAGAGTAATCGGAGCTGCTTGTGGTTAGACAACAAGATTTTTGTTCTTGTTGGTTTCTTTCGACATTTTGCTCAGGTTTTTTTTATCGAGGCTAGCCTGCAAGAGAGAGAGCGCAGAGAATGAAGAAAAAACACACAGAACGCAAGAAACTTATGAAAAAAGCTGCCAAGTGTTATCAAATATATGTTTGATGCAATAAAAATTGAAACACTAAATGAAAGCGATAAAATCATTTTCATTCTCGAGAACATAAATATCTTTACACTTGATCATTAATGAAAAACGTGTGTGCACATGGTCTTTTATACAGTTCAACGCCCTGTCAGATGTCTCGAATCACAATTTTCCTTAACTGCATAACTTAAATGGTTTGATATTTACCTTTTTCCAATATGCGATCGAGTTTTATAATAGCTAGAATATAATAACAGAAAGGCATATATCGGGGTCTATTGCATCAGAGGATCATAAGACAAGGCTTTATTCACGTTTTCCAATGCGATATAAGTATCACAATCACAAAGTTGTGAAATGGGCATATGTGATGTAGCAATTGTGATATCGGAGAACAATCACATTGTAGGATTGGAGGGGTTAAAACAAAGGAAACACAGATATCATTATTTTGATAGCGGGAATGTGATGGATGGTGTGGCTGACTAGTGGGGCAAACTTTGAATTTTATATGCATGGAGGTTATTTAATTTGTTAAAGTTATTTAAGAGTTTTCATATGTTTCTTTTAATTCAAGCATATCGCATCACATTTTCATTGATAGGGAGCTTTGATCTGTTATTGCAATTCAAGATATGTGATGTGCGATATAGCCTTAATAACCTTTTTTTTAAGCCCTTCGACCAATAGAACTAAGAATTAAGTTCGGATAGAAAAGATTTTTGTCCTTTGGAATAAAATTACTTGCTTTATTGCTTAAAAATGTTCTAAACTAAAAATTAAAAGGGTCCCCATTATTGAGTAAGTTTAACTATCTAATTACAATGGGTGGGTTGTTGAGTAGCACAACAGGTTCTTATACCAACGTTTGCTAGGGTTTTTTCATAAGCCCTAGATACTATCAACAAACCTTAAAATCAAAAGGGTAGGGTTTTACATAAGAGGGAACATATAATAAATATTATATCTACTAGGGTTGATTCAGTTTAAGGGTTAGGAACCCTAAAATATCAATAGTTTAGGCAGACTCAACAAACCCTAGGTATTTCATCTAACCCTAAAAGGTTAAGGTTTTACCAAAGTGAAAAAATAGTAAAAGATAATATTATAAGGGTTGATTTAATCTAGAAATAAAACACCCTAACAATATAACAATATTTATGATTCTATAACAAGGCCCTAGACATGATAGAGTCATCAAAAGAAAATTTAAAGACAAATATGGTTGTACATTATTTTATCATGGAGAGTTTCTACAAGTTTTACAATTTTAAACATACCTAGATTGGCTCCTTCTACAACACTTGAAGGGATTCCTCTGCAAACCTCTTATCATGAGTGTCCCTCATTAAAGTAGCATCTGCAACATCTGTCTTTCTAAATATCAACATCCTTGCGCATACTAGATCATACTTCATTTCCAATTTATTCATGAACAAATCCTTGTAAAGCATCCTTTAATCGGGTTATCCTTCTTTTGATACCTATTTTCTTTCCCACAAGATTTAAACATCATTTAGCCATACCCTTTCTCATAGGATTCCAAACATCCACTCAAACCAGTTGTGTTTCTATTATCTTAACTTCAATTATAAACTTTTCATTATGAATTCCCTTCATCAACATCCTTTCCCATGCTATATTTTTGTCATTATCCAAGAAATTCATGAACCTATTGGTAGGGTTAATCTTCATAAAGAGATTATTTTCCATACTTATCAGAGTTTTCTGTACTTCTTTATCAATCATATCATTTCATTGTGCTTCTTCCAAATATAGAAGAAATTTTAGAGGATCTTGGTGATCCTTTTTGCAAACAGGCTCTTTTTTGTGATAATGAATTGAGATGAGCTAGAGGGTTTAGGAACTTCCCTTATTTAATGCTAGATGAATGCTTTCATAGTGGCTTTTTCTATTTTCTACTCTTCTTGCATGCTTTTATGTGTGATTCCATACTAACAAAGACTCTTCGATCCATTGTAATTGAGGACTCTAATCTCATTGATATATTCATAAAAAAAAATCATTCATGAACCTAGTATATGAGGAATAGAGATCTTTAAAATTTTCATCCTTTAAATTATTATTAGGTTCCTTTACTTCTTCAGTTGCATGAAATCCTTATTGTAGGCTCACATTTCCCAAAATTTCATTTCTTCTTTGATTTATCTGCAAACATTTGTCATTTTTATTAAGTTTAGTGTCATAATTTTCCTTCCATCTTATTTGTTTCAATTTCCATAGAGCCCATAGATCATCGAATGAAGTTGAATATTTCTTTGAGTAGATATTGATCACAAAATTGTTCCATTTTGATGTGATTATGGAGTATAGCTTCACCAATTTTTCGTAAATGGATTTTGATGAATTCAAATTTTTTTGATGATGATACCTTCCAATGGTGTAGTATAAACTTCAAGATTATTTTCAAAATAATCCTTCCTTCTTTGAAACAATAATGCTCCTTCCTCAAGATGACAAGGCATGAGGTATGATTATTTCTTCAAAAAATGATAATGATTGCAAGATATTCTATTTCTTCCATTTGATTCCCTTCCTATTTTCCTCATTTTAAACAATATTCTTTCACTTAATAAGATATTCAACCTACCTCCTTCTCACCTTAGTTGTGATACCATGTTGACAAATCAATGTGGTAGCTAATTATGGTGATTTCTCTTATCTTGATAATTTCTTGTGATTTTATTTTACTTCTTCTTTTTATATTTATTATATTCCTCTTATTTTATTCTTATTAGAGTTTTCTTATCATCAAAAAATTACCAAAAAATGAATATAAGTAGAGACAAATGGACACAAGATGTAGGTTGCAGGCCAGGAACAAAACCCCTCCTTAAGAAGAAAACCCAAAAGAATCTATTATCTTCTTATAGAACCTGCTTCAAATGATAATTCTAAGATACAAGACCCAATATAAAACCCTAATTCAAGCACAATTCGACCCTCCAATATTGTCAAAGCCAAACCAGGTCAAGCATCTTCAATCTGCTTCAGAGTAAAATTCTGGCTTCTAGCTCAGACCTGCAAGTTTTGGTCCTACTGTAGAAACCCTAATTAACATGTGTGGATGGAATATGAAAAAAAAAAAAATACCTTTCCTTTGATCTAGATGTATTCCTTGCTTATAAACATTGGACTTCAAAATGTGATCTTACTTTGGCAAGAATTTTGAACCTACAATCTAATCTGAAATTTTTTCCTTCCAGCTGAAGCAATAACCCTAATCCTCTTAGCATGTGTGAGAGAAAGATAACACAAATTTATACTTTGGTGTCCTTCTTGAGTTATTATTCTACTTTTCTTGATCTTCGCTCATCCTTTCTCTTCTTTCTCTCCCTTTTATCGAACTTTAGATGTGTATCTCTAAATGATGTGAATGTTGGGTGTGTGTTATATTCTATCCACGACTAGATGGGCATACCCAAGAATGGCGGGTGGACCCAAAAATGGTGGGCAGACCTACCCATGGTTTTGTGCATGGGTTTTGCACATGGTTTTGTGCATGATGGTTTTTTTCCCATAGTATTTTTTAGATCTAGTCAAGGGAACTACGTTTGTGTTATAATAAAGGGTTAATGGATTAGGGTTTATGAATGCTTTAGTATGTGTGTGTGTGTGTGTGTGTGTGTATAGATATAGATATAGATATATATATATATATATATATATATATATATATATATATATATATATATATATATATATATATATATATATATATATATATATATATATATATATATGTGTGTGTGTGTGTGTGTGTGTGTGTGTGTGTGTGTGTGTGTGTGTATTGTCACATTGAAATGAATATAATGAATAATCAATCTGGTAGTCCCAGTTTTGGGATCCATGGGAAAATCTCGGTGCATGTTTATTTTATATTCTCGCCATTGTTTATTTTTTTGTTTTTTAAGAATTTGTTTGTAGGTAATTTTGTGCAGGGTTAAAACCTATATTTGGTTTCAGAGTTCTTTCGACCTAAATGGGATTCCCTTGCTGATGAATGGTTTAGTTCAGGCCTATGGTAGACCGTATTCAGTGGGAGATCTGCGGGATCAATTCTTGCAGTGAAAGAAGATGGAAAACACTAGGAAGATAAAGATCGAGAAATTGAATGGTCAGAGTTTTGAGTTGTGGAGGCTCAAGATGAAGGATATGTTGGTGGACTGATATTGGTGGATTATTGTAGATCTAGGCACGGAACCAACAAGAATGTCCACAGAAGACTAGGTGAAGTTAGATCGGAAGGCGAAGAGCACAAAACGATTGTGTCTCTCAGATTCAGTATTTTTTATTGTATTAGGGGAAGCTATGACAAAGGAATTTTACCAATCTAAGTCTTTGGTGAATAAAATGTTCCTATGGAAAAAAATATAACTTGAGGGTGAAGGATGGAGACTCGATGAAAGAACATATGCACACCTTTAATACTATGGTAAGCCAATTGTTATTTGTTTATATAAAATTTTCAGACAAAGATAAGTGCATCAGTTTGTTTTGTTCTCTACCAGATTTGTGGGATAGTTTTTTTTTCGTTATAGGTAGCAATACAACTACCTTTAACTTTGATGAAATAGTCTCATCCTTGTTGTCGAAGGAGATGAGACGAAAAAATATAGAGAGCCGGAATGGAGATTCCTTATTTGTAAGAGGACAGTCTTAGAACAGAAACATAAATAAATCTCAAGTGGGAGATCTAAATATAGAGTGATATCTAAATCTCCAAGAAAACCTGTAAAGATGCTCCGAAATGTGGAAAATAAGGGCACTACAAAAAGGACTATAGATATAAAGCTCCCGAGAAAGGAAAGGGATACGATGATTCTCCTCTTACAAAGACGAAAACCACCTAAGATGAAGGCGGGGATGTGTACCTAGCTTCTTATTCAAATAAACATGTATATCATGAGGCATGGTTGATTGACTCAAGTGCATATTTTCATTTCACTCCCCATAGGGAGTGGTTCTGCGAGTATGAGAAATATGATGGTGGTGAATTCTTTTTAGGGGATGACAGGAAGGCCAGAATCGTCAGATGTGGAAAATTCAAGTTGAAGTTGCAAGGTGGAAGGGTTATAACACTTCCTGGTGTTCTTCATATTCATAAATTAGCCATAAATATGGTTTATGTAAGCGATATGGAGGGTGAAGGTGTAAAAATAGTGTTCGAGAAAGATACCTGCAAGATGGTTCGTGGAGCACTAGTATTGATGCAAGGAGCTTAGATTGGAACTATGTACAATATTCTCAATAAAGCTGTTATTGATGGGTGCAACAGTTATGTGGTTCTGAAAGTGAAGCAAAAACTCTAGTGGTATTTGGAGAAAATACAATGTTATGGCATCAAAGGCTTGGACATATTGGAGAGAAGGGCCTTCAAATATTGCAATTTTCTCTTTATTTATATTTTTGTCAACATTGTGTATATGGAAAGCAGAATCGGGTGAGTTTTCCCTCAGGTGCTAAGAGGACGAAAGGGATATTAGAGCTTGTGCACAGTGATGTGTTTAGACCTATGTCAGTGATGAGCTCCATCATTAGACATATTTCATGGGGTTAATGGTCACCTGTTTTCCTTCTTAAATCTCTTTTTACTTCATTTTTATTGTTATTCGGTTTTATGATGCTCGTATAGGTGGGGATTAAGGCTAACATAATGTGAGTGCCTAATATGAGGTTGAGTGCAGAAAATCATGAGTAATTGGCATTATTTTTGAATATTTTATCATAAAGAATTGAAGGAGACAATAAGGAGAAATTATAGGAGGGTTTTCCACCCTCCATAAGTCTCGAAGGTAGCCAAAGGATCCCCAAGGATTCTCTCCAACAATTTGAATTCCAGAGGCAGCCAAGCAACTCAAAGACCAAAGTGCACTCAATCTATGTTTACTTGGAGTCAAGTGGACTCAATCACTATTTTCAAGGGAGTTGTTGCTAGCTACCCTGCAGAATAAATAGAAGAGAGCTAGAGCTAGGAAGGATTCGATTCCATTACAAACTTTTGATGCAAGATATTAATATTTTTATTATTGTACTCAGTGATTAAACTTTAAGAAATGTAACGAGGCTATTCTCTTCATGAAATGAGCAGACAAACTCCATTTTTACTACTTTAGTTCTAGAGAGTTGGCCTTGTGGGTTAGGGCCCAACCCATGTGCCTCAGCTTCGTTGTTGTTTTCATTCTTTTCTTTCTGTCATTTAGTTAGTTTTATTTCTGATATTTTCATTTTTTTTATAGTTTACTGTTATAGATTTAATTTGTTTATCTGTGTTGTAGATTAGTTGATGAACTCCATAAAACTGTGAGGCAACCTTCCCCTCTAATCTCTGTCGATAGAGCTCGAGGAGGGTAGACCTTCCCGCAAACCAAAAATTCTTTTTGTTTTGATTCGCTACTTCTCATATTAGATTAGAGTGCTATAACAGTTTCAGTCTTTCTTCCACTGTGTTATTACGAATTTTGTTTATTTTTTCGTGCATGAATCCGTAGGTTTGTTTGCAAGAATTAGTATTAAAGTTCTAGAGAATTTCACCCTCGCCTTCGCACTTCATTTTCCATCTCTATTTTCACGTTTCCAAACACCTCTATTATGCTCTATTCCCTCCTTATTTTATTGCAGTTGTTTCCCTTTTTATTCACAAAATGCTTGAAAAAACATTAAAATTTTGACATCCACCCTTGCTCCTCAAAACTCCCGCTCACCATACTTCGCTCATCGCAGATCGAATACTCTTGCATTCTCTGTTTATGCTCTCCTATTCGAAGCTCAGATTGCGATATTTCCTTTCGCCTTACCTTTTCCACTTATTAGTAAAAAATAACTTCATAAACATTAGAACCCGCTCATTTTTCCTTCAAAAAATAACCGCAATTCCTTACCGCGATCGCAAATCGCATTTCTCATTTGGTTCCCGTAATACTTACCTCTTCTATCTGCTGATTGCAGTATTATTTTCGTACTCGACCACGCCACCCGTTGCATATCGCATTTTGCATTTCGCTCCCGAACAACACTTCCACTACTCTCCAGCTTTGTGGTCTTGCGATTGTGATATCGCATATGGCATCTCGCACTTCCATCACCCACCGTAATCTCAAATCTTGTCCCTTCGCATTTCGCATTTTTCTCACACTCCTGAAAATCACTTCCGCCACTCCTCCAAGTTTGCAATATTGCGAATTGCGATATCAAATATCTCACTTTCATCCTCCCATAACTCCGCCATTGCACTTTTCAAAGCCTCCCTCTCCAAAGAATTTTTGTGATATCATAAGGTTTAATGAATTCTAAACCCCTCTTTCAACCTCTAAGCCTTATCACATGTGTTAAGCCTTCCATTAACATCTTTAGCCATTTTTCCTCCAAACTGCAAGAAACACTTTTTCAAGTTTAGTTAGATCATGAATAGTTGCTGGGTTAGAAGCATGGTAGCATGGAATATAGATCATATGAAAAGTAGAGTGTGTTTAGCCATTTTTCCCATTAACTGTGGTTATAATTAGTTTCATTTACTTTCATTTCTTTTCAGAAATTTAATTTAGTTTCCTTTCTGAAATTTAGTTTAGTTTGATTGAAGTGTGACAGGCTTCACCGAGAAACCCTAGAAGCAACACCCTTTCGTAGAGAGTAAGAGGATGACATGAGTAGAATGCATCTAATGTTTATATAACATTGTCACCTCCAAGTTTGTATGAACCTCGGGTTGATAAAGTAAAGTAGAGTAGCATCCTCTGGGAGTTACAACATTCTTGGTGCAATACCAGGGCTCACCAATCGGTTCCATCATTGGGTAATTTTGTGTACTATGTCTCATTTATGGATGACTTCTTGAGGAATACATGGATATATTTCTTGAGGAATAAATCTAAATTCTTTGAAAGTTTTAAATAATTTGAGGCTCTAGTGGAAAATAAAACCGAGAATAAGATTAAGGCGTTGAGGACAGATAACGGTGGAGATTTTTGCAAGAAGGAATTTGCAGGGTTCTGTAAGAAGTTTGGTATATCACAAAAAAATACTACTCTGTACACACCTCAGAAAAATGGTCTTGCAGAAAGAATAAATAGGATGTTGGTGGAAAAGGAAAGAAGCATGCTCAGTTGCCCTGGATTATGGCAAGAGTTTTGGGTAGAGGCAGTAGATATTGCATGTTACCTGGTTAATAGATCACCTTCATCAGCATTGGAGGATAAGACTCCACATGAGATATGGACTGGTAAGAAACCCTCTCTTTCACATATGAGGGTATTTAGTTTCGATGCATATGTACACGTTCCAAAGGAGAAAATAACAAAGTTGGATAGTAAATCTAAATAGTGCATCTTTATTGGGTATAAGGACGATTTAAAAGGTTATAATATTTGGAACCCATAAACAAGGAAGGTTGTTTACAATAGAGATGTGGTGTTCAGAGAGGTTAAGGACATTACCAAACAATAATTCCTACCAAGGGAACCTGAAAAGATGGAGTTTGAACTGAAGGAGGAAGAATCAGACTCTACAATAGAACGAGAATAAGAAGAAGAAGAGCCACAAAATTCAATTTTGAGAATATTAGTTTGTGAGAGAAGGAATCCAAAGAGGTTTATTCCATATGCTTTCTGTTCAAATTTTTCTTTATATATTATTGACGATGCTCCCATAATTGTCAAGGAGGTAGTGGATTCATAGGATGGAAAACTATAGAAAGAGGCCAACGGTTCATGAAATGGCATCTTTGGACAAAAGTGAGGCTTCATATTTGGTGGAGTTTTCAGCTAAAATGAAACCCATTGGCAGAAAATGGGAATTTAAAAAGAATATTAATGTAGAAGACAATGTGGAGAAATACAAAGCCCGTTGGTAGCAAAAGTTTATTCCAAGGTGTCGGTAATTTATTTCTATGATATTTTTTCTCTTGTTGCCAAGTTATCTTCTATCGTATTACTTTTATTTGTCGTTTTTTATTTTTATTTTGAGGTAGAACAGATGGATTTGAAGAAAAAATTTCTTCACAGGGATCTGGAAGAAGAGATATACATGAAGCAACCAGAAGGCTTTACGATGAAGGGTAAGAAAGAAATGGTTTGCGGGTTAAAAATGTCTATGTATGGGTTAAAACAATCACCAAGGACGTGGTATCATAAATTTGATACAGATATAGAGGGACTTGAATTCACAATGAGAAAAGCAGTTCATTGTGTGTATTTTAAATTAATCGGTGATCGTTTTACTTATTTGGTCTTGTAGGTGGATGATGTGTTGTTGATTGGAATGGCAAAGAAATTATCCAGGATTTGAAGACCCAATTGTCCTCCAAATTTGACATGAAGGATCGTGGTGCTACAAACTGTATTTTGGGCATGTAAATGAAATGATATTGGGAAAATATGAAGATCTGGTTAAATCAGAGGAAGTATATTGAGACAATATTGCAGAGTTTTAATATGTTGTATAGAAAATAGGTGAAGGTTCCTATTCTTGTAGGTGTAAACTTATCTGCTAAACAGTGTCCCAAGAGTACATAAGAAGAGGAAAAGGACATGTCCCATGTTCCATATGCGAGTGCAGTTGGTAGCCTAATGTATGCAATGGTTTGTACTAGACTAGACATTGCACATGCAGTGGGAGTATTGAGCAGGTTTATGAAAAAACAAGGGAAGGAGAATTGGGCAATAGTGAAGTGAGTTGTAAGGTATTTTCATGCCACTACTGATTATGGTTTGTGCTACCAAAGAGACTGGGATTGGATAAAGTTTTGGACATATGTAGCTTTTTTGTTGTGTATTGGGTTGGAGATTTAGATAAAAAAATATCTACAAGTGGGTATGTGTTTAACTTATTTGGAGGAGTAGTGAGTTGGATGAGAAAGAGATAGTTTGTAGTGGCTCTTTCAACTACAAAGGCTGAATACATGGTAGACACTCATGCAAGCAAGGAAGAAGTTTGGTTGTAAATATTGTTTCAAATATGGGGTTGGTACAACGGGCTATAAGGATAGACTATGACAGCCAAAGTGCAATTTTCTTTGCAATGAACCCCACTTATCATCCAAAGACAAAGCACATCAATGTTCAGTATCACTTTTGTGAGGGATATGGTTGAGGAAAAAATGGTGTTTCTGGTGAAGGTGGACCCTTTGAAGAAGGTTTCATATGCATTGATGAAGTCTGTGAGCATTGAGAAGTTTTCTTGGTGTAGAGAAACAATGGGCATTGCAGGACAAACTTGAATTTAATTGAAGACGAAGTAATGGACTATATCGAAGGATCTATCATTCAACCCCTAAAACAAGATGCTCTGGCCCATGTCAATACATGAAGGGAGATACTAGAGCCCAAAATATTCTCATAGAATCCATTAAAGACTCTCTCATTCCCTATGTATCAAAACTAAAGAATACAAAACATATATATGAGAAATTGGTGGAGCTATTCTCTGTGAGTATTGTAGGAGAAGAAATCTCTCTGAGACAAGAACTATACAAAATGAAATTATCAAGGGAATCAATAATCACTCCATAATTTATGAGGATTTATAAAATAAGAGATCAACTGCATGAACTAGGAGAAGTAATGTAATGTCTGACACTGAGATGACTACAGTGGTGTTGAATGCTCTATCGAAGGAATGGGGAAACTTCACTTCGAGCCTATGTGGGAAGAAAGAAGCCACCCCATTCCATTATTTATGGTCTCTATGTAAAATATAAGAAACAAGACTAAAGGCCAAAGCTGATACAGGACCAAGTGAAGAAAATCATGTGTTTTCAGCCTCATATAGGAAGAAAGGAAGATTCATAAAATTTCGACGTTAGAGTAAAAGAAGAAATATGGACAACGTAGGATTCTTTGGATGTAATGAGCTTGGGAATTATAAAAGATATTGTCATAAATCTGGAAAGGACAGGAGGAAAAAGGAAGAATCCCATGTCACTAATAAAAGAGAAGAACCTGATACTAAAATATCTAAGAAGGAGGAAGCGAGAGATATCTTTTATGATTGGGATCATCTTTCTCTTTAAGTGATCTCTGATTGGTTGTAAAATTGTATGTACATTAAGAATAATATCAATAGAAGCATGGAAGGAACTTTCGGTGAAAAAAATTCTGGAAAACCTCTCTAGTAAAGTAAATAAGGCATCAGATCAAGGGTTATTATGAAGAAATAATTATGGGATGTGATGACATATTGATGGAGCAAGCCTAAGGAATGAAGCTCTTCATTCTAGAGAAATTGCTACAAGATGGCTCAGGGAAAATACATATGAGGTATGCAGACAAATATGATGATATTAGATGTTGTGAAGTCATGTCATATGGTTGTAGGTATTAGAATTCCATATTTGGAGGTGTGATCTATGAAGAAGGATCTCTCGGTGCACTGACAGATGAAATCAACATAATATGTCATAGGATATGAGGTGGTTGCTCATAAGCAAGAAATTGGAAAATTTGTAAGATCCTGGGAATGAAGAATGTGTAGAGAAGAAGAGATCATGAAATGAAACCATGTGACCAAGAGGCAGTAATCATCTAGAGACCAAGAAGATGTGACTAGAATATCTCCTGGGAAGATATGTATACTTTGGCGAAAGTATGGTAAAGAAGAAGATCCCTGGAAAAACATATCGTTAGGATATGAGTCAGGGAAAATAAATATGAGGTATGCAAACAAATATGATGATATTATATGTTATGAAGTCATGTCATATGGTTGTATGTAATAGAATTCCATATTTGGAAGTATTATCTATGAAGAAGGATCTCTCGATGCACTGACAGATGAAATCAACATAATATGTCCTCATAGGATATGAGGTGGTTGCACATAAACAAGAAATTGGAAAATTTGTAAGATCCTGGGAATGAACAATGTGTAGAGAAGAAGAGATCATGAAATGGAACCATGTGACCAAGAGGCAGTAATCATCCAGAGACCAAGAATATGTGACTAGAATATCTCCTGGGAAGATATGTAGACTTTGGCAGAAGTATGGTAAAGAAGAAGACCCCTGGAAAAACATATCATTAGGAGATGAGTCAATCTATGTGAATGATTCCGATGCTGAACAGGAAGATGTCATGGTGAAATATCATCACTAAGCTAACTTTTTTTATAAAATTTCATATGTATATCTTTATCTGGATGAATTTGTGCAAGGTTTCTAATCATGAGAAAGGATGTATGATCCTTGGAGATGATTCGAAGGAAAGCAGCATGGCATAATGATGGACCATATAAGGAAGTCTGATGGATCACTTTCTAATAGTTGACATGACTCAGGGATGAAAATGATGGATGATTTTTTCCCTATGAAGCTAAAAGTTCAAGATTCCTTAATTTCGAAATCCATGACATCAAGGACAAGAATTCTTCAGAATCAATAGGGTGTCTCACCATTGTTGTTGGAGGTCCTTGGTAAAGAGGGAGATGATAAATTCCTTACTTGGAAGAAACTTGGAAATTCCTAAGAATAAGCTTAGGTACATTTCTTGTATAGGAATGAGTACATTCCCTTGTGGAATAGGTCCTCCCTGGTTGAGAGGGAGCGATAGACACATCATTCTGGTCTTCACTTGGGAAGACAGAATGGAGGATTGGGTAATCATCTGGAATTTGATACTCTTTGAGAATGTGTTAGAGCATTCAAGATAAGAGTAGTCAGGTACCGATATTATTTGAGGGCTAGCTACCCAAGAGAAAAATAGTTCAAGAAGGTCATACTTTGGTAACACCCAAGTGGAGTATGTACCTTGGAGAGACAATGATGATGGTGTCTATAATTCATGTGTCACGCCAGAATTGTAGCCCATTGTATCGTTGAGAGATGGGGTTGTTAATCAAGGCCTTGCACTAGGACAATGCTGGTTGATATGATGCTATACATATGCAATTACCAATCTGATTCTTCTTATGAGATTCTCCAGTTTGAAAGTAACCATGTACCTGTATGAATACCTCCCTAGTTAAGAGGGATCGTTGAAAAGTGTAACTAGGTTGGTCTTCATGTTGACTATGTAATTATGTATTTATGTGAAGAAGAATACAAAGATAATAAAATGTATTTTTGGTGTACTTGCATCATGGGTTTCATGAGAAATATTTTATTATGTAGATAGACTTCTTCTTGATGTCTATTCGTTTTTATGTTCTAGGAATAAATAGAATTAAGGATCTCATTTATGAAGGATCTAATCTAGGTATTTATGCTCCAAGAAATTTTGGAAGAAGCTCACAAAAAACCCTCAATGCATCTATGAAAGAAAAGCTTTAAAAGGAGTAAAGAATCACCTAATCAACGTTGGAATAATACTTGTTCAAGTCGGCCTCAAAATCAAAGAACATGTCGGCTTATTTAGAGACAAACAACTATTTATAGGAGCATTTAGATATCAATTTAAAGTGAATTTCATACAAGTTATGTGATTTAATGCGAAGTGCAGGACTGAGATTTAATATGAAGTGCAGGACTAAATTTTAATGTGAAGTGTAGAACTGAGATTTAATGCGAAGTGCAAGACTCAGATTTAATGCGAAGTGCAGGACTGAAGTTTAATTCGAAGTGCAGGACTAAAGTGAAATATGAAGTGCAGGACTAATGTGAAATGCGGTCATAATGCGAAAAAAGAGACAGCATGTCATGCGGATAAGGGAAAAAATGTTATGCAGATAAGGGACAACATATGAGTGTGGATACAAGGTAGTAAATAAGTGCGGATCTGAAACTAAAAAGCAGGAAAGGAAATTGCAGAATGTATAGAGGTACATGTTTACGAATGACTGAAGCTAAGTTGCGGACAAGTGCAGGAAGGGTTCAATAATTTTAAAAGTTTTGGTTCAGGGTTGTTGATTTGAAGAAAGAGTTTATTGGAGATAAGACAGTCATCATAAGGAGAAGAGGAAGAACTAGTGAGGAAGGTAAATATTTTATTTACTTTCCTATAGTTCAAGCAAATTTTTGAAAGGAAGAATCAAAGTTGAAGAAGATGAATCAATGTCTTAGAAGCATATCTAGCTCAAGGTTCTGAGTCTTGGTCATGGTACTTGTCATTTGAAGATATATAAGAAGAATTATATGCGAGTTTTCCTCTCCAAGAGGAAGAGGTTTTTGCCCTGGCTCTAGGAGCCTAACTTCTATGTCTTGTGCATTTTGATAATTGGCTTGATGAAAGACTAACTAAGCTAAAATAAGAGAAGACATAAATAACACAAGCAAGCTCACAAGTAATTATCAAGAAGAGAATTTGTATTAATCACCAGCCCTCCAAATTCTCAAAAATTTGTATGAACCTCGGGTTGATAAAGTAAAGTAGGGAATCATCCCCTGGAAGTTGTAGCACTCTTGGTGCAATACCAGGGCTCACTATTTGGTTCCATCATTGGGTAATTTTGTGTAATATGTCTCATTTATAGATGAATTATTGAGGAATACATGGATATATTTCCTAAGGAAGAAATCTAAATTCTTTGAAATGTTTAAATAATTTAAGGCTCTCGTGGAAAATCAAACAGAGAAGAATATTAAGGTGTTGAGAATAGATAATGGTGGAGATTTTTGCGAGAAGGAATTTGAAGAGTTTTGTAAGAAGTGTGGTATATAAAAATAGAAGACTACTCCATACACACCTTAGCAAAATAGTGTTTCCGAAAGAATAAACAAGATTTTGATGGAAAAGGAAAGAATCATGCTCAGTAGCCATGGATTAGGGAAAGAGTTTTGGGCAGAGGCAGTAGATATTGCATGTTACCTGGTTCATAGATCACCTTCATCAGCATTGGAGGATAAGACTCCACATGAGGTATGGACTGGTAAGAAACCCCGAGGGTATTTATTTTTTATCCATATGTACATGTTCCAAAGAAGAAAAGAACAAAGTTGGATAGTAAATATAAGAAATGCATCTTTATTGGGTATAAGGATGGTTTAAAAGGTTATAAGATTTGGAACCCATAAACAAGGAAGGTTGTTTACAATAGAGATGTGGTGTTTAGAGAGGTTAAGGATGTTACGAAACAATAATTCCTACCAAAGGAACCTGAAAATATGGAGTTTGAACTAGAGGAGGAAGAATCAGACTCTACAATAAAACGAGAATAAGAAGAAGAAGAGCCACAAAATCCAATTTTGAGAAGATTAGTTCGAGAGAGAAGGAATCCAGAGAGGTATAGTCCATATGCTTTCTGTTCAAATTTTTATTTATCTATTATTGATGATCCTCCCATAATTGTCTGGAGATAGTGGATTCATAAGATGGAAAACTATGGAAAGAGGCCAACGGTTCATGAAAAGGCATCTTTGGACAAAAATTAGGCTTGGGATTTGGTGGAGTTGTCGGATAAAAGGAAACCCATTGGGAGAAAATGGGGATTTAAGAAGAAGATGAATGTAG
Source organism: Pinus albicaulis (assembly GCA_034641835.2). Classification (NCBI taxonomy): domain Eukaryota; kingdom Viridiplantae; phylum Streptophyta; class Pinopsida; order Pinales; family Pinaceae; genus Pinus; species Pinus albicaulis. The sequence goes on along the minus strand of CM076578.1, from coordinate 796,824,703 downwards.
AAGACAATGCGGAGAAATAAAAAGCCTGGTTGGTGGAAAAATTTTATTCCAAGGTGTCGGGAATTTATTTCTATGATATTTTTTCTCTTGTTGCCAAGTTATCTTCTATTATATTACTTTTATCTATTGTTGCTGATTTTTATTTTGAGGTAGAATAGATGGATGTGAGGAAAACATTTCTTCACAGAGATCTGGAAGAAGAGATATACATGAAGCAACTAGAAGGATTTACGATGAAGGGTAAGAAATAAATGGTATGCGGGTTAAAAATGTCTATGTATGGGTTAAAAAGGATGTGGCATCAAAAATTTGATACATATATATAGGGACTTGAATTCACAAGGAGCAAAGCAGATCATTGTGTGTATTTTAAATTAACTGGCGACCATGTTATTTATTTGGTCTTGTAAGTGGATGATATGTTGTTGATTGGAATGGCAAAGAAATTATCCGGGATTGGAAGACCCAATTGCCCTCCAAATTTGACATGAAGGATCTTGGTGCTACAAATTGTATTTTGGGCATGTAAATGAACTGAGATTGGGAAAAGAGGAAGATCTGGTTAAACCAGAGGAAGTATATTGAGACAATATTGCAAAGGTTTAATATGTTTTATAGAAAATCGGTGAAGGGTCATATTCCTATAGGTGTAAATTTATCTGCTAAACAGTGTCCCAAGACATAAGAAGAGGAAAAGGACATGTCCCATTTTCCATATGAGAGTGCAGTTGGTAGCCTAATGTATGCAATGGTTTCTACTAGACCAAACATCGCACATGCAGTGGGAGTATTGAGCAGGTTTATGTCAAAACCAGGGAAGGAGCATTGGGCAATAGTGAAGCAAGTTGTAAGGTATTTTCATGCCACTAATGATTATGGTTTGTGCTACCAAGGAAGACTGGGATTGGATAGATTTTTGGACATATGTAGCTTTGTTGATGTGGATTGGGTTGGAGATTTAGATAAGAGAATATCTACAAGTGGGTATGTGTTTAACTTATTTGGAGGAGTAATGAGTTGGATGAGAAAGAGACAGTTTGTAGTAGCTCTTTCAACTACAAAGGTTGAATACATGGTAGACACTCATGCAAGAAAGGAAGCAGCTTGGTTGTAAATATTGTGTACAACGAGATATAAAGATAGAATGTGACAGCTAAAGTGAAATTTTCTTGGCAATGAACCCCGCTTATCATTCAAAGACAAAGCACATCAATGTTTAGTACCACTTTTGTGAGGGATATTGTTGAGGAAAAAAGGGTATTGTTGGTGAAGGTGGACCCTTTGAAGAAGGTTGCATATGCATTGACGAATTTTGTGAGAATTGAGAAGTTTTCTTGGTGTAGAGAAACAATGGGCGTTGCAGGGTTGTACCAATGACTAAGCTCTCGTAGGACCCTCTATGTGGAAAAAAAACAATAAGTGGGAAAATGTTGGGTGTGTGTTATATTCTTTCCATGACTAGGTCCACGCATTATACGTTGCGTTGGGCGCAGCGGGGGGACATGGGTCAGTTGGGGATTTTGCAGGGGGGGTTGGGGACAACACCTCGGGAAAAACATATTTATGTTGACCAAATAATAGTTGAGCAAACATGAGAATCGGGGGTGGACCTACCCATGGTTTTGTGCATGGGTTGTGCACATGGTTTTGGGCATGATGGTTTTCTACCTATGGAATTTGTATATGCGGTAAAGGGAGCTATGGTTAAGTTCTAATCCAAGGTTAATGGATTGGGGTTTATGAATGCTTCAACATGTACATATATGTATTCTAACATTGAAAGGAATATAATGAAAAATAAATCTAGTAGCTCCAGTTTTGGGATCCAGGGGAAAATATTTTTGTATATTTGTTTCATGTTCTCGCCATTGTTTATTTTTCTATTTTTTTGAAGAATATGTTTGCAGGTAATTTCTATACAGGTTAAAAACTATAGTGAAGTCCTCTTATTTATATGTTTTTCATGAGGTCGAATTAGCCTTTTCTCGCCCGACTTGTCCTGGATAACTCGAATTAGTTTTCGAGCATTACTTTGATACTTTTGACTAAAAAAATAAATTTTATTTATTTATAAAATAAGCCCAATAAGGGCCTATTGCTTGATGACAAGGACTATGCTCAAGACTCAACCCTAGAAGCAATCAATTGGTGCTTTAACCTATAAACAAAATAATTTGAGAATGAAACTCATGCTTATAATTTGTCTTTGATCTTTAAAATATTTTTTATTTTCTTCCTTTATACATATACATAAGAATTACATCATGTCATGAGCCAAAAAACAATTATGAAGAATGATACTAGTTACATTTTCAACACCAAGTGTGCCTATGGGGTTCAAGAAGTGGAATATTTGGGTCATATTGTATCCCATGAAGGTGTAGAAGTGGATCATAACAAAACAAAATATATAAGGGAACAGCCAATCCCCAAGGCTTGAAGAAACAAAAAGGATTCTTAGAATTTACATTATATTACCCAAATTTTGCGAAGATTTATGGTCAAGTAGTGACATATATAACCAAATTATTAAATAAAGAAGCATTTTCTTAGATTAAATAAGAAACCAAATATTTTGGAAAACTTAAAGAGCTATGTGTAAAACTCCCATCCTAGAAAAACCTGACTTCAAAAAAACCTTCAATGTGGAATGTGATGCCTCAAGCAATGGTATTGGTTCAGTTTTTATGCGAGAAGGAAGGCCCCTTTCCTTTTAAAGTAGTGAACTTAAAGGAAAGAAGTTTTTGAGACCCATCTATGAAAATAAATGTTGGTCATACTGCATGAAATTAATAAATGACATCCATACATAATAAGAAGAAATTCTAAAGTAAAAGTAGATCATGATAGTTTGAAGTATTTCTTGGTGTGACAAAGACTATCTTTAGAAGAGAAACAAAAATGATTTAGAAAGGTGTTTAGTTATTACTTTGAAATTATCAACAAAATAGGAAAAAAATGTTTTCGTAGGTACAATCTCAAGGAAAGAGGAAGACATAAAGAATTTACTATGTGCTCTTTTCATTCCATAATCTAATTGGGTGTAAGAATGATATAATGGAAGAAAGATGAGGAGGTATGCAAGATCATCAAAGTTATTTTTCAATTGGGATAGATGTACTTGCCATTGATGATCAATGCTCTACTTTTCTTTCAATAATTCTTTCTCCAAATGTTGTATCCTATCATTTTTATCTCTCATTAATTGTTGCACCTTTGAAGCCTTATCAATAGTATTTGTAGCATAGGCCCCTGCAAACTATAAAAGCCTAGTTAGATCATCAGACGGGTTTTCTTGTGGATATTTCCACACAACATCTAGCAATACATCTCCAGGGACTAGTTTCTAGGATTTCTCAACTCTCCTTCTCTTCCTTTTCCTGCTCATTATAGCCCTATTCCTAGGATTGTTAAATATATCTAGAGGAGGTTTTTCTTCTATTTTAAGAACAATATCTGAAGTGCGGTGCGTTGGGATGAATTCCACATGATCTATGTTGACATATTTGTTAGAAGCCATAGTAGTAAGAAGTTTCTACTAATTATTTTCAGGATTATTAATTGTTTCTTTTAGATTTGATTTAAGTACCTCCTGCAATCCTGAATTATTAATCTCCTGATCAAATTGATTCTAGATTTTATCTAAATTGCTGGCAAACATTAGTTCTCCAATTTTTTTTGTAGTTGATGTAGTTTCCTTTCTTCCTTGCGCCATATTTCTATATTTTGTAGACTACACCAAAGCCTAATCTAATTTTTAGAAGTGGTTGAGGAATCCTCAATGTGTCAAGAGGGATATTTTATAACCTTTTACTTTTGTATTCTTTGAACCTATTTAATTTCTCTAGATCCAAATGTGCTTTTTCTAACCTTTCCACCTTAATGTATGCTTGGACGGACTCAAATAAATCATCCAAATCATAAGTCTCATGTATGCACTGTCTCACCTTAACCTAAGCAGTGAAATATTTTGCCATGTTGTTTGGGTCATATTGCCTACTCAAAACAGTGGGAAAGTTGAGGCATTGTATCTGATCAATTTCAAGCACAACATACTTGAAATTATGAAAATCATATACTCCACAGTGAATAGGGAATGGTTTCCATACATATTTATTTGCTTCTTTGAGGGATTTAGTTATGCCATTTCCCATAGTTTGATAGGAAACCTCTCAAGCCAAAATCTTGTCAAGGACATAGAGAAGGAGAACATGTAGACTAGTCGAACTACCAAAAACCCTAACATAAGTAAATTAATCTTCCCAAAACCATTTTCCTATGGTTGTAAAATCATCCCTGGCCTGTTTAGATAGTTTGGGGGCTTTTTCGTCAAAAACATTTTGGTATAAAGGCAACATAGCTCCATGACAGGTTTTATATAAATGCGGTTGGAAATTAGACTCACATAGGATATTATGATAGATGTGGATAGGATTAGGGTCTTCCAGGGTCCATTTCCATCCCATGGATGGAAAATCAGAGGTAAAACAAATGACATCCATAATAAATGCACTCATATAAAAATGGGGCACTTCCTTAGTGGAGATATTTCATTTTCTTCTATAGGCTTGGATTTGGGAAGTTATGTTATCTGACAGGATAGTGGCCCAATCCATTATATAGGAGCCTGCTACAACATCAATCAAAGGTACCTATTCAACTGTAAACTATTATGTATTAGGATATCCAAACAATCTACACATCATACCAACAGTATAACAACGAGGGCCAACAAGAGAAGCTATGGAGTACAAACCCTTTTCTTCATGTTTGTATTTGTTTGGATATCATCTCCACTACCTTATTGGCTCTAATTAAACATTGTTTTCATTTGAAAACTTCTAAAGGAATTTCTTATCATATACCTTCTACGGGTCTGGAAGATTAGGAAGGTCCTTTCTGAACTTATATTCAGGTTTTCAATAATCCACTTAACAATATCAGTGTTGGGTAGAATCTTAGGACGAGAAGTGATTCGATGAAGGAAGGAATTAATGATGTCATTGTAGGTAGTTTCAAAAGATCATGAGGTGTCATGATCCTTGGATTTCCTTTCAATTAATTTGGGTTCTTCATCTTTGAACAAATGGTACATGGCTTCCCAAGAAGAGCTTCTGGAATATGTGGTGCACTTTGTATCGGAGAACAATAGGGAAATCTCAGTTATCTCTGGAGTAGGTAGAGCTACCCGTGGTTGGACTACATGCTTTTTGTTCTTCCTTGTCGCTTCCAACATTTTTCTCAGGTTTTGTTTATTAGGGATAGCCTACAAGAGAGAGAACACAGAGAATGAAGAACAAACACTTAGAATGCAAGAAACTTATGACAAGAGAGACCATGTGATATGAAATATACATTTAATGCAATAAACCTAGAAACACTAAATGAAAGCGATCAAATCATTTGCATTCTCAAGAACATAAATATTGTTACACTTGATCATTAATGAAAAACATGTGTGCACATGGTCTTTTATATAGTTCAGCGCCCCGTCGGATGTCTCACGTCACAAGTTTCCTTAAGTGCATAAATTAAAAGGTTCGATATTTACCTTTTTTCGATATGTGATCGAGTTTTATAATAGCTAGAACATAATAAAAGAGAGGCATATATCGGAGTCTATCGCATTGGAGGATCATAATACAAGGCTTTATTCAAGTTTCACGATGCGATATAAGTATCGCAATCACAAAGTTGTGAAATGGGCATATGCGATGTAGCAATTGTGATATTGAAGAACAATCACATTGGAGGGGACATTGATATCATTCTTGTGATAGAAGGAATGTGATGGGTGGTGTGGCTAACTAGTGGGGCCGACTTTATATTTTATATGTGCAGATTCTTTATCCTTTGTTAAAGTTATTCAAGAATTTTCATATGTTTCTTTTAATTCGAGCAGATCACATCGCCTTTTCCATGATAGGGTGTTTTGATATATTATTTCAATTCATGATATGCGATGTGAAATAGAGCCTTAATAACCTTTGTTTTAAGTCCTTTGGCCAATAGAACTAAGACTTCAATTCGGATAACAAAGCTTTTTTGTCCTTTGGAATAAAATGACTTGTTTTATTTCTTAAAAAATGTTCTAAACTAAAAATTTAAAGGGTCCCCATTATTGAGTAAGTTTAACTATATAATTATAATGGGTGGGTTGTTGAGTAGCATAATAGGTTCTTATACCAATGTTTGCTAGGGTTTTGTCATAATCCCTAGATACTATCAACAAACCTTAAAATCAAAAGGGTAGGGTTTACATAAGAGGGAACATATAATAAATATTATATCTACTAGGGTTGACTTAATTTTAGGGTTAGTAATCCTAAGATATCAATATTTTAGGTAGACTCAACAAACCCTAGATATTTTCATCTAACCCTAAAAGGTTAGGGTTTTAAAAAAGTGAAAAAATAACAAAAGGTAATATTATAAGGGTTGATTTAATCTAGAAATCTAACACCATAACAATATAACAATCTTTATGATTATATATAGCAAGGAACTAGACATGAGATAGTCATCAAAAGAAAATTTAAAGAAAAAAATTAGTGTACCTTATTTTATGATGGAGAGTTTCTACAAGTTTTAAAATTTTAAACATACCTTGATTGGCTCCTTCTACAACCCTTGAAGGGATTCCTTTGCAAACATCTCATCGTGATTGTCCCTCATTAAAGTCGCATCTACAACATCTTCCTTTCTAAATGTCAACATCCTTGCACATATTGGATCATACTTCATTTCCAAGTTATTCATGAACCAATCAATCTAAATCATCCTTTAATCAGGTTATCCTTCTTTTACTACCTCTTTTCTTTCCCACAAAATGTAAACATCCTTTAGCCATACTCTTTCGCATAGGATTGCCAGCATCCACTCAAACCAGTTGTGTTTATGTTATCTCAACTTCTATTATAAACTTTTCATTATGAATGCCCTTCATCAACATCCTTTCCCATGCTATATTTGTGTCGTTATCCAAGAAATTCATGAACCTATTGGTAGGTTTGTTCTTCATAAAGATATTATTTTCCATACTTATCAGATTTTTCCATACATCTTTGTCAATCGTATCATTTCATTGTGCTTCTTCCAAATATAGAAGAACTGCTAGAGGATCTTGGTGATTATTTTTGCAGACCGACTCTCTTCAATGATAATGAATTGAGATGAGCGAGAGGGTTTAGGACCTTCCCTTATTTGATGCTAGATGAATGCTTTCATAGTGGCTTATTCTATTTTCTACTCTTCTTACATGCTTCTATGTGTGATGCCATACTAACAAAGAATTTTATATCCATTGTAACTGAGGACTCTAATATCACTAAAATATTCATAAAAAAACATTGTTCATGAACCTAGTATATGAGGAATAGAGATCTTTAAAATATTCCTTCATTAACTTATTGTCAAGTTCCTCCACTTCTTCGATTGCATGAGCTCTTTCTTCTAGGATCGAATTTCCCAAAATTTCCTTTCTTGTTTGATGTAGCTGCAAACAGTTGTGATTTTTCTTAAGTTTAGTGTCATAATTTTCCTTCCATATTATTTATTCCAATTTAGATAGAGCCCATAGATCATCGAATAAAGTTGAATATTTCTTTGAGTAGATATTGATCAAAAATTTGTTCCATTCTGATGTGCTCATGGAGTATCGCTTCACCAAATTTTCGTAAATGGATTTTGATGAATTCAAATTTTGTTGATGATACCTTCCAATGGTGTAGTAGAAACTTCAAGATTTTTTTCAAATAATCCTTCCTTCTTTGAAACAGTAAAGTTCCTTCTTCAAGATGACAAGCCATGAGGTATGATTATTTCTTCAAAAAAATGATAATGATTGAAATATCTTCTCTTTCTTCCATTTGATGCCCTTCCAAGTGTCCTCATTTTCAACAATAGCCTTTCACTTAATAATATATTCAAGTTTCCTCCTTCTCACCTTAGCTTTGATACCGTGTTGAGAAATCAATGTGGTAGCAAATTATGGTGATTTTTCTTATCTTGATAATTTCTTGTGATGTTATTTTACTTCTTCTTGTTATATTTAGTATATACTTCTTATTTTATTCTGATTAGAGTGTTCTTATCATTAAACAATTACCAAAAAATGAAGATAAGTAGAGACAAATGGACACAAGATGTAGGTGGCATGTTAGGGCCAAAACCCCACCTTGAGAAGAAAACCAAAAAGAATATCTTATCTTCTTATGTAACCTACTACAAATGAGAATTCCAAGATACAAGACCCAAGATAAAACCCTCCTTCAAGCACAATTCAACCCTCCAATATTTTCAAAGTCAAACCAAGTCAGGCATCTTCAATCTACTTCAAATTACAATTTCAGCTTCTAGCTCGGACCTGCAATTTTTGGTCCTACTGTAGAAAACCTAATTCGCATGTGTGGATGGAATATGAAAAAAAAAAGTTTCCTTTCCTTCTCTCTAGATGTATTCCTTGCTTATAAACCTTGTACTTCAAAATGTGATCTTCCTTTGGCAAGAATTTGAACCTACAATCTAATCTGAAATTTTTGCCTTCAACCTGAAGTAATAACCCTACTCCTCTTAGCATGTGTGAGAGAAAGATAACACATATTTTATACGTCGGCTTCCTTCTAGAGTTATTCTTTTACTTTTCTTGATCTTCACTCATCCTTTTTTTTCTTTCTCTCCATTTTATCAAAATTTAGATGTGTGTCTCTAAATGATGTGAATGTTGGGTGTGTGTTATATTCTTTCCACGACTAGATGGGCAGACCCAAGAATGAGGGATGGACCCAAATAGGGTGGGCAGACCTACCCATGGTTTTTTGCATCGATTTTACACATGGTTTTGTGCATGATGGTTTTTTTCCCATAGTATTTTTTAGATCTATTCAAGGGAACTATGTTTCTATTCTAACCAAGGATTAAAGGATTAGGGTTTATGAATGCTTCAGTACATATATTGTCACATTGAAAGGAATATAATGAAAAATCAATATGGTAGTCCCAGTTTTGGGATCTAGGGGAAAATATCTGTGTAAAATTTATTTTGTTTTCTCAGCATTATTTATTTTTTGTTTTTAAATAATTCATTTGTAGGTAATTTTTGTGCAGGGTTAAAACCTACATTTGGTTTCAGAGTTGTTTCAGCTTCAATGGGACACCCTTTCTGATGAATGGTTTTGCTTGGGCCTATGATAGACCATGTTCAGTGGGAGATCTGCATGATCAATTCTTATCGTGAAAGAAGATGGTAAACACTAGAAGGATAGAGATCGAGAAATTTAATGGTCAGAGTTTTGAGTTGTGGAAGCTCAAGATGAAGGATCTGTTGGTGGACCGATATTAGTGGATTATTTTATATCCAGGCATAAAACCAATAGGAATGTTGCTAGAAGAGTGGGTGATGTTAAATTGGAAGGTGAAGAGCATAACATGATTATGTCTCTCAGATTCAGTATTGTTGATTGTATCAGGGGATGCTACGACGAAGGATTTGTGAGACAAAGTAGGGAATTTTTACCAATCTAAGTACTTGGTGAATAAAATATTCCTATGGAAAAAAACAATATAACTTGAGGATGAATTATGGAGACTCGGTGACTAAGCATATGAACGCCTTTAATACTATGGTAAAAAAGTTGTTATTTGTTTATATAAAAGTTTCAGACAAAGATAAGTGCATCAGTTTGTTTTTTTCTCTATCAGATTCATGGGATAGTCTCATTGTTGTTATAGGTAGCAATACAACGACCTTGACCTTTAATGAAATAGTTGTCTCATCCTTGTTGTCGGAGGATATGAGAAGAAAAAACATAGAGAGCCAGAATGGAGATTCCTTGTCTGTAATAGGACGGTCTTAGAATATAAACATAAATAAATCTCGAGTGGGAGATCTAAATCTCCGCGAAAACCTGTAAAGGTTTGTTGGAAATACGGAAAGGGAGGGCACTACACAAAGGACTCTAGATATAAGCTCCTGAGAAAGGAAATGGATCTGATGATGCTACTTTTGTAGAGGCGAAAACCACCTCATATGAAGGTGGGGATTTGTACTTGGATTCTTCTTCAAATACATATTTAGATCATGAGGCATCGTTGATTGACTCAGGTGCATCCTTTCACTTCACTCCCCATATGGAGTAGTTCTCCAAGTATGAGAAATATGATGGTGGTGAAGTCTTCTTAGGGGACGAAGGGAAGGCCAAAATCATCGAACGTGGAAAATTCAAGTTGAAGTTGCAAGGTGGAAGGATTAGAACACTTCCTGGTGTTCTACGTATTCCTAAATTGGCCAGAAATATGATTTTTGTAAGTGAGATGGAGGATGTAGGTGTAAAAAATGTGTTTGAGAAAGATACCTGCAAGATGGTTCATGGAGCACTGGTATTGATGTGGGGAGGTCATATTGGAACTATGTACAAGCCTTTGATAGCATTGTTATTGATAGGAGCAAAAATTATGTGGTTATTGAAAGTGAAGAAGAAAATCTAGTGGTCTCTGGAGAAAATACCATGTTATGGCATCAAAGGCCTGGAAATATTGGAGAGAAGGGCCTTCGAATACTACATGGTAATGGTATGGTAGAAGGTATGTCTAATTTTTCTCTTTACTTTGATTTCTGTGAAAATTGTGTATATGGAAAGCATAATCGGGTGATTTTTCCCTCAGGTGCTAAGAGGACGAAAGGGATATTAGAGCTTGTGCACAGTGATGTGTTTGGACCTGTGTCAGTTCCATCATTGGGTAATTTTGTGTACTATGTCTCATTTATAGATGACTTTTTGAGAAATACATAGATATATTTCTTGAGGAATAAATCTAAAAAGAATCTAAGGCTCTAGTGGAAAATCAAACAGAGAAGAAGATTAAGGTGTTGAGGAAAGATAATGGTGGATAGTTTTTCAAGAAGGAATGTAAAGGGTTATGTAAGAAGTGTGGTATATCACAAAAGAAGACTACTCCATACACACCTCAACAAAATAGTGTTGCAAAAATAATAAATAGGATGTTGATGGAAAAGGAAAGAAGCATTATCAGTGGTGTTGGATTAGGGCAAGAGTTTTGGGCAGAGGCAGTAGATATTGCATGTTACCTGGTTAGTAGATCACCTTCATCAGCATTGAAGGATAAGACTCCACATGAGGTATGGACTGGTAAGAAACCATCTCTTTCACATATGAGGGTATTTGGTTGTGATGCATATGTACACGTTCCAAAGGAGAAAATAACCAAGTTGGATAGTAAATCTAAAGGGTGCATCTTTATTGGGTATAAGGATTCTTTAAAAGGTTATACGTTTTGGAATCCGGAAACAAGGAAGATTTTGTACAACCGAGATGTGGTGTTTATAGAGTTGAAGTATGTTATCAAACAAGAATTCCTACCAAAGGAACTTGAAAAGATAGAGTTTGAACTAAAGGAGGAAGAATCAGACTCTACAACAGAATGGGAATAAGAAGAAGAAGAGCCACAAAATCCAATTTCGAGAAGATTAGTTCGAGAGAGATGGCATCTAGAGAGGTATATTCCATATGCTTTCTATTCAAAATTTTCTTTATTTATTATTCATGATCATCCCATAATTGTCAAGGAGGCGGTGGATTCATAGGATGGAAAACTATAGAAAGAGGCCAACGGTTCATGGAATGGCATCTTTGGACAAAAATGAAGCTTGGGATTTGGTGGAGTTTTCGACTTAAAGGAAACCCATTGGTAGCAAATGGGAATTTAAGAATAATATGAATGTAGAAGAGAATGTGGATAAATACAAAGCTCAATCGGTAGCAAAATTTTATTCCCAGGTGTCGGGAATTGTTTTCTATGATATTTTTCTCATGTTGCCAAGTTAGCTTCTATTATATTACTTTTATCTGTTGTTGTTGCTTTTGATTTTGAGGTATAATAGATGGATGTGAAGACAACATTTCTTCATGGGGATCTGGAAGAAGAGATTTACATGATGCAACCATAAGGCTTTACGATGAAGGGTAAGAAAGAAATGGTATGTAGGTTAAGAAAGTCTCTGTATGGGTTAAAATAGTCACCAAGGATGTGGTATCAGAAATTTGATACATAAATATAGGGACTTGAATTCACAAGGAGAAAAGCAAATCATTGTGTGTATTTTAAATTAATTGGTGACCGTGTTATTTATTTGGTCTTGTATGTGGATGAGATGTTGTTAATTGGAATGACAAAGAAATTATCTAGGATTTGAAGACCAAATTGTCCTCCAAATTCGACATGAAGGATATTGGTACTGCAAACTATATTTTAGGCATGTAAATCAAATGAGATTGGGAAAAGAGGAAGATCTGGTTAAACCAAAGGAAGTATATCAAGACAATATTGCAGAGGTTTAATTTGTTGTATAGTAAACTGGTGAAGGTTCCTCGGTGAAGGTTCTTATTCCTATAGGTGTAAATTTATCTGCTAAACAATGTCCCAAGACGTAAGAAGAGGAAAAGGACATGTCTCGTGTTCCATATGCGAGTGCAGTTGGTAGCCTGATGTATTAAATGGTTTGTACTAGACCATACATTGCACATGCAGTAGGAGTATTGAGGAGGTTTATATCAAAACCATGGAAAGAGCATTGGACAACAATGAAGTGGGTTTTAAGGTATTTACATGCCACTACTGATTATGGTTCGTGCTAGCAATGAAGACTAGGATTGGATAGATTTTTGGACATATGTGGATTTGTTTATGTGGATTGGGTTGGAGATTTAGATCAGAGAATATCTAAAAGGGGGTATGTGTTTAACTTATTTGGTGGAGCACTCAGTTGGATGAGAAAGAGACAGTTTGTAGTGGCTCTTTCAACTACAGAGGTCGAATACATGGTAGCCACTCATGAAAGAAAGGAATCAGTTTGGTTGCAAACATTGTTTTCAAATATGGGGTTGGTACAACGGGCTATATGGATAGACTGTGACAACCAAAGTGCAATTTTATTGGCAATGAAACCTGCTTATCATTCAAAGACAAATCACATCAATGTTCAGTATCACTTTTGTGAGGGATATAGTTGAGGACAAAAGCATGTTGTTGGTGAAGGTGGACCCTTTGAATAATGTTGCATATGCATTGATGAATTCGGTGAGCATTGAGAATTTTTAATGGTGTAAATAAAAAATGGGCATTTTAGGGATGTACCAATGACTAAGCTCTTGTATGACCCCCTCTGTGGAAAGAAAACAATAAATGGGGAAATGTTGGGTGTCTGTTATATTATTTTCATGACTAGGTCCACGTGGTGTATGTTGCGTTTGACACAGCAGTGGGGTCATGGGTTAATCAGGGATTTTGTAGGGGGTTTGGGACAGTGCCTCGGGAAACAAATATTTATGCAGACCCAATAATAGTTGATCGGACACGAGAATGGGTGGCGGACCTACCCATGGTTTTGTGCATGTGTTTTGTACATGGTTTTGGGCATGATGGTTTTCTACCCATGGTATTTTGTAGATTCAGTCAAGGGAAAAACATTTATCTTCTAATACAGGGTTAATAGATTGGAGTTTATGAATGCTTCAGCATGTATATATATGTATTGTAACATTGAAAGCAACATAATGAAAAAGAAATCTAGTAGCCCCAGTTTTGGGATCCAGGGGAAAATATTTGTGTCTATTTGTTTCATGTTCTGGTCATTGTTTATTTTTCTATTTTTTAAAGAATATGTTTGCAGGAAATTTCTATATAGGTTTAAAACCTACAACGAAGTCCTCTTATTTATAGGCTTTTCATGAGGTCAAATTAGCCCTTTCTCGCCTAGCTTGTCTTGGATAGGTCAACTTGGTCTTGGAGCGTTACTTTGATACTTTTGACTACAAAAAAAATTGTATTTCTTGATACAATAAGCCCGAGAAGGGTCTATTACTTGATGACAATGACTATGACTCATGACTCAACCCTAGAAGCTCTCAATTGGTGCTTTGACCTATAAACATAATAATTTGAGCATGAAACTCATGCTTATAAATTTTCTTTGATATTTACAATAATTTTTATTTTCTTCCTTTTCATAAATACAGAAGAATTGCATCATGTCATGAGCCAAACAACAATTATGAAGACTGATAATAGTTACATTTGAAACAACAAGTGTGTCTGTGTGGTTCAAGAAGTGGAATATTTGGGTCATATTCTATCCCATGAAGGTGTAAAAGTGGATCATAACAAAACCAAATATATGAGGGAATGCCCAATCCCCAAGCCTTGAAGAAGCACAAAGGATTCTTAGATTGACATTATATTACCCAAATTTTGTGAAGAGTTATGGTCAACTAGTGACATCTCTAACCAAATCATTGAATAAAGAAGCATTTTCTTATACTAAAGAAGAAACCAAATCTTTTGGAAAACTTAAAGAGGCTATGTGTAAAACTTCCATCCTAGAAACACCTGACTTCACAAAAACCTTCAATGTGGAATGTGATGCCTCAAGCCATGGTATTGGTATATTTTTTGTGAAAGAAGGAAGGCACATTGCCTTTGAAAGTAGTGAAATTGAAGGAAAGAAGTTCGTGAGTCCCATCTATGAAAAATAAATGTTGGTCATACTACATGCAGTAAATAAATGGAATCCATACATAGTAAGAATACATTCCCAAGTATAAGCAGATCATGATAGTTTGAATAATTTCTTGGTCTGACAAATTCTATCTTTAGAAGAGAAACAAAAATTATTTACAAATATGTCCAATTATGACTTTGAAATTATCAACAAAATAGGAAAACAAAATGTTGTGTTAGGTACAATCTCAAGGAAAGAGGAAGACAAAGAGTTTACTATGTGCTATTTTCATTCCATAATCTAATTGGGTGGAACAATATAATGGAAGAAAGATCAGAAGGTATGAAATATAATTCAACAACTACAAGAGGACCTCGTGTTATAGAAAAATATATGCGGAAGAATGATATGCTATAGTATCAAGATCATCTATACTTATGTTAGAATTCTCAACTCAAACAAAAGGCCATTTGGAAATTACAAACTTCTCCTCTGATAGAAAATTTAGGGTTTTTGAAGGCATACCATAGTACAAGAAAATAAGCGAGAGACAATCAAGGACCCATGACTCCTACAACCATTATCCATACCAAGGTAGCATTAGGAAAAAATTTCAATTGATTTTATTATAGGTTTACCCAAATCTAAATAAATGGGTATCATTATGGTAGTGGTAGATAAAATGAAAAAGTATGCACATTATATATATATATATAGGTGAAAATGTGAAGTTGGGTTACACTTTTTGCCCTTTTTTGAGAAAAAAACTTTCATTTTTTTCAGTTCTTCAACTTTCTACAAGCTAAAACAATTTTTCTGTTTAGAATATCATTTTGCGATAAAAATAAAAGTTGTCAGAAATTTTGTTAGATTTCTATTACTTATTTTTTGGAATTTTTTTATACACATTTGTTATGTCAATTTAGCATTTCTTTGAGTGTGTGTTTTTTAACAATCAACGGATTCATACGAAGTCATGTTAATACGCAATGTTGTATTCTTTGAAATTTTGTTTTTTTGAGAAACAAAATGTGTTACAACAATCTAGACAGAGTCTACTTCAGTTTCGTCATATTTACAAAGCCAATGGATGCATATCATAATTACTAATTTTTTTTGAACTGGTCCAATATGAAAAACTACATATTTTGAATATGTTTCGTGAGGAAATAAATTTCTTAACATATAAGTTATAAACTAAAAATCTAAAAAGTACCCATTAGAGACAACGGACCAATGTAATGTATGATAATTTTTTCAATTTTTTTTACAATGTATTTTGGAAGATACAGACTTTTGATTTCACTGAATCACAATGACCTTCAGAAATTGTTTGCATCCGTTTTATTACAAAATTAATTAAAATTAGTAAATATTTATAAAATTCCATGAAAGTTATGTTTCCTGAAAGTAGATTCAATTTTGAAAATGATTGTCTTGGTTCCAACTGTTAATTCAGAATGTTTCATGGATTTTAATTAGTCCAAAGTTGCAGAAACGTATTCAAGGCTTCTCTACGTAACTGGTGACGCGTTAGTTCGGCCGAATTGTTTTTTGCGCCAACGGTACGTTAAATCAAACGAAAAAGTAGTTCGGCTGAACTATTTATTAGAAGTTCGGCCGAACTTTTACTTATCTTTCCATCGGCCGGAAAGTACCACCGAGCCCCTCCAAAAAAACATTTCGCAGAAATATAAATTGCCGCGAAACCATTCATTATTTTCGCATATTTTCGCACGTTTGGTCTAATTTTACAAAAGTCTCGATGTGATTTTGCAAAGAATTGTTTTGGGTTTAAGGACTTTTCTTGGAGGTACATTCAAAGGACTTTTATTTGAGACACATTATTCTCATACATTTGATCTGATTTTGCAAGGAATGTTTTTGGGTTTAAAGAATTTTCTTGGAGGTACATTCAAAATTTCTTGGAGGTCCATTCAAAAGACATTTCTTGGAGGTATGTGATATAGTTTTTTGGGCTTCATTTTTTTTAAAGTATGAATTTGGGCTTAATTTCGAAAGGACAATTTTTGGTTTTGGGTTGAAGTAAATCTCTTATAATGATTTTTTAAAATGAGTTTTTGTGTAACTTTTTAAATGAAATTTTTTTGTAGGACTTTGAAGGAAATATTTAGAACTTATTTTCATTTTTATAAGACATTTTTTTCTTGAATTTTGTAAAGTAAGTGTTTTGAATTGGAGTATGTATTTTTTGCAAAAAATTTAAAATGAGTTTTTTTTTTAAATTAAATCTTTTGTGATGTTTTTTTCTAATTGAGTTTTTGTCTAAATTTTTGAAGGAAATATTTTGAACTTCATACTCTATTATCATGGGAAATCGAAGAAATTGTACGACAAAATATGATTGAAAAAGAGACCCTGAGGAACGTAGAGAAGAGACGAGACAATCTCGCAAAATAAAGATGGAAGTACTCTCAAATATTGAAGGGGTAAATCAACCTCAACTAGAAGTTGAAACAGGTATGTAAATATAAATATTATGATTTTGATATATTTAAAATTTTCCTAGTGTAAAATGTGAAGCTTAATTTCTATTTGATGAACTAATTTGAAAAATATTTGGCAATGTAAACAGAGAGAGATATTCCTCAAAACATTGATGATGAGATACAAAATTTTGAAAGAGAAAGTGAAAGAGATATTGAACCAATGATTGAAGATGGTGAAAATGATGAAAGAAATTCAAGTGAAGAAATTGAATCACAAGGTATGTACACACACACACACACACACACACACATATATATATATGTTGAACACATGCACGTATTATTGAAATTATACATATATTTATTAATTTAGTTATTTATTGAATATGTAAACTTATTATATACTATTCATTTGAATATGTATAGATGAAATCAATGTCGATGATGAGATGTTAGAAAATGTTGACACTCACACATATGGAGATAAAAAAGTTTACCATTATATACGATATCGTGTTAACCACATTTTTAAGAGGTATTTCATAAAGGAAAATGTGACAGTTCAAGCCCAAATGTTGAAAGGTCTCCTATCATTAAGGAAATTAAAAGAAGCTATGACTTTCTTGGGTATTCGAAAATCAACCAAAGATAAAAAAAATGAAGGAAAATGTGATACAAAATATAAATAGTGCTATAAATTAAATTAAAAGATCTAGACAGAAAAATGTTTCAGTTTTACGTAGAGCAATACATATGGCAGTGGTTTCATCAAGTACTAAAGAGAATCACTTGGTAAAATATATGGCACAAGCATTAGGAACCTTGTGAAAACCTTTGCACAAACATCGGAAATTTTGGTTGCAAATAGATGTAAATGATGAACTTGCCTGTTGGAGAGCTATTTGTAGGAAACCATACAAAGATAGACTTGGAGAAAATGTTAAAAAAATAATATATGAATATTGGAAGAAAAATTCGCGTGTTTTTCCAATTGCAAGGCATGTGATGCGAAGAAGAATAGCACGAAATCAGTACGAAGAACATGAAAAAAAATTCTTGGAAAACACTCAGATAGAGTTGTTCAACAAGTTCAAAGAAGAGAATCATGAAATTCATGTTTCAATCAGTGCTTTTGTTCAACAAAAACGATGGTATGTAAAACCTATCACCGTACGTGACACTTGTTGTTGCCGTTATCATGTGGAATTTGAGTTCTATTATGACACATTCCTTGATTTTAGTAGAACATTTTGGAAGGATTCACCTCCTCCTTCCACTATCTGTGATTTCATATCTCAAATTCTATGTGAAAGAGAAAGTGATGAACTATTTTACTAAAAGAAATGTGTTGGTGGTAAAAAATGCGATGATTGTGGAAATTTGATTAAATTTCAAAACAAATATCGTACTGATATAAATGATCAATAATTTTCCAACATGAAAGTGAAATGGAAGAGATATGAATATATCCATACATCGATTCAAGGTGCAAATAGTGTTAAAAGAATTGAATTACAAGAAGAAGAAATTTTTGTGATACAATTTTTGAGAAAGTTTGAGGCAGAAATTTACAAATACACCAAGCATTCCCATAGAGCTCGATGGCAAGACTTGCAATTCAAAAAATCACGTGAATTTTTTCTACTAGGGACCATTTTGTCAGTAATTGATTTTGCAGAAAACTACACATTTGTTCCACAAAAAGAAATTCAGAGTGAATACTATCATTGTGACCAAGTCTCCATGCTCGTCCATATTCTATATAGACGTGATGAACAAAAAATCGATCATATAGAAAGAACCAGTGAAAATCAACATATTATTAAAGAATATCACTTTTATATCAGTGATGATCGTACACATGATACATATTTTGTACAACATAGTTTTGGAAAAAATTATGATTCCTTGAAAAATCATGGAATAACATTCAATGAACATTGGATATGGTCAGAGGGATGTGCAGGACAATTCAAATCTGCACAATCATTCTTTTTGTTGTGTTGTCTTCATAAGAAAACCTGCATTAAACATTGTTGGAATTTCTTTGAGACTGGCCATGGAAAAGGAGAACATGATGGTGCAGGGGCATGCATAAAACGAGCACTTCGAAGATATCAAATGAACCCCTCTGCAAGTCGACTTGTGGACACGAAAGAAGTTTTTCAATGGTGCATCGCTGCTGTAAGCCATGAGACTAACCGATCAAGGGAAGTGCGAAGGTACATTCAATTTAATTTTTATTGGATATCTAATTAAATAAATAGTTTACATTTATCACAATGATTATCTTTGATTGTATTTTGATATCATATTTACATTATTCTTTAAATTTTCCATATAAAGGTTTTTTTTGGAATATTGGGATCGAAGACGTAGATAAATCAATTGGAAATGACGTTGAAACAATAAAAGGGACTCAAAAATTGCATCCAATTAAAACAAAGTCATCCAGAAATGTGTTTGCATTAAATAAAAGAAAATATTCTTGTTTTTGTCCTGTTTGCATAGACAACACAAAATCCAATGACGTTTGTGAAAACAAAATGTATGTAAAAGATTGGAAACATACAGAGCTAAATACAAAGGGAAAAATGTCCGTTGAAATGTTTGAAGAAATACAATCAGTGGAGACTACAATATCATCTGATGGTGATCGAGTTTTTGATCTTGTTAGAGAAGGTAACATTTGAATTGCTTTCTAATGATAAAGATCTAGAAATAAATTTGAATATGTATAATTTTTTCAACTTTGTTTTATTGTGCAGCAGATGTTTTTGCTGTAATTGCACCTACTGACAATAATGAAAATGTGAAGTATTATTTGATGCGTTGCACTGAATGAAAAATGAAATTATTAGAAGACAATAATGATCACGGATTTCCATATGAAAGATGATCTATTATACTGAAAGGTTATTTTTTCAGACAAACTAAGCAACGTGGGAATTTTTTTTACTTTGAAGACTATGAACCTGATTTCATAAGTTGTCAATATAGTCACTTGGTGTGTACAACACGCAGAAATTTGATCGAGGTTCAATGAAAGAAAAAACGAATATTAAGAAATGGAAAATGTCAAAATCCGATCATGAACGAATTATTAAAGATGGCATTCCATTGGAATTTTTTTGATTGAACTGCCCAACAATTTATTCTCTTTGGATTATATGTTCTAGAACTTCCAGTACTAAATTAAAAATTGAGCTACCTTGTTATGTTATCTGTGCAAGTGTTTGCACACGTACAAATTGTTTTGGTACATGCACACTTTAGTATCAACTGAAAGTAGTTTTTTTATACATGCATTGATGAAAAATGTTGCATACATATTGGATATATATATATATATGTTCAGAATGCAATTAACTGTTCAAGTAGTTTTACTATGTGCATTGATGAAAAATGTTTCACGTACTCAATATATATCTTCTAGAATGCAATTAACTGAAAGTAGTTTTTCTATGTGCGTTGATGAAAATTATTGCATGTACTGGATATATACATGAACTCAATGCATGCCCAGTTTTTCTTGTGGGATTTTTCGGTAAAAAGTATCCACAATGTAAATAAATCATCCGCAGTATAATTTTGTAAAAAGATTCCTTTCAGACAAAAGACTCAGAACACTTCTTTGACTTTTGGTGGGATTTGACCGACATCTCTATTCCTGAGATTGACTGTAGGGGCATTTACTAGATATGTCACCTTTCATAAAAGATGAGATCTAGAGGCTACCTGGCCCTTTATAGACTCTACCTATAGAACTACAATGGATATGAAAATGAAAAAATTATAATTAGATCTATTCTAAAGATTGAATGTAGGGGCATATACTAGATTACGTTTTAAAACCTATATGTTTTGTATCAAATCACTTATGGTTTCAATGGGAAATTTTTATGGCTTATTTTTGTTTTACATGTTGAATATAAAAGTTTTTTTCTCTCTCATTGTTTGAGACCATGGATATGAAAATGAAAAACTATATAATTGGTTAAAACCTATGTTTTGTATCAAATTACTTTTTGTTTCTAAATACTATGTACACGTTGACTATAGGGGAATTTAGATCTATTCCAGAGATTGATTGTAGGGGCATTTACTAGATATGCCACCTTTCATAAAAGATGAGATCCAGAGGCTACCTGGCTCTTTATAGACTGTCTATAGAACTACCATGGATATGAAAATTAAAAACTTCTAATTAGATATATTCTAGAAATTGAATGTAGGGGCATTTACAAGATTAGGTTAAAACCTATGTTTTGTATCAAATCACTTTTGGTTTCAATGGGAAACTTTTATGGCTAATTTTTGTTTTACATGTTGAATATAAAAGGTTTTTTTCTCTCTCATTGTTTGAGCCCAGGGATATGAAAATGAAAAACTATATAATTGATTAAAACCTATGTTTTGTATTAAATTACTTTTTGTTTCTAAATACCATATACATGTTGAATATAAAAGGTTTTTTTCTCTCTCATTGTTTGAGACCATGGATATGAAAATGAAAAACTTTCTAGACATTTAAAACTATTCAGATTGAAGCCCTGTTGTAGGGGCATTTACTCTTAGGTTAAAACCATGTTTTGTATCAAATCACTTATGGTTTCAATGGGAAAATTTTATGGCTAATTCAAGTGTTTTACATGTTGAAAATAAAAGGTTTTTTTCTCTCTCATTGTTTGAGACCGTGGATATGAAAATGAAAAACTTCTATTTAGATCTATTCTAGAGATATGGCTAATTTGTATTTTACATACATTGAATATAAAAAGATTTTTTCTCTCATTGTTTGAGACCATGGATATGAAAATGAAAAACTTCTATATATTTAAAACTATTTTAGAGATTGATTGACTTGTAGGGGCATTTACTCTTAGGTTAAAACCTATGTTTTGTATCAAATCACTTATGGTTTCAATGGGAAACTTTTATGGCTAATTTGTGTTTTACATGTTGAATATAAAAGGTTTTTTTCTCTCTCATTGTTTGAGACGATGGATATGAAAATTAAAAACTTTTATTTAGATCTGTTCTAGAGATATGGCTAATTTGTGTTTTACATACATTGAATATAAAAGGTTTTTTCTCACATTGTTTGAGACCATGGATATGAAAATGAAAAACTTCTAGATATTTAAAACTATTCGAGAGATTGATTGACTTGTAGGGGCATTTACTCTTAGGTTTAAACCTATGTTTTGTATAAAACCACTTATGGTTTCAATGGGAAATATTTATGGATAATTTTTGTTTTACATGTTGAATATAAAAGGTTTTTTTCTCTCCCATTGTTTGAGACGATGGATATGAAAATGAAAAACTTCTCTTTAGATCTATTCTAGAGATATGGCTAATTTGTGTTTTACATACATTGAATATAAAAGGTTTTTTCTCTCATTGTTTGAGACCATGGATATGAAAATGAAAAACTTCTAGATATTTAAAACTATTCAAGAGATTTATTGACTTGTAGGGGCATTTATTCTTAGGTTAAAACCTATGTTTTGTATCAAATCACTTATGGTTTCAATGGGAAACTTTTATGGCTAATTTGTGTTTTACATGTTGAATATAAAAGGTTTTTTTCTCTCTCATTGTTTGAGACCATGGATATGAAAATGAAAAACTTCTATTTAGATCTATTCTAGAGACATGGCTAATTTGTTTTTTACATACATTGAATATAAGAGGTTTTTTCTCTCATTGTTTGAGACCATGGATATGAAAATGAAAAACTTCTATATTTAAAACTATTCAAGAGATTGATTGACTTGTAGGGGCATTTACTCTTAGGTTAAAACCTATGTTTTGTATCAAATCACTTATGGTTTCAATGGGAAACTTTTATGGCTAATTTGTGTTTTACATGTTGAATATAAAAGGTTTTTTCTCTCTCATTGTTTGAGACCATGGATATGAAAATGAAAAACTATATAAAATTGGTTAAAACCTATGTTTTGTATCAAATTACTTTTTGTTTCTAAATACTATATATACATGTTGACTGTAGGGGCATTTAGATCTATTCCAGAGATTGAATGTAGGGGCATTTACTACATATGTCACATTTCATAAAATATGAGATCCAGAGGCTACCTGGCCCTTTATAGACTGCCTATAGAACTACCATGGATATGAAAATGAAAAACTTCTAATTAGGTCTATTTTAGAAATTGAATGTAGGGGCATTTACAAGATTAGGTTAAAACCTATGTTTTGTATCAAATCACTTTTGGTTTCAATGGGAAACTTTTATGGCTAATTTGTGTTTTACATGTTGAATATAAAAGGTTTTTTCTCTCTCATTGTTTGAGACCATGGATATGAAAATGAAAAACTATATAATTGGTTAAAACCTATTTTTTGTATTAAATTAATTTTTGTTTCTAAATAAGTTAAATACATGTTGAATATAAAAGGTTTTTTCTCTCTCATTGTTTGAGACCATGGATATGAAAATGAAAAACTATATAATTGGTTAAAACCTATGTTTTGTATTAAATTACTTTTTGTTTCTAAATAAGTTATATACATAAGAATATAAAAGGTTTTTTTCTCTCTCATTGTTTGCGACCATGGATATGAAAATGAAAAACTTCTATTCAGAGCTATTCTAAAGATATGGCTCATTTGTGTTTTACATACATTAAATATAAAAGGTTTTTTCTCTCGTTGTTTGAGTCCATGGATATGAAAATGAAAAAAATATATTTAAAACTATTCAAGAGATTGATTGACTTGTAGGGGCATTTACTCTTAGGTTAAAACCTATGTTTTGTATCTAATCACTTATGGTTTCAATGGGAAACTTTTATGGATAATTTAAGTGTTTTACATGTTGAATGACTTTGGTAGTATTTACTTAGGTTAAACTGTTTTGTATCAAATCACTTATGGTTTCAATGAAACTTTTATGGTTAATTAACGTGTTTTAATATATGTTGAATATAAAGGTTTTTTTTTCTTCTCATTGTTTGAGATCATGGATATGAAAATAAAAATTATATTTAAAACTATTCGAGAGATGGATTGATTCTGTGGTAGGGGCATTTACCTTAGATTAAAACCTATGTTTTCATCAATCACTAGGAGCTAATGAAACTTTACATAATTTGTGTTTTACATGTTGAATATGTTGCTGTTTTCTTCTATTGTTTAGTGACCATGTATATGAAAGTGGAAAACTCTTTGCCTAGATATATTCTAGAGATATGGATAATTTGTGTTTTACATACATTGAATATAAAAGGTTTTTTCTCTCTCATTGTTTGAGACCATGGATATGAAAATGAAAAACTATATACTTGGTTAAAACTTATGTTTTGTATCAAATTACTTTTTGTTTCTAAATACTAGATACATGTTGACTGTAGGGGCATTTACTAGATATGTCACCTTTAATAAAAGATAAGATACAGAGGCTACCTGGCCCTTTACAGACTCTGCCTATAGAACTACCATGGATATGAAAATGAAAAAATTCTAATTAGATCTATTCTAGAAATTGAATGTAGGGGAATTTACTAGATTAGGTTAAAACTTATGTTTTGTATCAAATCACTTTTGGTTTCAATGGGAAACTTTTATTGCTAATTTGTGTTTTACATGTTGAATATAAAAGGGTTTTTCTCTCTCATTATTTGAGACCATGGATCTGAAACTGAAAAGCTATATAATTGGTTAAAACCTATGTTTTGTATCAAATTACTTTTTGCTTATAAATACTATATACATGTTGAATATCAATTGGATGCACATAACATGCAAGTTATGTGCAAATGATGGATCATGAATGACCTAAGTGAATCTCCATATCAATTGGATGCAAGTTGCGAAGATGATGGATGATGAATGTAGGGTGATGTTGATCATAACCTTTTACATCTACATGATAGGAAGCTTGGATATACATAACAAGCGTTTAGACCAGATACACCTTCGAATTCAAGTTATGTGCAGATGATGGATGATGAATGACCTAAGTGAATCTCCATATCAATTGGATGCAAGTTATGTGCAGATGATGGATGATGAATGAGGTGATTTTGATCATAAAATTTACATCTATATGATAGGAAGCTTGATATACATAACAAGGTTTAGACTAGATATAATTTTGGAATTCAAGTTATGTGCAGACGATTGATGATGAATGACCTAAGTGAATCTCCATATCAATTGGATGAAAGTTATGTGCAGATGATGGATGATGAATGAGGTGATCTGTTGACCATAACCTTTACATCTATATGATAGGAAGATTGATATACATAACAAGGTTTAAAGACTAGATATAATTTTGGAATTTATATTAGTTGGACTATTTCAATAAAAAACTAAACAGAGTCATCTATTACCAACAAACACCAACAAAAATATATTAAGATACTTGAAAGAGACTACAAACAATGGACTATAGTACCCAAAAGGTGATAAACTTACATTGACAACATATAGAGATTCAACTAGGCTTGTGTAGATGACATGAAAAGTATAAGTGGACAATGTATAATTCTACTTAGGAAGAGTCTTTGGTTTAATGGTTAAGCAAGAAAGAGCCATTACTTTCTCTATCTAGAGTAGAAGTGGAATACATAGTAGTTACTTTTTTTTCAGTGTTTTGGATGAAATGGGCTCTACAAGATATTAAGGTAAATTTCAGTGAACCTACATATCTATTAAGTGTTTGAATACAAGTGTAATAATAATTTCAAAAATAAAATATTCTACTTCCTTCAATCACTAAACATATCATCATAAAGCACCACTTCCTCACACAACAAACATGTTCCAAAATATTTATAAAGTACATATGTATATATAAAGTACATGTGTATATATAATTTATATAAACATGTTCCAAAATATTCTCAAATGTACACAATAGTATTATAAATTTTCATATCTAATTAATAGATGTTGAAGATGATTCTAGCTCATTCTTTACCTGAATCTAAAAATGAATATGGAATGAGTCATTGTACATGATGATAAATCAACTCCTCCTAAATCTGAAAATTAACATGGAATGAGTCATTGTACATTATGATAAATATTGTATTTAAATGAAATTTGATCTATGAATAATATGGAATGAATCGTTGTACATAAGGGAGAGAGCCAAAAAAAGTAGAGACAGAGCCAAAAAAAGCAGAGACAGCACCAAAAAAAGTACATATGTATGTATAATTTATATAAGCATGTTCCAAAATATTCTCAAATGTACACAGTATTATTATAAATTTTCATATCTAATTAATAGAGAAAGAGCCAAAAAAAGCAGAGACAGAGCCAAAAAAGTAGAGACAGAGCCAAAAAAATCAGAGACAAAGCCAAAAAAAGCAGAGACAAAGCTAAAAAAAGTACGTATGTATATATAATTTATATAAACGTGTTACAAAATATTCTCAAATGTACACAGTAGTATTATAAATTTTCATATCTAATTAATAGATGTTGAAGATGATTCTAGCTCATTCTTTATTGGCATTATCATAAAATTCTCAAAAGCTCCTCCTGAATCTAAAAATGAATATGGAATGATTCAATGTACCTTATGATAAATCTTGTATTTAAATGACATTTGATCTATGAATAATATGTAATGAATCATTGTACATAAGGCAGAGAACCAAAAAAGGCATAGAGCCAAAAAAAGCAGAGACAGAGCCAAAAAAATAGAGACAGAGCCAAAAAAATAGAGATAGAGCCAAAAAAAGCAGAGATAGAGCCAGAAAAAGATGAGACAGGGCCACTCTCATTCATAACCGATTTCTCTTCTGCATAGATTCCCTACAGGATAATAGGGAGAATGTTAAACGTACCTGGAAAGTCGCAGCAGAGGATGCTAAAGAAACTGAAGACAACGATCCCTGAAGATGTCGTGGAAGACATCTGCAATAAAAAAATCAGATTAAAACCAAATGAAAAAAAACAACAACAAAAAAATTACAAAAATTTAAAATTTGGTATCTTACCTCCTTGAGCTTAATTCGCGCATGAAATAACTAAGCACGTGAGAATGCTGGACAGTAATGAGTGTGCGAGAATGCTCGACATAAATGAGCGTGCGATAAATGTCAGAAATGAGCGCGCGAGAATGTTGGACATAAATGAGCGCACGATAAAGGTGAACAGAAACCTGGAATAGGTTGTGGGCGATACATTTATAAAATGATAGTTCGGTCGAATTATGGAGGAAAAAAATTTCCGCCCTGAATTGTCACAAAAGTGTTACCCATATTCGCATTTTCACCCATATATATATATATATATATATATATATATATATATATATATATATATATATATATATCTATATATATATATATATATATATATATATATATATATATCATCCTTTTAAATCAAGAAAAATGGTAAAAACATTCATGGAAGTAATCCAAAAGCTGCATTGAATACTAAAGATTTTTATAAGTGGCACAAATCCATTTTTCACTGGAAATTATTGGACTAAAATATTTTCTTGTTTGGGTTCTCAATTGGATCACATCTCATCTAATTATTATCCTCGATATGACGAGAAAATAAATGTTGTGAATAAAATTTTAGAAGGATATCTTTGTTCATTTTCATGTGATAAACATACACAATGGGCCAAGTGGTTTCCCTTGGTAGAATGGTGGTACAACACATCCTCCCATACTTCATCAACAATGTCACTATTCATAATACTTTATGGATATCGCCCTCCATCCATCAAATCACCCTTAAAATGGATTTCAAAGGCTCAAGTAGTATAGGACCATATACGACACCAATAATAGGTTCTCAAACTATTTAAGGACAACATGGTTATAGAACAAAATAGGATGAAACAATAAGCAGATCAACACTGTAATGAAAGAAAATGTGAAGTAGTGATCAGATGTTGTGAGACTACAACCATATAAACGTATTTCCCTCAAGCAATAAAAGAAGGTTAATAAATTAGCACCGAGGTATTGTGGCCCTTATAAGGTGTTGCAGAGGATTGGAAGTATGGATTACAAATTGGAATTTCCTCCGTCTTCACATGTACATCCAGTATTCCATGTTTCTTTCTTAAAGAAGGTAATTAGTGACGAGATCCCAAACCAAACTAATTTATCGGAGATTAATTAAAAATAGAAAATAATAATATAACCAAAAACAATCCTAGAAACAAGCATTAAGTAGCTAAGAAATTGAACAATTACTAAGCACCTCATTGAATGGAAGAACCTACCAGTGCAAGAGGTGGCATGGGAAGACAAGTAGTTCATGCAGAAACACCCACATATAGTCAAGTGTTGAAGACAATATTTTTTTTGAAGCGTAGGGGCACATTAAGACCTATATAAGCCCCATGTAAACCATAAAACCCCTTATTAATCCTTAGCTATTGAGTGATTATATTTCTATTATTATGTTATTATGTAAGCTAGAACCTTTCAATGTACCATTTTATTATATTTGTACCTTGTCTCCTATATATATGCTAAGGACACCTACTCTTAGTATCATCAAACCTTGTCTTATATAAAGTATTTGTTTTAAAAGGAGGTTCCCCTCTCGAATTGGACTTTAATTATTTGTTTCTTATTATTTTTAAGGTGCAAGGTTTATAACAGGTTCAAAGGAAGCATGAGTGGTTAAGGAAAAATTAGCATGAGATGTGAGGGGACTTCTAGGTCCTATTCTGTTTTGTTCATCTAGATAAACATATTAGATAAGTTATGCGACCCATTTTGCACTATTGTGCTATGATTGTGTTGAATTTTCTACGTTTGATATAACCTGTGTTGGAGAAGAATCGTCATGTGAAGAAATATTTTCTAAAGAGTGAACTAATTTTTGATCATTCATGTTGGGGATTAAATCTTTTTCAATCCAATTTGGTCTTTATTAATGGATTGTTTTATCCTTAGGAAAATTTTCTAAGTGAATAAGGATATTATCAATCTCACTACAATTTTACTTTTAATATTATCAAAGACAACATCTCAAGTTCTAATCATTTTCCCACTCGTTACGAACCAATAACCTATATTTTCATCAGGTTATTTGATGAGTATTCATTTAATGTTGCAATTTTCCACCTTAATCCTTTTTATTTTACAACTAAGGATAGAAAAGGGTTCCAAAACTAAAATATGATTAACTAAAGGCTTAGTATCAGACCAAGCTTCATATTCATTGATTCCATATAAGGTTGATGTCGGTGGTTGATTCCTTATATAAATAATTTTATAAAATATTTATACATAATATTTTGTAATTAACCCCTTGAAATGTAACATAGATCTCATTACTCCCATGAAAATTCAATTCATTATTATAGTGACCTCGTTATGTTGTGGAGTATAGGAGTTTTTCAACTACCATTTAATTCCATTTTCCTTGAAATAGTCATTGAATTTATTTGAAATAAATCCATCCCAATTATTTGTTCCTAATGTTGCAATTTCTTATTCCGTGGTATTTTCTATGAAGAGTTGAAAATGTATGAACATTTCAAAGGCTTCTAACTTATCCTTAAAAATATATACCTAAGTCATCAATGAAAAGACTGAAGTATTTGTATCCACCTTTCGAAAACTACAAGAGTCATCCATGTAAAATCATAAATGAAAAAAATAAAGTATTTGCATCAACCTAATAAAGGTCCCATAAGATCATAAATATTACTACCCATAAGTTACAAACATCGTATTGTTGACCATGTACTTGTGAAAAAAGGGTCTTGCTTTTTTTCACTAATAATACATGCTTCAAACATAGCAATATCTTGTTTGAAAGGAGGCAACCCTTCAACCATTTCTTGATTACAATTTTCTTAAAAATTATGATTTTTTTTTGCTTAAAGGTTAAAAGATTAAATGTCCAAATTTAAAATTCCATAATTGTGAGCAAGGGAATAAATTTTTCATTTCTACAACACGTTATTTTGAGGAATTAGTGTGCCTTCTATCCTTACAAGTTTTCGAACATCATATCCATTCTTTATTATTCTAAAGTTGTTATTTACTAAATTGATTTTGACAAAACCATTTTTCATGATGATTTTATGGGAACCTAGTCTAATTAATACCGAGGGAAACAAACTCATTTTAAATTTGGAACATATAACCAAACATCGGAAAGCAACATTTTACCAGTTCTTCGAAGAGATAAGTTGGCTAAGCCTTTTCCTTGAGGAGTGTGTGTTGTCCAAATAAATTGGATTGAGTTGCATATCTTGGTAAGTATAAAACCAAATCCTTCTATAACACATATATTAAGTAGACCCTATATCAAGTATCTAATCATCTTCACAATAATTTATAAACAACTAGTTAGTCACAACTAAAATTACAAAATCTAACTCCTAAACAACTGTAAACAGATAGTCAAAATTAGTCCCCTGATTAGCTTCATATTGAGATAAAGTTGAAGTATGAGACTTATAATGTTGTTTTGAGTTAAATGTTTTCTTATTCTTGGGAAA
Organism: Pinus albicaulis; assembly: GCA_034641835.2. NCBI lineage: Eukaryota > Viridiplantae > Streptophyta > Pinopsida > Pinales > Pinaceae > Pinus > Pinus albicaulis. Next base: position 796,794,261 of record CM076578.1, on the reverse strand, counting down.
AATTCATTTTGAGTTCTACATTATTCTTCATAATTCCCATTGTGAAGACCTATTTTTCACTTGAGTTTATTCATATCTTTCCCTTCTCTTGATTGAAGGTTGTTGTTGGGAGAAAATTTAGATCTCCTAAAAAAATGTTGATTTGAATTATTTATTCCTCTTCATTAACTTTTGATACAACCAAAACTATAATTAAACTATTGAATTTAATTTTTCTAATGATCTCTTTGGCTATTGGTTTTTTCTCTTTCCGTCAAACTTCCATTATATGTGTCTTTCCCTTTGGAACTTTCTCCTTTTCTTGAATTGGAAAATTGAATTTATTCTCCTTAATTCATCTTTGACCAATTTTTTTGTCATGTTGGACTAATAATTCTATAAGGGAATCTGAATTTTGATTCTCCAACTTTCTATTAATTTGTAAAGTATTCAAAAAATGTCAATAGGAAGGAGGAAAGCCATTGAATTCATGAAATTTTCTTCCACTTTTTCAAATCCACATTTGAATATTTTTAAGCTAGGAAAGCCATTGAAGTCATGAAACTTTCTTCCACTTTCTCAAATCCACATTTGATTATTTCTAAGCTAACATTTTAAAGGAGAGATACATTCCAAAACATATCTCCCTTTACCTAATTATTTTTTAATAACTTCATTTGAATATCAACCTCTTTTAACTTAAGTTTAGTATTGATATTTTCTTGAATGTTTGTCATGCATTCCAAGCAACAATTGTATTTTCAATATTAACAAACATTTCATCAATGACATAACATCCTAAAGGTGCATGTGCTTTTTCATCATTCAATTCACATTTTATTGATTCTTTAGCATAGGGAGGCTTAGTAGGAGCCTATCTCCACTACAAACATCTTTTAATAACTCATGATAGAGTGATGTGCATTGTATATGAAAAATCTAAGACTTATAGTTCTTGGGTCCATCCAAATTTTTGAAATTAGTGAACAAAATAACTAATTTAGACATGGTAAGTTGTGTGGAGAAAAGTGTCGCGATGATGTTTTGCATATAAAAATAGTTTAATAAGTGCACACAATCATCAAAAAAATGAACAGAATCAAGCACAAGGGACACTAGAGGCTCTAAAAAAGAGAGATACAAGGGCTTGGCCTCGATCCTCTTATATCTTGGGTGCACAAGGGCTTCACTCAATGAAACTTTGACATAGCATGTGCGTTCATGGAATATTAAAAACTAACCTTAATTTCACTACATATCAGAAAATCCCTCTAAAAATCACATTATTTAACACCCTAGCAACAGGAATCCAATACACCTTCCCAATTTAAAAAACCCATATTTTCACTAGATATTGCAGGTATCCATTTTTTCATTAACGTTTTTTATATCCCTTTATATTTTTTCATTAGCTTTGAGCTCCATTTTCTATACCTACCAATATAAAAACCCTTTACCCCTTATTACATGCTCCATATATTATGTCATTTTTTTCTTAATCTATATGCCCAAATATGAATGTACGTGGTATGGTATTTCTCCCCCAGTGAAGCCCCTGTGCATGGGTGAAAGATATCATTAATATCTTATCTCACTTGACTATTACCAATGATGTAATTCAAGTTAGAAATTTTCTTGAATTTCATCAAACTTTCAAAATTTGACACAATAATAATAATTAATATAAGATGAATATGCCCCCTTTCAAGTGGGAAATTTATTATGTAGTTCAATGAAAAAAGTGATTGAATAAGCATCCCCTCGAACTAGTGAATACTTTAACCCTTGTTTGAATTTATGAGAATGCAATGGTAATAAAAAATCCCCTTAAACAGAATTACAAATATGCATCAACATGGCTGAAATTCACTCCTTCGCTAGATATTTGAGCTTTAAAACTTTCATATTGTAAATTCACAATAACAAAAATTGATTTGCATAAATGGAGATGATTTAGAAGACATCTAGATTATATTAAAATAAATCTTATAAATCCTATCATAAAAAATTGCAAATAAATTTTATAATACAATTGATTGTAGAATTTAGAGTTTATTTAGATAAAATCTAGATTCAAACAATGTCAATTGGTTTTATCTAGGGTGATTGGGATGAATGATGTTATCTTCCCTACCCACGTGTTAAAGTATTGAAGCTTGAGCTTTGAACCATTATATATATATATATATATATATATATAATTAAACAGTTAGGATTTTTTATATTAATATCAAGTTGGTTACAAGCACAGGACATTTCACAATTTCAACTAAATCTTAAACTATTGGGCTCAAACATGTCCAAAAAGTACTTTTGTTTCTGGTACACTTCCTAGATATTGTGTATCTAAATTGATATCGTCTGAAAACCTTTCAGAAAACTCCTAAAACTAGAAAACACTTGTAATACATAATTTAAAACATATAGTTGACTAGCCTGCATTGGATGATCTGAATTCAGGGTTAACTTCAACAGTTTCCTGAGCAACTTGCCTTAATTGTGCTAAAGCAGGGACCTGGGTCTCTTCCACCACCTCACCATATTTCTTTGGTTGTTCTGAAGCCACGAGTTGGTTCACATCCAACGCTCCTTGTCTTTTCCCGAGCTAATTTGTTAATTTTCCTCAAAGGTTTAATTTTTTCAAGGCATAGATTTAATAGATCAATTTTCACCTACAAACCATTGATTTTAGTCTGTCGCAGGTCATTCTTTTGACTAAAATGAAACAACTACATCTGAACGTATACAACCACAATTTCTCCCTACCTATATAGAAAAGACAAAATATGCTCTATTAGTATAGAGAAGTAATCCAACTCACAGTTTCTTTCCTCCTTCCTTCCCGAGACAAAGCAAGACGATGTCTTTCACCCGTGCAATGACCATCTTTATTTTTTATGGTCTTGGGTTTCCACACTCAAAAATATGCAAGAAGAATGAAGGACAAACATGTCTTATAAACTTCTTCACTAGACATACCTTCCCCCATTGAGCCATGGATCCCTTCGCCATCTTCAAAGGCACGGATTTTTTTTTTTGTTTTCAATAACTTGCTTCTTATATTAATAGATAAAAGGTTCACATGATTTGCATATTGAATATTATGTAAGTAATGATAGTAAAGAAATAAAAAACCTTTATAGAAAGGAAAAATATAATATATATATATATATATGGATCTTTAATTCATTTAAAGTGATGTTTGAAAAAACTAATATATATATATATATATATATATATATATATATATATATATATATATATATATATATATATATATATATATATATATATATATATATATATGAATTAGAAATATATCTTTATAATATTCAAATTTATAAATCTTGATGTGATCAATTTAAAAGATCTATTTCAAATTAAATTCGCTTATAGAAATTTCCATTCACAAAATATAAAAGATATTACTAGAAAAAACATTTACATATAGCTTTAAATTAAATATAATTTTAAAATTAAATTAAAAAAATAAAAATAATTTTAACTTTAAATTATAATTAATAATAATAATATCAATGAAAATCATAAACTTCCCACATTTTTTTCCCTTTAATGACATCCCACGAATACGAATACATTTTGTTTGCAACAAGAACAATACCAACACATTGAAATTTAACTACCCCTTCAGTCCATACATATAATCCCACACTTCTCCAGAATATCTCTGAGACTACTTTGGTGATGGGGTGTTAGGGCGATTTGGTCAATAAAGAATTGAAATGGACTTGAGTTGGTGTGGTCAATTATGTGTTATGAATGTAAAAGAAATTTTCCGTTGAATGTTAGGCTCCCTCCCATTCCCAGTTATTTCTGGAAATAACTATAGTAGTTATTTCTGGAAATAACTACAGTAACTATTTCTTTAATTTATGGAAACCAACTGCAATGATTTCCTTAATTTATGGAAACCAACTGTAGTAATTTCCTTAAATTACAGAAATCAACTGTAGTTAATTAATTTCTTGTTGGGAGCTTCTGAAGTGGTCCATTACTCCCACTGCAGTTCTCTACCATGATTTGTGGAACACTTGACACATAGCCAACAGAAGCTTGATGGAAAATTGGCTATAAATATTTTTGTTTGGTCCCCAAGCTCACTAACTCAATCCCATTTAGTTTTACACCATCAAGTTAGAGTGAGGAGAGCTCGGAAGTCCTTTCAGATTTATGTATCCTTTAATTTTTGCTTTAGTGAGAGCTTTTGGGAGGGTTTTGTAAATCCAAGGGTGGAGTTTTCAAAGCTTTCTATCTCTCCGCTTTCATCACTTGAAGAAAAATATGAAGTTTTAAAGAGTTTCAACAAAACAGATTGGTAGCGAAAGTTTTTTTTATGCAGTGAAGCAACCGGAAATTTTTGCATACAAAATAGCTTGTGAGCCATCAATGGCTGGAGGTATGATTTATTGGGCATTTATTTTTATTTTACAATTCTTTTAAAGTATTTATTCCGCATTTTAGAATCGTTATTTTAAGCTAACATTTGGTATCAGAGCCATTTTTTATCTCTGCCTTGGTGATTTATAGACATGTTTGGTTAAATGTTTTATTTTTAGAATTTTCTGAATTAAAGCATTTATTTGGAAATGTGCCTAAGTTTGGCTAAATGTTTTATTTTTAGAATTTTCTGAATTAAAACATTTATTTGGAAATATGTCTAATTTTGGCTCAATATGCATGAATATTATAGTTTAATTTATGCAAATTATTGTTATTCTTATATCTTGTTAATTTTTATAAGAAATAATGTCTAGTGATCCATATAATTTTTAATTGATTAGAGAATAGCCACAGCATCTCTAATTAAATAAAATTATATATTATGATTGATTAGGATCACATAAAGAATATTTAGACATTAATTGTAATTAATTATATTAAATATAATAAATTTTATCCCACAGGAATTTTTGTTATATTTATATAATTAATTAGGATAAAATATTCATAATTTACCCACAGGAGTTATGAATTAATAGTTTTATCATAAAGTTCAAAACTAAGATAGAATTTGATAAATTCTATCATAAAGAATAATTGAATCTGCTTGAATTAAAAATTTAGTCCACAAACAATTTTTATGTCATTAGATTCAATTTTAAGCATGATTTACATTGGTAAAGCATGAAATTTTTATTTATGCCTCAATTTTAACATAAGCATGTAATTTTTAATTTTATGTAGTTGTACAACTTGCAAATTTATCTGAAATTCGTACTGATATCCCTGAACTTAAGGGAGATAACTATAAAATCTGGAAGGAGAGAGTTCTCCTTCATTTGGGGTGGATGGACATAGACTATGCTATTAGGAAAGACGAACCACCGGCACTCAATAATACCAGCACTGCAGCGGACATCACGCTTTATGAACGATGGGAACGATCTAATCGTCTAAGCGTGATGTTCATTAAGACTAAAATTTCAGCTGGTATTCGTGGTTCCGTTGAACAGCATGAAAAGGTCTGAGACTTGCTGAAAGCCATTGATGATCAATTCGTCACTTCAGACAAGGCACTTGCAAGCACCCTAATCATGAATTTCTCATCCCTGAGGCTCACCAGTGTAAAAGGTGTGCGCGAGCACATCATGCAAATGAGGGACACTGCGGCTCAATTGAAGAAACTCGAGGTTGAAATATTAGAATCTTTCCTGGTGCACTACATCCTGAACACCCTTCCACACCAATACGGACCTTTCAAAATCTCATACAACACACATAAGGATAAATGGTCAATTAATGAACTCATGACCATGTGTGTTCAAGAGGAAGAGAGACTGGTGATGGAAATGGGAGAAAGTGCAATGCCGGCAACGCGAGGAAAGGGCAAATCTCAAGCCAATCGGAAAGGTAAAGGTAAAATACCTCCCCATGCCGATATCAAGAAGGATTCCAAGTGTTTCTTCTGTAAAAAGAAGGGACACATGAAGAAGGAATGCGCCAAATTTCAGAAATGGCTTGTAGACAAAGGTAATCCAATCTCGTTTGTTTGTTATGAATCTAATATGGTTAATGTCAATATTAACACCTGGTGGATTGATTCTGGATCAACAATTCACATTTTGAATTCCTTGCAGGGTTTGCAAAACCTAAGGAAGCCAGTGGGAAGTGAGCAAAGCATCTTATCAGGAAACAATATGGGCTCGCATGTGGAGGCTATAGGAACATGCTATTTAACTTTAAGTAGTGGCTTTGTTTTAGAATTAGAAAAGACCTTTTATGTACCAAGTTTTTCTAGAAACTTGATTTCAGTTTCAAGGCTTGTACCTTTTGGATATTCCTTTAACTTTTCAGAAACATCCTTCAGTTTATTTCATAAATCTGATTGTGTTGGGAATGGTATTTTGTCTAATGGTCTTTACTGCATTAATTTACAAAACAATGTCACTTATGATTCAATGCATGTTCACATTGGCACTAAAAGATGTGTTATTGATGAAAATTCCTCTAAATTATGGCACCGGAGACTAGGTCATATCTCCATAGAAAGAATTAAAAGATTGGTAAATGAAGGGGTACTTAATACTTTGGATTTTACTGATTTTGAGACTTGTGTGGACTGCATAAAGGGAAATCAGACCAACAAGTCAAATAAAGGTGCAAATAGGAGTTCGGACATATTAGACATCATATATACTGATATATGTAGTCCAGACATGGACTCACATGGTCAGAGATACTTCATCTCTTTTATAGATGATTACTCACGATATATGTATCTCTACATGCTTCAAATAAAGAGTGAAGCATTAGATGCCTTTAAGATTTTTAAGGCTGAAGTAGAGAAACAATGCGGCAAGCAAATTAAAATCGTGAGATCAGATAGAGGTGGAGAATATTATGGTAGATACACAGAAGATGGAAAAGCACCTGGGCCATTCGCAAAATTTCTTCAAGAGCATGGGATTGTTTCCCAATACACCATGCCTGGTTCACCCGACCAGAATGGTGTAGCAGAAAGAAGAAACCGAACATTATTGGACATGGTGCGGAGTATTCTTAGCAGCTCCAATATTCCTAAATCCTTGTGGACTAAAGCACTTAAGATGACATTGTATATATTAAACTGATTTCCAACCAAGGTTGTTCCTAAAACGTCGTTTGAATTATGGAAAGGTTGGAAACCGAGTTTGCGACATATGCGCATTTGGGGATGCCCGTCTAAAGTGAGAATATATAATCCACAAGAGAAGAAGTTGGACCCAAGGACCATTAGTGGGTATTTCATTGGATATGCTGAAAGGTCTAAAGGTTACAGATTTTATTGTCCATCTAACAGCACTAGGATTGTGGAATCAAGAAATGCAAAGTTTCTTGAAAATGACTTGATCAATGGGAGCGATCAAACAAGGAACATAGTTTTTGAGAAGGATCATTCAGAATGTCAACCTGCCACCTCAAGTGATAGATTGGTTATTGTTCACATCACCCCTCAAGTACAAACTGATGTTGAACAACCAATTGTTGAAGTTCCACAAGCTATTGACGACATTCCAGTAGACCAAATAGTTCAAGAATTGCCAAGAATTCTTGAACAAAAATTTGAACCACACTTCTCAGGAAGATGGTGGTACAACATTAATAAGATCTACTAGACCAAAGAGATCAGAAATTCCTGATGATTATGTTGTGTATCTGCAAGAATCTGATTACGACATTGGAGCCGAAAATGATCCTGGGTCTTTTTCACAAGCCATGAGTTGCAAAGAATCAGAATTATGGTATGATGCCATGAAGGAAGAGATGAATTCTATGAAGAGTAACGATGTATGGGATCTTGTTGAGTTTCCTAATGGTGCAAATGCCATTAGATGTAAATGGGTCTTTAAGACAAAGAAATACTCATTGGGCAACATTGAGAGATACAAGGAAAGACTCGTTGCAAAGGGATTCACTCAAAAATAAGGAATCGATTACAAGGAGACTTTCTCTCCTATATCTAAGAAAGATTCCTTGTGCATTATTATGGCATTAGTAGCCCATTTTGACTTGGAGTTGCACCAAATGGATGTGAAAACGACATTCCTTAATGGAGACCTAGAGGAGAAGGTTTACAAGAAACAACCTGAAGGATTATCCTCTAGTGATGGTGAGCAATTGGTTTGCAAGCTTAAGAAATCATTATACGGATTAAAACAAGCATCCCGCCAATGGTATTTGAAATTTCATAATGTAATTTCTTCTTTCGGTTTTGTAGAAAACATTATGGATGAATGTATATACCTTAAAGTGAGTGGGAGTAAAATATGTTTTCTTGTTTTATATGTGGATGACATTTTGATTGGAACCAATGATAAGGGTTTGTTGCATGAGGTGAAACAATTCCTCTCTAAAAATTTCGATATGAAGGATATGGGTGAGGCATCTTATGTTATTGGTATTAAGATTCATAGAGACAGATTTTGAGGCATCTTGGGTCTGTCTCAGGAAACCTATATTAATAAAATTTTAGAGATATTTCGGATGAAGGATTGTTCACCAAGTGTCGCTCCCATTGTGAAGGGTGATAGGTTCAGTTTGAACCAATGCCCGAAGAACAACTTTGAAAGGGAAAAAATGAAGAACATTCCATATGCTTCTACTTTCGGAAGCCTAATTTATGCTCAGGTCTGCACAAGACCTGACATTGCATTTGTTGTGGGAATGTTGGGACGATATCAGAGTGATCCAGGTTTAGACCACTGGAGAGCTACAAACAAATTAATGAGGTACCTTCAAGGAACCAAAAAATACATGCTTATGTATAGACAGACGGACAATTTGGAAGTGATTGGCTACTCAGATTCTGACTTTTCTGGATGTGTTGATTCACGCAAATCAACATCAGGATACATTTTTATGATGGCCGGTGGAGTTGTATCATGGAGGAGTGCCAAGCAGACTTTGATTGCCACTTCCACTATGGAAGCCGAGATCGTCTCCTGTTTTGAGGCTACTTTACATGGTGTATGTCTTAAGAGTTTCATTTATGGGCTTAGAATTATGGATTCTATCTCTAAGCCATTATAAATATATTGTGACAATTCAGCTATTGTTTTTATGGCTAAGAACAAAAAAAGTGGGATTCGAAATAAACACATCGAAATTAAGTATTTAGCTATAAGGGAACGTGTTAAAGAAAAGAAAGTGGTCATTGAGCACGTTAGCACTGAGTTGATGATCGTTGATCCTTTGACTAAGGGCATGCCACCATTTAAATTCAAGGATCGTGTAATGAATATGGGACTTGGTTCCATTATGTAGTTTCTCATTGTATGAACAATGTTATTTTTAATGAAATTCTTAATCATTGTTCTTTTTTTCTCATATTTATGTGCACCTTAATTTGATTTGAGAGAATTCATCTGTGTAGGACCAAGAATAAACATAGGGTTTATTCATTACGAAATTTTTGCCACATAAATTTTGATAGAAATAAATACATAGTAATACATGGAAGATAATACTCGTCATTAGAGGACTTATCGCCATGATTCATGTATCTATTACTTAATACAGATTATCAATGGGTTTTAAGATGAGACATTAATTTTGGAAGTATGGACCAAGTGGGAGAATGTTATGGTCCCACCCACTCCCAGTTATTTTTGGAAATAACTAAAGTAGTTATTTCTGGAAATAACTGCAGTAATGATTTCCTTAATTTATGTAAACCAACTGCAATGATTTCCTTAATTTATGGAAACCAACTGCAGTAATTTCCTTAAATTACGGAAATCAATTGTAGTTAATTAATTTCTTGTTGGGAGCTTCTGAAGTGGTCCATTACTCCCACTGCAGTTATGTACCATGATTTGTGGAACACTTGACACATAGCCAACAGAAGCTTGATGGAAGCTTGGCTATAAATATTTATGTTTGGTCCCCAAGCTCACTTACTCAATCCCATTCAGTTTTACACCATCAAGTTAGAGTGAGGAGAGCTTGGAAGTCCTTTCATATTTCTGTATCCTTTAATTTTTTCTTTAGTGAGAGCTTTTGGAAGAGTTTTGTAAATCCAAGGGCGAAGTTTGCAAAGCTTTCTATCTCTCCACTTTCATCACTTGAAGAAAAATATGAATTTTTAAAGAGTTTCAACAAAACATATTGGTAGCGAAATTTTTTTTTTATACAGTGAAGAAACCAGAAATTTTTGCATACAAAATAGCTTGTGAGCCATCAATGGCTAGAGGTATGATTTATTGGGCATTTATTTATATTTTACGATTCTTTTAAAGTATTTATTCTGCATTTTAGAATTGTTATTTTAAGCTAACATTGACCACCAGAAGTCTCTCTATCGATTAATGAACTCAACTGTGAAATTACAGTAAAATAAATTATGTGTTATGAAAGTAAAATAAATTTCTACTCAAAGGCAGTGGAGACAACCGGTCTCTCTATCGATAAAGGAGAGAGTGTTTTCATGGATAAGGGAAGTGATTTCATGGTGGCTCTCAGCGAGCTTATTGATCCTGTGATTAACATATCTTAACTCATATAGCTTACTAACCTCGTGCCATGCCAGAAAAGCATGGATGTCCTAATGCCAGTTTAAGTCTTTCAATGTTCACACTAATCTCCATTAAACTTAATTACATCCATTCCTTATTTCAGCTGAGTTGGTACACCTGCAGTATAGAAGCAATTAGGCAAAGTTTTTCTCTGATTGTACAAGGTTTTTTGTGAGTGTGTGTTCTTATTTTTTTACTCCACCAATTCACCACCAAATTATACCCCACAACTAGAAAGACATGGGGCAATCTTCAGGGCTATTGGTATATATATAAATGCCAAATCTTCCCAGCTGATCACAACAATCTCAGCTACATTCATTTCCCAGTTGATCACAGCAATCTCAGCTGCATTCATTTCCCAGCTGATCAAAGCAATCTCAGCTGCATTTCCCAGCTAATCACAACAATCTCAGCTATATTCAAGCTAAGTTTTTATAGTTTGTAAGTTAAGTAGTAGGAGGGAGGAAAATTTTGAACTCAAAGACATTGCTTTGTCCTTGCACTTCCAGGGCAGCTGCTATGAAGTACTTGTTAATTTTCATCCTGCTAGTCATCATTCAGTACCTGGATATAGCATCAGGAAAGCACTGGCAGACAACCAGGCGTTACAAGTTCAATGTAACTATATGTAGAGCAAATTATTTATAGTATGTTGGAGTTCACAAAGGGTGTTTGGGTGTTTGATTAACCTAATTATAAATGCATTGGGCTGCAGATGAGGAAAAGTAACGTGACATGTCTTTGCAACACTAAACCTTTGATCACAATGAATGGACAATATCTGGGACCTACAATTTTTGCTCAGGAGGGAGATCGAGTAATTATAAAGCTGGTAAACCACGTCAAGGACAATGCGACTATTCATTGGTAATTATATTTATCATTTCTTTTTCTTTATTTTTTAGTAAGGAGAAATTCCATGAGATGTGTGATAAAGTAAGTATTTTGATGATTATTATAGATTGAGGTTTATCTATGATTATTTAATTTATATGTTCGAGCTCATTCTACTCAGTCATAGTACGTATCTAGCTTTCATGCAGCTACTCAATAGTTGTAGAGATCATGTATGGTTTTTCTGCATGCAGGCATGGGATTAGACAGTTGAGGCCTGTATGGGCAGATGGTCCTGGTTATATCACCCAATGTCCAATTTAAACTGGAATGAGTTACGTTTATAACTCACCATCACAGGCCAAAGAGGAACTCTATGGTGGCATGTGCACATTTCTTGGTTAAGATCTAGTGTAAACGGTGCCATCAGTATATATCCTAAGCCACATGTTCCCTACCCATTTCCAAAGCCATATAAATAAATCCCCATTATTCTAGGTAAGTTTATATATCTCAATTATTTTTATGGATGATCTGGACCTTGTAACAATGGCCAGAGAGCATACCACATGTAATTTAATGGTTTTAAACACACACCACCTTGCAGGTGAATGGTGGAATGAAGATACTGAGAAGTTTATTCAGCAGGCCCTCCAAACAGGAGGAAGTCCGAATGTGTCAGATGCCTACACTATAAATGGATTTCCTGGACCACTTTACAACTACTCCAATGGTAATGATAACTTCTTTTGTTTATTTGATGTATTGGTTACAAAATAGGATTCCACCCATTTACTAACCATGGCATATTATGTAGATACATTTGTTCTGAATGTCAATCTCGGGAAGACATTCTTCTTCGAATCATCAATGTTTCACTCAATGATGAGCTCTTCCTTGCCATTGCAAATCACATCATGACTGTTGTGGAAGTAGATGCAGTTTATGTGAAACCTTTCCAGACAGACACTCTTGTTATAACACCTGGCCAAACCACCAATGTTTTATTCATTGCTAATGTTACTGTTAATGTTGGAGGAGTTAACCAGTTTTACATAGCAGCTCGCCCATTTGCTACAGGTGGTGGAACATTTGATAACTCCACCGTTTCAGGAATTGTGAGCTACAACATTTCCATCTCTAATACCTCTTCCACCATTATGATGCCTAAACTCCCAGCCCTGAATGACACTTCCTTTGCATCCAAATTTAGTGCAAAACTTAGAAGCTTGGCTACCTCACAATTCCCTGCACTGGTTCCTCAAACAGTGGACAAGAAACTTTTCTTTACAATTGGTCTGGGACTGAATCCTTGTCCAAAGGGGATGGGAAATGCCACATGCCAGGGACCCAATGGAACAAGATTCACTGCCTCTATCAACAACATTTATTTTATTCTCCCAAACACTGCTCTTCTTCAATCCCACTATTTCAAGCAGATGAAAGGAGTCTATAAGACTAATTTTCCAGACAATCCTCCATTTCCATTCAATTGCACTGGCACTCCACCCAATAATATACTAGCTGTGAATGGGACTAGAGTGAAAGTCCTGCCCTTCAACACAACTGTTCAATTGATTCTTCAAGACACCAGCATCTTCAGCACAGACAACCATCCTGTCCATCTCCATTGTTTCAATTTCTTTGTGGTGGGCCAAGGTGTTGGAAACTACAATGAATCAACAGATGCACCAAACTTTAACCTCATTGACCCTATTGAGAGAAACATTGTGGGAGTTCCCAAAGGAGGTTGGGCTGCTATCAGAATTTGTGCAGACAATTCAAGTAATATTCACACAATCTCATATCATTTCCCATTCAACTTTGCATTAAAGCATATCATTGCATAGATCAAAATTATAATATTGTTTGTTTACTCAATATCCATGGAATATATATGCAGGGGTGTGGTTCATTCACTGCCATTTGGAGGTTCACACATCGTGGTTACTGAAAATGGCGTGGGTAGTAAAGAACGGAAAAGGACCCCTTCAAACTCTCCCACCTCCACCCTCTGACCTCCCTCCATGCTGATCTTCTTCCTTCCTTCATGTGGCCACCATCACACTCATTTGATTTTAGTATTGTTTCTTGCTTTTGTTTCAGATGTTGCTCACGTTGGGTTTTTGTTAAGAAGATTTCACAATAAACACATTGCCACCTTTCAGTCTCTCTTCTCAAGCAGTGTTTTCATCCAACGAGGAGGATGGCAATGAAGAAGGCTTCACACCGGGAATTCAATTGGGGGCAACCAGTCATAGTGAAGTAGAAATGTATTGAATCACTGTATAGACAAGCTCTTGGTACATGAATAAAAGAGTTTTGATTTCTTCCATGCGTAAGCTATGACTTAAAATTTCACTTCCCATTAGAGTGATTAGCTTTTAGAAGAATGCCTTTAGATAAAGGTAATGTAAAGCAGTTGTAAAACTATGATTTAATGGTGAAGTTGAGTCGTCAAGTCTATTTTTAAATTTTATTATAAAGTAAATAAATATTGAAAATAGTAAAAATAAATAAGATATGAAAAATATATATTATAACAATATATATTAAAGTTGGAAGTATGAAGGAATTAAAAAAAAAAAAAAGTACCAAATTGTATTATTTGAATTTGGAAAGTAGAATATTGGATACTTTGGTATCAAAGTACGAATTTTCATTTATCTATTACATTGTAGTATGTTGTTATTAACACAATTGCAATGCAATCAACATAAGAATAATAAAATTGCTAATTTGAATCAACAAATTAGGACATGTATCCTATTGTGTATAAGTTTATAAGTTTGTTGTGAATAGTCATTTTAAACAAAAACAATGTTTTTTAACATCAACTTATGTAACATAACAAAAATAAGTTATTTTAAGGAGCAAGCCATAATCATGTTTTAACTAGTAAATTAAAAAACCAAGTAAAGATAGTTTCATGGATAAATTAAGAAGCATCGATATCCATAAAAAGTATGTCTACCATTTTATAACATATACGTTATGGAATTAAGGGTTGTGATTCATCATGAAATCTGAAATCTGTTTCAAATAAGTCAACTCAAATTTTTTGCTATAATTCTTTTGCTAGGGTGTTTCACAATATGAAATTTGTAGTAGATTGAGAAGGAATTGCAAGGTATGTCTAATAAAAAATTTAGATTCTAGTTCTTTTCGAAAACCTCTTCTGGAATAATCACATATCATTTATTTGGTGTCAAATAAATGATATGTGATTATTTCAGAAGATGTTATCCAATTTGGTGTCAAATAAATGATATGTGATTATTTCAAAAGATGTTATTAAATGGACACCAAATAAATGATATGTGATTATTCTAGAAGAGGTTTTCCAATCATTATGAATCACATAAGTTTGATTTCAGAAAAAATCCAGTTCTTTATAATTTCTATGATATACTCTGTAAATTAAACAAATTAAATTTGTATTGCAAGCTTTGTGGTTCACTCACATTGGCGATAATCCTCCTGAGGAAACCCTAGTCTCTCCGTATGATTTTTCTTTTGTTCTACCAAACACTGCTCTTCTTCTGTCCACTATTTCAAGAAGATGAAAGGAGTCTATAAGACTAATTTTCCATACAATCCTCCATTCCCATTCAATTACACTGGCACTCCACCCAATAATACACAAGCTGTGAATGGGACTAGAGTGAAAGTCCTGCCCTTCAACACAATTGTTCAATTGATTCTTCAAGACACCAACATCTTCAGGACAAACAACCATCATGTCCAACTCCATGGTTTCAATTTCTTTGTGGTGGGAAAAGGTGTTGGAAACTATAGTGAATCAACAGATGCACCAAATTTTAACCTTATTGACCATGTTGAGAGAAACACGATGAGAGTTATTAAAGGAGGTTGGGCTACTATCAGATTCTGTGCAGACAATCTAGGTAATATATACACAGTGTCAGATCATTTCTCATTCAAATTTGCATTAAATCATTTCATTGCATATATGAAAATTATAATAATGTTTGGTTACTCAATATTCGTGGAATATATATGCAGTGGTGTGATTCATGCATTTTCATTTGGAGGTTCACACATCGTGGGGACTAAAAATGGCATCGGTAGTAAAGAATGGAAAATGGCCCCTTCATACTCTCCTGCCTCCCCCTCCGACCTCCCTCCATGTTGATCTTCTTCCTTCTTTCCCATGCCCACCATCACTTTCATTTAATTTTAGTATTTTTTCTTGATTTTGTTTCAGATGTTGCCCACGTTAGGTTTTTGTTAAGAAGATTTCACAATAAACACATTGCCACCTTTCGGTCTCTCTTCTCAAGCAGCCTTTCATCCAACGAGCAAGATGGCAAAGAAAAAGGCTTCACACTGGGAATTCAATTGGGGGCAACCAATCATAGTGAAATAGAACTGTATTGAATCATTTTGCAGACAAGCTCTTGGTACATGAATAAAATAGTTTTGGGTTCTTCCATATGTGATCTATGAATTATAGAGTGATTAGATTTTAAAATCATTCGTTTAGACAAAGGTAATGTAAGGTAGTTGTAAAACTTTGATTTAATGCTGAAGTTGATGGATTTTCTCTTTGAAGCGTTAACACTAATAAAATAAAATCATACATTATCTTCTAAACTAAGTATTGCTAATGTTTGTCATATCTTTTTTGGATATATAAAATAACAAGTGTCATATACATGTTTTCTCTTAGTACAAGTAATATCAGATTTTTTTTATATATAAAATAAAAAGTATCATATGCAGATTTTCTCTAAGTACAAGTTATATATATATATATATATATATATATATATATATATATATATATATATATATATATATATATTAAAAACTAATATAAAAAATGTTATAAAATAAATTATTTTTATTTTGAAATGAGCTATGATTTTTGTGTAAGTAGTATTGATGATTCATGATATTGTAACAAAGTATTTTTACACAATTCAAATTCATAAAATTTATTAAATTGATATTTTATATTAATTGATTTTAAAAATATATACTAACATAGCTTGTTTTCATTTTATGAATATTGTTGAGTTGACTCAACAACATATTTTTTTTCGTAATTTAACGTGAATTCGAGAGCATATTTTAATGCATTTATATACATGGAGTCTAAATCTAATGTATTTTTTTCATCCAATGATCAAACCAAGAAAATCAAATAAATAAATAAAATAAAATATAAAGGCGGTGAATAATTAAAGACTGAAAACTACTTACAAATTAATTGTGTTAGACTGCAAATGGTTGCTTAGATTTAACATTTATACATTTATTTTAGCAATTAATAGCACCACATATGTCTTGTTTTCAACCATTGAAACATGGAGTTTGTCGTGGATATCAGGAAGAATCTACCAAAGATGACTTTCACAGATTCCTCTTGTGTGTCAACACAAATACCAAATGTGATTTCAGTAGTCTTTTCATTTCCATGCAGTCACATTTAAAAAAATATAGCTCAACTAAACACACCTTCATTGTTATTATATTCCAACACTCATTGTACGCCCCATGAATATGGGCATTGGGTTACCTTGTCATGACTTCTATATTTAACGAAATTTCATGTGGATATTGTCCATCGGTTTTTATTCAAATACTTGCTTACATTATGGTGGGCAATTATCCACATGGAATTCTTGCGTAAAAAAATGGTGGGCAGCTATCCACATGGCATTTTGTTGTGTGAAATTGTGAGACTTAACGAATAGAATGTTTTTTTAGATTTTTTATTATTTAATATAATTTATTATCTCATAATTCAATTTAAAACCACATTAAAATAGTCATCAACCAATTAGAAAATAACAATTTCCTTTTTAAAAAATTAAAACTTATTTTTAATTTTCAAAATATTCAATTTAATATTTATTTTTTTCAAAACCTTAATAAAATTTATAGATTTTGTTTAAAAAAATCGAAACTAATAGAAATTCAAAAAAAAAATTGGACCAAAATAAAAAACAATACTCTTCGATGGATATATAAATAGAAAAAAAATATTGATTTCAAGAAGGAAAATAGAGAAATAATATATTGTTTTTAAAAGTGAAATATAAAAATCATATTATGAAGTAAAGAAATATGAAAATGATTATATATATATATAATCACATATCACATATCTTGGAAAACCTCTTCTGGAATAATCACATATCATTTATTTGGTGTCAAATAAAAGATATGTGATTATTTCGGAAGATGTTATCCAATGGACACCAAATAAATGATATTTGATTATTCCAGAAGAGGTTCTCCAAGACACCAAATAAATGATATGTGATTATTCCGGAAGAGGTTTTCCAATCATTATGAATCACATAAGTTTGATTTCATAAAGAATCTAGTTCTTTATAATTTCTATGATATACCCAGTAAATTAAACAAATTAAATTTTTATTGTGAGCTTTTTGGTTCACTCACATTGGCCATAATCCTCCTGAGGAAACCCTAGTCTCTCCGTGTGATTATTCCTTTTTTCTCCCAAACACTGCTCTTCTTTTGTCCCACTATTTCAAGCAGATGAAAGGAGTCTATAAGACTAATTTTCCATACAATCCTCCATTCCCATTCAATTACATTGGCACTCCACCCAATAATACACAGGTCATAAATGGGACTAGAGTGAAATTCCTGCCCTTCAACACAACTGTTCAAATGATTCTTCAAGACACCAACATCTTCAACACAAACAACCATCATGTCCATCTCCATGGTTTCAATTTCTTTGTGGTGGGCCAGGGTGTTGGAAACTACAATGAATGAACAGATGCACAAAACTTTAACCTCATTGACCCTGTTGAGAGAAACACGACAGGAGTTCCTAAAGGAGGTTGGGCTGCTATCAGATTCCGTGCAGACAATCCAGGTAATATATACACAATCTCGGATCATTTCCCCGATTCAACTTTGTATTAAATCATATCATTGCATAGATGAAAATTATAATAATGCTTGTTTGCTCAATATCCATGGAATATATATGCAGGGGTGTGGTTCATGCACTGTCATTTGGAGGTTCACACATTGTGGGGACTGAAAATGGCATGGGTAGTAAAGAACGAAAAAATGCCCCCTTCAAACTCTCCTGCCTCCCCCCTCCGACCTCCCTCAATGTTGATCTTCTTCCTTCTTTCTCGTGCCCACCATGATTCTCATTTCATTTCAATATTGTTTCTTGCTTTTGTTTCATATTTTTCCCAAGTTGGATTTTTGTTAAGAATATTTCAAAATAAACATATTTCCACCTTTTTGTCTCTCTCCTCAAGTAGCCTTTCATCCAACGAGGAGGATGGAAAAGAAAAAGGCTTCACACCGAGAATTCAATTGGGGGAAACCAATCACAATGAAGTAGAATTGTATTGAATCATTGTACAGACAAGCCCTTGGTACATGAATAAAAGAGTTTTGGGTTCTTCCATATGTGATCTATGAATTATAGAGTGATCAGATTTTAGAAGTGTTCCTTTTGACAAAGGTAATGTAAGGCAGTTGTAAAACTTTGATTTAATGTTGAATTTGATGGATTTTCTTTTTGAAGCATTAACACTAATAAAATAAAATCATACATTATCTTCTAAACTAAGTATTGCTAATATTTATCATATCTTTTTTGGATATATAAAATAACAAGTGTCATATGTAGGTTTGCTCTTAGTACAAATAATATAAGATTTTTTTTATATATAAAATAAAAAGTATCATATGCAGGTTTTCTCTAAGTACAAGTTATATATATATATATATATATATATATATATATATATATGAAAATCTAATATAAAAAATGTTATAAAATAAAATTAAAATAAATTATTTTTATTTTGAAATGAGTTATGATTTTTGTGTAAGTAGTATTGATGATTCATGATATTGTAACAAAGTATTTCTACGCAATTAAAATTAATAAAATTTATTAAATTTATATTTTATATTAATTAATTTTAAAAATATATACTAACGTAGCTTGTTTTCATTTTCTGAATATTGTTGAGTTGACTCAACAACATTTTTTTTCGCAATTTAACGTGAATTTGAGAGCATATTTTAATGCATTTATATACATGGAGTCTAACTCTAATGTATTTTTTTTCATCCAATGATAAAACCAAGAAAGTCAAATAAATAAATAAAATAAAATATAAAGGCGGTGAATAATTAAAGACTAAAAACTACTTACAAATTAATTGTGTCGGACTGCAAATGGTTGCTTAGCTTTAACATTTATACATTTATTTTAGCAATTAATAGCACCACATATGTCTTGTTTTCAACCATTGTAACATGGATTTTTTCGTGGATATCAGGAAGAATCTACCAAAGATGACTTTCGCAGGTTCGACTGCTTGTGTGAACACAAATACCAAATGTGATTTTGGTAGTATTGTAATTTCCATGCAATCACATTTAAAAAAATATAGCTCAACTAAACACACCTTCGTTGTTATTATATTCCAACACTCATTGTACGCCCCATGAATATGGGCATTTGGGTTACCTTGTCATGACTTCTATATTTAACAAAATGTCATGTGGATATTGTCTACCGGTTTTTATGCAAATGCTTGCTTAAATTATGGTGGGCAATTATCCACACAAAATTCTTGCATAAAAAATGGTGGGCAGCTATCCACATGGCATTTTGTTGTGTTAAATTCTGACACTTGATGAATAGAATGTTTTTTTAGATTTTTGTTATTTAATATAAATTTAGTATCTCATAATTCAATTTAAAATCACATAAAAATAGTCATCAACCAATTATAAAAATTAAAACTTATTTTTTAATTTTCAAAATATCCAATTTAATATTTATTTTTTCAAAACTTTAATTAACTGTATAGATTTTGTTTAAAAAAATTGAAACTAATAGAAATTCAAAGTTTTTTTTGGACCAAAATAAAAAACAATATTCTTCGATCGATATATAAATAGAAAAAAAATATTGATTTAAAGAAGGAAAATAGAGAAATAATATATTGTTTTTAAAATTGAAATATCAAGATATTATTATGAAGTAAAGAAATATGAAAATGATATATATATATATATATAAGAGTTGGAAGTATAAGTAAAAAAAAAAACCTAAATTACATCATTTGAATTTGGAAAGTAGAAGGTTGGACATGTTAGTAGCAAAGTATCAACTTTTTTCAATCTATTACATTGTAGTATGTTGTTAACACAATTGCAATGCAATCAACATAAGAATAACCAAATTGGTAATTTGAATCAACAAATAAGCTCGTGTATTGTATTGTCCATAATTTTATTGTAAATAGTTATTTTAAACAGAAACGGTGTTTGTTAACATCAACTAATGTAACATAACAAAATAAGTCATTTTAAGGAGTAAATCATGACCATGTTTTAACTAGTAAATAACATCAAACGAAGTCAAGATAGTATCATGGAAAACTTAAGAAGCATCAACATCCATAAAAAAAAATTCCTACCATTTTTGAAGATATACATTATGGAAGTAAGGGTTGTGATTCATCGTGAATTTTTTTTCAAATAAGTCATCTTGCAATTTTTTCTATAATTATTTTGTTTTAGATTATGAAATTTTGAGTAGATTGAAAAGGAATTGCAAGGTATGTGTAATAAAAAATTTAGATTCTAATTCTATAAAATGTATATGATATACCATGTGGAAGTTAGGATTTTTGAATGGTCTTGAAGTCAGTTTCAAATGAGGGGTCATGGGATTTTCACTATAATTTTTTCATGTGACACATCAAACTATGAAATTTTCAATTATCTAAGGAGACATAACAAGGCACATCATGTAAAAATTGCAAAATCGAATTTGAATAATTGTATAAGTGGCACATCACACAGCTTTTCTTTTGGGAAGAGACCAAAAATCAACAAGTTTTGGGAAAGTTACATAACTTTCACTTGGCACATCAAATTCTAGTGAAACCTATAGAATTGCATAGAAGACATATCATAGTATTACAGGTCAAAATTTTAGATCTAGAAGGGATAAAATCTCAAAAATATATCAAGAAAAAGGTTAGTCATTTAGATATTCTCCAAATTGTTGTTTTAAAAGTGTGTAACTTACAAGGACATAACTTTTGATTATAATTTTTTTTTTTTGTGATTGAAAGTTGTGCTAAATAGGAGTATTATTACTATGCCTCTAAAGAAAGTTGTCGCACCAATTAAACCTCATAAAGGCTCATCCAAGACTCGTGAATCAAGTGAATACTTAGCATTTAGGTTCTTCTAGTCATAGAAGAAAGTTAATGAAATGGATAGAAGTATGTTGGAAAGGTGGGCTAATCAAGTTCTCGAGAAAACTTTAAAAGAGAAATGATGGATCAAAATGAAAAAGAAAAGAATGAAAGCAAGGTAAACATTACAAAAAATAGGAACCATGCTATTATTAAATCTCCCTAAAAGGTATATGGAGATCCAAGTAAATCGTGAACATAAGGAGAAGTAAGGTGTTGAGACTCAATCACATATGGGTAGTATTTTATTACAATTGGAGAACACAAATATTGAATCACAAAGCCATAATAATGAATTTTCAATCCAAAATCCACATCATCAAGGCCTCAAGTCAACACCAAGGAACAATTATATTTTGAAGATCAATATGAAGAAATTTGATGGTAATCTTATAACTTGGATATTCCAAATGGATAAATACTTTGATCTACACCAAGTGGAAACCTTACAAAAGGTAAATATTGCATTCATATTTTTAGAACAAGATCGACATGTATGGTACCAATGGCTTTGAAAAAGGAAAAAGGATATTATTGTATCTTGGGCTATTTTTTATAGATTAATTCATAGCACAATACGGGGATGTTAAGAGAATCAATCTTTAGTCAATTGGTAAATCTTTGACAAAAAGGTCTAGTTATAGAGTACAATTGACAATTCAAAAAGTTGAGTCTTAGGGTAAAGAACATTTCAAAGATAATTTATTAGACCTATTTATAGGAACTTTAAAGAAAATCATCCAAGATCAGGTGTGTATCTTTGAATCTATATCTCTACAGCATGCTTTCAGTCTAGTGAGGAAAGTTGAAACTAAAAATATGGCTATTAAGAAATTGTTCACTAATAACTATAAAAAAAATCATGCTCCCTCTCCTAAATTGACAAGGTTGACACCTCAGCAAATGGATGAAAGAGGAGAAAAATGACTATGTTTTAACTATGACATCAAGTATAGTAAGGAGGATAAATGCGTTGAAAAGAAATTATTCGATGTAGATTGTGAAGATTAAGAAGATCTAGAATTGGAATGTCATAATATTTACAACTAGAAGATACTACTCCAATAATATCTTGTCATACATTGGCTAACATCAAAACTCCACAAAAATTCGCTATAAAAGGATTTTTCAGAAAGAGAAAGGTCATAGTGTTGATTAATTCAGGTAGTACCCATAACTTAATCAATTACAAATTGGTTAAACTTCTTAATTGCTTTGTATATCCATCACTAGAATTTCAAGTAATGATTGCAGGCAGAGGTCACGCAGAGGTACCATAAAAATTTGAGGAAAGTGCCATAGTATTAACATAAATATGACGGAGTATATATTGGATAGTCCCATTATTACAATCCAAATGGTTGGTGTCAATGTTGTATTAGGGTTCCAATGGTTACATTCATTGGGGAAAATGGCCCTTAATTTTCAAGATAATTTCATAAAATATTCCTCAAAAATAAATGTATTTGAGCTTATAAGTATCCAAGGGAAGCCCTATAAAGTGATAAGCTCTAATAGCATGAAAAAATTGCCAAAAAAGGGACACCATGGTGTAATTGCACAATTGTGTTCATTAGATGTTCAAACACCTGTATCGTCTACTCCAATGGATATCCAAAAATTTATCAACAATCACTCCAAGGTATTTGGAGAGATGCCTAAGGGTCCTCCAGCTACTCGAGATCATGACCATGTTATTCACTTGCAACCTAAAAGTTACCACCTAACATTAGACCTTACAAGTATTCATATGTAGAGAAGAGTGAGACTGAGTGTATGGTTTAAGAAATGTTTGAGGTTGGCATCTTTGAGTCTAGTAAATGTGTGTTCTCTTCACCAGTGGTGATGAATATTAAAAATGATGGTTCATGATGTATGTGTCTAGATTATAAATAGCTCAACAAAATGACAATCAAATATAAGTTTCCTATTCTTTTCATTAATGAATTATTAGATGAATTGTATGGATCAATTTTATTTGATAAATTGGATTTATGTTCTTGATATCATCAAATGATCCGTAAAGTACACTAGATATTCCACTAGATAGTTCATCCCAATAAATCTCATAAAAATATACTAAAATGTAAAATATATATTATGAGGGTTAATTTTCCTTATATTTTCTGGATTTATTAAGTTATTGTTTCTATATATGCATGCAGTATATAAAATATGGTAAAATGGATAATAAATAAAACAACCACACAAAAACCATAATAACACCAAGATATGATGTAGGAAACCCTTTCAAGAGAAAACCCAACTCGAAGGTGAGGTTGCTCTACTTTATTTTACTAGAAATGGAAATGATGAAAATATGAAGGAGTGAGACTTGTGGTCGGGAGGGTTTCTATAGAAAACAAACCCTCTTAATTCTGCACTTTCTCTACCCACTCTCGGCTACTCTGCTCTACCATGGAACAAAATGAACTAGAATAGAATATAACCCCTTTTCCTCCTAGTGGTATGGTTATGTTATGAAACCAACTCCAAAAATAGAAGAAAAGAGAGATCAATGCCTTATAAATAAGCCACTTCGAGGGGGAAACCTCCTTTACATTACTTAAATGAACAATTCTTGGATGATACAAATGAAAAAAATCTCTTCTATATATAGGAGTCCATGGGGTCACAATATAATCCTAGCCAGCTTAACAATAATAATGTAAGGACACAATAATAACAATATTGGGGTTACACGGGTATAAAAATAATAATAAGGGGGTTATACTAACAACAATAAGGGACTATAATAGTAATATAGGGATCTAGTATCATGGTTTTTGAGAAATGTCAAAACTACAGGTGCTACAAGAGGTTTGATGCATTTCTGCAGTGACCTTGGGAAAATCAAGTTTTCTCATAGCTGGAGAGTCCAAATGAATTTCTTGATGATTCAAATGGTAACTAGATAGAGAGCACTTTCCAATGAGATATCATGAGCTCAATTTGGAGTTGAGGAAGGCCCCCAAAAGTTTCTTTCACCAGCACTGCATTTTTGCACCCTCATTCAGCACTTTTTGACCAGTATTGGGAAAATAAACTTTTGACAAGGAAAATTAACTCCAAACAGAAGAAAAAAAATGTATATTTTGAAATTAGACATCAAGGGTTTTCCAACGAGCTATCCTGGGCCTAATTTGGACACTAAAAAGGCAGTAAAAAACAGCCTACAAGTTGGGGGTAAAAGGTCGTTGCGCTCCTAAGTTAGGCGTTGCGCATAGGCCAAAGGCGTTGCACTTAGGACAGTTCTGGCAGTGTTAAATTCAATGGCGTTGCGCTTAGGAGAAGGGCGATGCGCTCCTATTTGAGGCACTGTGCATAGGCCAGAAAACTCCCAAATTTTTCCAAATTCTTCAAATTTGTCTCTCCTTCCCTAAATCAAGTAAGTAAATCCTTTTTCCTCCCTTCTTTCTACATTTTATGCTTGTGTGTAAAGTTTATATTGGCGAGAAAATCACAAAAACCCTAGTTTTTCTAAAATCCCCATCCCCATGAAAAAATTTCCCAATGTTGAAGATTGCAACAAGAAACAGTGAAGGAGGCATCCTGAAACATCATCCTTGATCCTAGTTGGAAAATAATCACCTAAACTAGGTGGGGCCCACACAGGTTATTTTTAGGTGTATGTCTATTTAGATGGCTATGAGCATATTCTATAAGTGTAGCAGAGGCTATTTGTAGATGGTTGGTCAAATGTGAAAAATAGATGAGATTCTATTTTTAGAAGATTAGAGAAGTCTATTTATAGATCGTTGATCTAAAAAATAGATGCATATTATTTATATTAGCTCTGATAATAATCAGATCTCAACAAATAACTTATTCTGGGATAATTTTTTTATTTCAAAGGAATGATTAAGTAAATCATAATAAGAATTATGCAATTCCTAAGCGTTTACTAGAGTTCATGCATGAAGGACTCAGTTAGAACTCAAGTGGCCGAGTTATGACAGAGTTGGAAGAGTATTTTATGGAGTTGTGTTCATTTTAACTCGGTTAGACTCAGTTGAGCTAGTTGTATCTAGTCTAACTGAATGATACACTAGCGAGAGTTGAGTGAATTAATTAGTTAATTAATTCACAAATAATAACTCATTAATCAACTGAACAATACATCATTGAACTACAGTGCATGGCAGTTCCAGTGGAGACCCAGTGGAGAGATAGGTGAAAGGGCAAGATGGACTATCCGTTGTGACTACTAGTGATGCATGAATTGCATCTATGTATACATTGGAGTTTCCAATGATAACAACACAGTCAAGGAGAGTGGGATTACATCGAATTGGTCTTTGTAATCAGCTTGGATTGCGTAGTGGAGGCAGGCTAGCAGGAGGGCAAGATCGGTGCAT
This sequence comes from Pinus albicaulis, assembly GCA_034641835.2. NCBI lineage: Eukaryota > Viridiplantae > Streptophyta > Pinopsida > Pinales > Pinaceae > Pinus > Pinus albicaulis. The sequence continues at coordinate 796,768,317 of CM076578.1, read as the reverse complement.
GGATTTGCAAGATTGTTCCTAATTAGTGTATGAAGATTGTACTGTACTGAGAGCTTGTGATAAGCTTTGTATGCTTGTATGAGATTGTCATATGATCTCCATGTTACATAATATATATTTGGGGTTTTCAGCTTCAGTCTTTCCCATTAAACAACTGTGTTATGTGCGATTGAATTTTTATTGTTTCATGTGTGCATTGCAATCTTGATTTAATTTCCGCAAATGATAAATGGTGGAATAGATTATGTATTTTGCATGAAGTTAAAATAGTGTGAGATCAAGAGAATCTTGGACATATAAGACATCAGTTATATAATTTCTACATGGTATCGGAGTTGTGTTATAGATTTTCTACATGGAATAAGAGCATGAATTTTTGGGTGCGCGAGTTTGCAGAGAATATATGAATTTTTTGGTGAAATATTTTCAGAAAAAAATAGGATATTTTGATTCCTTGCAAAAAAATACCCAAATTGAAAAAAAAAATCGGTCAAATCAGAGCTCGGATGAGGGAGATATCGTCGATTTAAAATCAGCTCTTTTGTTAGAAAATTTTGCGACGGCGGGACAATTGCAATGTGCGCGAGCCAAGAATCTACATGCTCTGAGGTACAAGATGTATGAAAATATTTGAGGAGAAAAGCAGAGGCGAGTGACTTGGTGGTTGAGAGGGAGCCTCTCAACATGCAACGTGAGAAGCAGTCTCAGAAGGTTGTGGAGCAACCACAACTAGAGATGCAGAAGAATCTGTATAGATTTGACGTAGATGGGATTTCTACGGAGCTTCCTACTGTTGGGAAGTGTGAGAAAGACATGCGATATTTGAAGCTTGAGAGGGATCCGGATTTGCATGTAGGTAAGAGTGAACCTCGGGATGTGGAGCAGCCACAAGATGAGGATCATGAAGTGGGAGCAACCACTCATGTAGAGAAATTTCGTGCCAGATGGGCAGAGGGAGTGCATGCGGCTATACAACTAGGTGAGAGATGGGGCGAAATGCATTGGTAATCCCAAGAGGATATTTCTGGGTAGGATTCATTGAGATGGTGTGGATCTCATGAATTGAACCTGGCTACGAGGTGCCCATAGAGCAGCAGTAGCATGATCAGTTGGATTGATGCAGGAAGATCAAAGTGACAGTGTCGGATACTGGAGCGCGGTTCAGAGTTGACAACAAGTGCAGAGTGCATGGGTGCATATTTCAACAGCGCAGTGGTTCCTGAAGACATGTGTAGTTGGTACCAGCGGAAGTCGAAGACTTTGATGATAGATGCATCAGACTGATTGAGTTGTTTGGAGCCTTTCAGTTTCGAAAGTGTTGCAGCAAGGTTGCAGGGAAAATGCATGGAGTTTCATGTCGCATGCAAAGACAGTCCTTTCTTGTTGAGAGGGAGTGTTCAAGATTGCAACAAGAAACAGTGAAGGAGGCATCCTGAAACATCATCCTTGATCCTAGTTGGAAAATAATCACCTAAACTAGGTGGGGCCCACACCGGCTATTTTTAGGTGTATGTCTATTTTTAGACATGGTGAGCATATTCTATATGTAGCAGGAGGCTATTTGTAGATGGTTGGTCAAATGTGAAAAATAGATGAGATTCTATTTTTAGAAGATTGGGCGAAGTCTATTTATATATCGCTGATCTAAAAATAGATGCATGTCAATTATTATTAGCTCTTAATAATAATCAGACTCTAAACAACAACTTGTTCTCTTAGAGAACTTTATTTCAGTGAATAGATTTGGAAAATCAGTGGGTTGAAGGAATTACACAATTCCTAAGGGTTTATTGGAGTTCATGCATGGAGGACTCAGTTAGAACTCAAGTGGCAGAGTTATGACAGAGTTGGAAGAGTATTTTATGGAGTTGTATTCAGTTTAACTCAGTTAGACTCAGTTGAGCTAGTTGTATCTAGTTTAACTGAATGATACACTAGTGAGAGTTGAGTGAATTAATTAGTTAATTAATTCACAAATAATAACTCATTAATCAATTGAACAATACATCAGTGAGCTACAGTGCATGGAAGTTCCAGTGGAGACCCAATGGAGATATAGGTGAAAGGGAAAGATGGACTATCCATTGTTACTACTAGTGATGCATGAATTGCATATATATATACATTGGAGTTGCTAATGATAACAACGCAGTCAAGGAGAGTGAGATTACATCGAATTGGTCTTTGTAATTAGCTTGGATTGCGTAGTGGAGGCAGGCTAGCAGGAGGTCAATATTGGTGCATGGATTTGCAAGATTGTTCCTGATTAGTGTATGACGATTGTACTGTACTGAGAGCTTGTGATAAGCTTTCTATGCTTGTATGAGATTGTCATATAATCTCCATGTTACATAATATATATTTGGGGTTTTCAGCTTCAGGCTTTCTCGTTAAACAATTGTGTTATGTGCGATTGAATTTTTATTGTTTCATGTGTGCATTGAAATCTTGATTTAATTTCCGCAAATGATCAATGGTGGAATAAATTATGTATTTTGCATGAAGTTAAAATTGTGTGAGATCGGGAGAATCTTGGACATATAACACATCAGTTATATAATTTCTACACCCAAAACCCCCTTGTCCCAAAATTATTATCCCTAAACCCTACTACATCACCCTATACCTCTAAAGGCATTAAACCTACCCCTACATCCTCATCCCTAAGTCCCTACACCCTTTTCCATAGAAGCCCTACTTTCTAGGAATCTCACTATTTTTCTTAGATTTCCCCCTACCTTTGACCTGTAATTGAATTTTCATTTTCATCTCTCTTAATATTTTCACCTCCCATCACCTCACAGAGTTTCATAGCCTTTTTCCCAATCTCCCTGAATTTTTGTGGCCCTGTCCCTATCCCATAAAGCCCTCATTTCATCATTTCCTTCCCTGCTCCCATTCCCTTCACTCCCTCACTCACTCTCCCTTTTCTTTCCTCTCCCCTAGGGTTTCCAAAGTGCCAAGAACAAGCATGGAGAGAGAGGACAGAGACTACATGGAGGAAGAACATATTGATGATGATTTTGATGGCTAAAGACAAGAAACCTCAAAAGACCAATGGAGAAAGAAAAGCAAGAAGCCCAAAGTCTATGTTTTGACCAACAGTTGGAAAAAGAAAATGAAGACAACATAGAAGTGTGGCTCGAGAGTGTCAAAATTCACTTGGAGAAGCTTCTAGTGAAAGCCAACAAAGACAATAAGATGCTCAGGCACATGGGCCATCACTATCTGTCCCGGAACAAAATTTTCAATATCAAGATCAAACAGATGAAGGATAAATTGAGGAAGATCCAGAAGGGCAAGAAAGGAGTTGATAAACTCAAGATATTTGCTGATGCCTCCTTAGCTAAAAATTTACATGTGGTTGTGGGCCCATCCCACAAATTTTGAGAAAATTTGAAAAGTTTGAAGATTTTTGAGTTTTTTTTTTGCAATTTTGGAAAAACATAAGAAATTCTGCTCCATGCGTAGCGCCTTGGCGCTGTGCATTTTCTTGGAGCATCTAATGAGAAAAAGGAAGCAATAATTGGGTTCATAATGATGAGGACATACCCCCTGTACGTTTGCTAAGAATTTGGAGCAAAACTGGTCAGGAAAAAGGGCCAAAAACACCCAAAAAATCATGTTTCTACCTCGTTTACGATGGCATTGTGCTTAGAGGAATTCTTTGGAGAATGCAATTTTGAGGAGTCAAATCAACTCCAAATCAAAAAGACAAAGAAGATCTGGAAAGTAGACATGAAATTCTTTCCAATGTGCTATCATGAGCATATTTTGGACATCGGGATGTCAGTAAAATGTGACCTACAAGAAGACCTATTTTTTTCCTCCTTGGCGCTGCGCTTAGGACAAAGTTTCTCTGTTTTAGAGTTTTCTCTATTTTTCACATAATTTTTGAGTTTTATCTCACTATTTGGGTTTATCACTGATGTAATTGGTAAATATTAATGTAATTGTGATGATGATTTGTGTACTATGGGTAAATTCATTAGCTTGAGTCCTCTACAGGTCAAATGAATCAGTTTCCTCTCTTTTAGAGGCAAGTTGTTTGATCTCCCTAGTCTTTAGATTCTTGTTCAGCATTTCATGGAAACCGATCATCATCTCATGGATTCGACTCCCTGATGCTAGGGAGAGTGGTTTTTAGGTCTATATCTTCTTCTTCTTTCTCATTTGTAAGGGTTGGACTCAGTTGGATGCTTGGCCTTTGAAGAGACACACGTTGTATCAGTTCTGAGAAGGAATATTAATCAAATTTGCAGCTATTTTTATGGGATTCATGTGGTATGGTATTTAGTTTCAGTTTCTCTTTTTGTGCTTAGATGTTAGAATGTTTTTTTTATTTCATCCATCATTTCATTGTTATTAAGTGAATGTTTTCAAGTTTGATGAACAGAATCCATAATTTCTATGCTTTGTTTTGGGTAAATATTCACAGTCTATATTTTCTTTAGTTTAGAAAGAAACCATGATTTCACCATTCTCTTTCTAGCTCCTCACCTGTCTTGATCATCCCACCCATTGAAATCCTAAAGTGCTAAACCACTGTACCTACCTTGCCCCATACAACACCCTGCAAATTTTGACCTAATTTCCCTTGCCCTGACTATTTTTCTCCTTCTGATCTAGCACAATCCTATACAACCAAAATCAAAACCCTGAGCTACTATACCTAGCCTAATATCTTCTTTACTCAGCCATCTTGGTTATGATCCTTACAGAGACATCCCTCTCCTTGCCTAGTAGGGCTAGCTACTTGGCTAAGCAAGGTTTGTGGTTACCTCGGAATTTCCTCCTTCAGCCTGAGGTTCAATTCAGGTGATAAAATTTTGGCGACCACACTAGGGAAGCGAAAGATCATATCTTCCCTGGGAAAGAATGAAAAAGTTTAGATCTATTTGCTGATGGTGGACAGTGATCAGATTCATATGAAGGTTGAACTCTTGACCTTGTGACTCCAACTTGATGTAAAGCCTCCACTGGAGGGTCGACCTTGCCAACAATAAAATGGAAGGATCTTACACAAAGGTAAGGTATTCAAAGTGGAATTGTATTCAAGATATAATCTTCTTTCTTGTAAATTACTTATTTTATTTTCTTGAAACTATCCTGAAAGTTTTCCGGAGTTTGTTGTATGATAAAGACGAGAAAAATCTTGATTCTACCTATTCGAAAAGTGTAAATATCGAGTTTTCCTTTGATCTTGGTCCACATCCTTTTTCTAAATCTTATGATGACCATCTTCAAATTGATGAGCCTAAAGAGATCAAGACTGATCCTACAACTTCTATACATACTCCTGCACGTTGTAAAATTCTAGATCGATACAAACCACTCATCTTACCTCCTATCCTCCATGCTTTCCCTGAAAATCATTACATATATCTTTCGAGGTTTGATGGTGAATATGACAACATCACTGTTGAGAGACATATGCAAAATTTTGAGACTTTATTCAACCTTTTTGAAGTTGACAAAGAGGATCTCAGTATGAATTTATTCACTCTTTCTTTGCACGACAAAGTCAAGAGTTGGTTCAAAAACTTTCCTGCCGCGAGCATCTTAGATTTCCCGCAGTTCTTCAAATTTTTCCCCGACAGGTGGGTGGTCAAAAAAAACCATTTCCTAATTCTAGAAGAGCATGTCCAGCTGAAAAGATAGCTAGGGGAGACAGTACAACAATTTTCTGCCAGATTCAATCAAGTCTATTATTGCATACCTGTTGATATAATACCCCCTCCTTGCTCATCTCTCTTACATTACCCGGACGATTTTGATCCAGAAATGGATTTTCAGCTGAGAAAAAGAAACCTTGAAACACTTGAAGAGATGCATAATAGTGTAGTAGATGTAGAGGCTAATCTACTGATCAGATGGGAAAAGCTGAAGGAAGAAGAGAAGAAGAACATTGCAGAGCACTTGACATCTTCAGAGGTAAAGCTCGACATTTTAGTGAGTAAAATAGAGAAAATTATGCAAAGGATCACCATAAGAGATGTATTTTTCGTTCAAGATCATCATGACCCACTTATCCCAGAAAAAGAAACAATTGCAAACCCTAAAAAATTTCCTTCTAATCCTAGCTACCATAGACAAGAAAATGGATTTGTAGATCAATTCAAGGAGAAAAAAATCTGATAATCTAATGTGTATGCTTGGTGACATTAATTATATTGCTTATTTTCCAAAGTTTTATCAGTATGATGATGATTATGTTCTTCAAACAGAAGCTAATCTTGCAGAGCAATCAGTAGTTGGTTTGTGGGAAGAGGAAGTTCAGTTTCAGCAGCTCGAAAATAGTGATTAGCCGATGCATATCAGGTATGACAGTGATGATGAAGTCTAGAAAATTTAGAAGTATGTGAAGTATATTTGTCTTTTTATTATACTTCATGTCAGTTCATCAGAGATAAATTTCATGCGATCATAGATCAGCAGTCATTGAGTTTTGATCTTGACAATCAAGAGGATAATCAAATTTTTTATCAGAGTGCCTTACCCTTGTGTTTCTCCTCATTTTCAAAAATAAGAGAAAACTATAAGAAAGCATATAAGTGAGTGGTAAACACTATAAATGATGAACATTCTCCTAAATTGGTTGAGAAAATCATTTGTGACATAGAATCCTCCTTAGCTCCAGATTTGCATCCACTGAACGCCATTGAATGTCAGGTTGTAGATGAAGGTTTGGAAGTTGAAACACATGATCAAATGATGAAATATGATTTTGTACCATTATATTTTTGAAGCATTTCTATTTTTAAAGGAAAATTTTCATAATATCTCTAAAGAAAAGGATGAGTAACCTGTAGAGTGTCATGGAGTCTCATTAAAACCGATGGATACATTTCAGCAGTCTTTTCAAGTTTTTCATGACCCTATAGTTGATGTGTTGGATAATATATGCAGTAAAAGTCCTTCTCCTTTAGCAAACTATGAACCTGAAAAGAGTGTTGATATAAACTTGATCCGATAGCCGACTTCATTTTCTTTTTCAGCAGGTGTTTCATTACGAAGCTCATACCAAGATTTGTAGTCATATCAGGAGAGTAATGAAGAATATTCTTGTTTTGTTGTTGATCATAAGAAAAATTAGTCATTCATGAATTTCAGGATCCTTTTCTCAACTTGCTGCAGTCATCAAAGAAAGAAAGCATAGATGTTAGGAAAATTATAAAACCAAGGTATGAAGACTACCTAAGGCAGAGCAGTAACATATCAGATGGGCTAGAAATCAATATGTATTCCTATGAATATCCTTTCGCAACATTCTTGAGGTCAGTCGGTGGGTTCGTGCTTTGCAATTTCATCAAAATTCAATCTGTTGACAAGTTTTCATGGGAGTTTCTTTTTAATAGTTCTCTCTTCTTTCTTATAAGAAAGAACTTGTGGAGAATTCAAACAGCAGTCAGAATGCTTACATGGTTTCATTGGTTGTTCCATTTCACTTGATTAGGTGATTAATGGATCGATTAGAGTAGTTTTTGTTGAATAAGCTCAATTTTGAGCATATTTTTCAGTCAGTCTTGAGTCAGTTTATTGAGTAAAGTTTTTAGAATTCAGTTAGTCTTTAGCTTTTGAATCCATACCCAATGGATAGGCACTTGGTCTATGGTGTTATTGGCGCCTCCAAGGAGCTACCATCCCCAGCCGAAGCCAATGTTAGTGTCAGTATTTTCACTCTTCCACCAGGGATAAAAACACATTTTGCATGTGTATCTTTGGTGTCCCATTCTAAAGAAAATTTCAATCATTCCATTAGGTCATGATATAAAATTGTTCCACTGGTGGTTGCCCTTGTCAAATGTCCCATTTTCCTTCACAAGTATATGCCTGCTGACCCTCTTCCATGTCTTCATCATGCTGAAAATAAGTCTATTTTCATTCCACTTTTAGTCAAAGTCACTTATTGAGTCAATGTATTTCATTTATCATTAGGTCACTAGAGTTTCATTAGGTCAAATCATTGCATTGTCTCATTTTCAATAAAGAGCAGAAGAAGGTGTGAAGGTGACCCAGAATAAACTCATGATTTCCTTCATACAAGTTTTCCATGTAAAGATGAGCTCCAAGATGGTTTCGAAAGTTGTAATTTGATTTCAAGTGTGAGTTTCATTCCAAGATGTAATTTTATTTTTATTCATGTAATTTTATGTCAGTTCAAATGTAATAAGTACTCAGTCTCCCAAGTTTTCCAACTTAGAGTTCCACATGCCAACACATCAAGTGTCAAATACAAAAAGTGTCTAATTTAGCAATTGATCAAATGTTAAAGGGATTTGTCTTTTTCCAAGGGTGCCTAAGTCATCATTTTCCACAAGCAATAAAACCCTAATTTCCTCTCCCACTATGCTAGGGTTTTCTATGGAATCAGAGACATATGAGCAGAGGAGACATAAGGTAGGTCATATCAGTAATTATGAGGTCATTACAAACTCATAAACATCATGTCTCCATCATTTTCCGACCAAATAGAGATTAATTTGACAAAATTGAGAGAGGTTTTTGTCCATAATAGGCCAAGGAAGAAAAAAATCCTTTAGTGTTTACACAGGTATCATGGTTTTTGAGAAATGTCAAAACTACAGGTGCTACAAGAGGTTTGTTGCATTTATGGATTAACCTTGGGAAAATAACTTTTTCTCATATCTGGAGTGTCCAAATGACTTTCTTGATGCATCAAATGATACCTAGACAGAGAGGGCTTTCCAATGAGTTATCATGAGCTCAATTTGGAGTTGCCGAAGGCCTTCAAAAGTTGCATGCACCAACACTCTGGATTTTTGCACCCTCATTCAACACTTTTTGACTAGTATTGGGAAAATAAATTTTTGAAAAGGAAACTCAACTCCAAACAAAAAAACAAATGTAGATTCGGAAATTAGACTTGAAAGGATTTCCAACAAGCTATCATGGGCCCAATTTGGACACTTGGAAGGCAGTCAAAAACACCCTGCAAGTTGGGGGTAAAAAGGCATTGCGCTCCTGGGTTAGGTGCTACGCATAGGCCAAAGGGTTTGTGCTTAGGACAATTCAGGAAAATTTAAATTTAACGGTGCTACGCTTAGGAGAAGGGCACTACGCTCCTGGGTGAGGCATTGCGCATAGGCCAGAAAACTCCCAAAATTTTCCAAATTCTTCAAATTTGTCTCTCCTTCCCTAAATCAAGTAAGTAAATAATTTTTAGTCCCTTATTTCTACATTTTATGCTTGTGGGTAAAGTTTATATTGGCAAGAAAATCACAAAAACCCTATTTTTCCCAAAATCCCCATCCCCATGACAAAACATCCCAAAACCCCCTTGTCCCAAAATTATTGTCCCTAAACCCTATTACATCACCCTATACCTCTAAAGACACTAAACATACCCCTACATCCTCATCCCTAAGTCCCTACACCCTTTTCCATAGAAGCCCTCATTTCTAGGAATCTCACTATTTTTCCTATATTTCCCCTACCTTTGATCTATAATTGAAATTTCATTTTCATCTCCCTTAATATTTTCACCTCCCATTACCTCACAGGGTTTCATAATCTTTTTCCCCATCTCCCTTAACTTTTTTGGTCCTATCCCTATCCCCTAAAGCCCTCATTTCATCACTTCCTTCCCTGCTCCCATTCCCTTCACTCCCTCACTCACTCTGCCTTTACTTTCCTATCCCCTAGGGTTTCCAAAGTTCCAAGAACAAGAATGGAGAGAGAGGAAAGAGATTACATGGAGGAAGAACACAATGATGATGAGTTTGATGGCCAAAGAGAAGAAACCTCAAAAGAGCATTGGAGAAAGAAAAGTAAGAAGCCCAAATTCTGCGTTTTGACAAGCAGTTGGCAAACGAAATTGAAGAAAACAGAGAAGTGTGGCTTGAGAGAGTAAACATTCACTTGGAGAAGCTACAAGTGAAATCCAAAAAATATAATCAGATGCTCAGGCACATGGCCCATCACTATCAGACCTGGAACAAAATTTTCAATATCAAGGTCGAACAGATGAAGGATAAATTGAGGAAGATCCAGAAGGGAAATGATCAGGAGATCAAGTCTCTTGTAGAAAAATGCTCAAAAATGAAGTTGCTCAAAATTGGTTCGAATCAAAACGACAGGAAAGAGCTCGCCAAAACGATCCTGTAGCTGCAAACGGCACTCAAATTCGTTGTCGTATGGAGGAGATATTGCATTTTGAAATCGCCCAATAACCTCAATTTTGGAAAAGGAATTTTTTAATTTTATGTGTTGGGATAATTTTATTTTTAATAAGGTTTAACAAATTAATTAAATTATATAGTTATTAATATTTTATATGGTTTTTATTAATCATATGTTATATTATTAATTATATGTTTTAATTAATTATTAAAAAAAAAATTAATTAAACCCTATTAAAATTTAAATTTTAATACCACACATATGTTATTAAAGTCCTAAACCCAAATGATACGTTCACATTTCAAATGTTGTAAAGTCGTGGTAATGGCATTCAACGTATGGTTTAAAAGGTTGTAATACGTGGAATATTAACCGTAAAGGCCTGTAACGTATGGGAATGTGTTAATGGAGCAGGCCACGTTCTGTATGACGTCGCGGTGGAGCGAAGCAGAATTAAATGCCACCGTTTGTTATGTGATCATTCACATTATGCGGGACCGTAACAAATAAAGTTAAATGCAACAGTTGGTTCCAACGTATATTCCGACGGAAACCACGCGACATGTGACCACACACATTAACATTAAGTGCTACCCCTCCAATTCGGCGGCAGTTTCGGCGGACCCCCAAATTCAGCGCCTAACTCCATATTTGTCGGAGCTATCTAGCAGTTAGCCAGACTTAGCTGGAGTGAATCTAGGCAAACTTTAGTTAGCCATAACTTGGGCTAGAGAAGTCCTTTTGGGACGAATTTTTTTTTGTTTTTGGGGTATTGAAGAATTCTGGAGCTGTTGGGAGTGTTTGCAGAGCCATCAGGGTGCTCTATCAGTAATTTTACCAGCGATTTTGGTCGTGGAGCCACCAGGGCCTAAAGAAAGATTAGCTGTTTTGGACTATCCTCATCCAATGGAGGTGAATGAATAGTCGTTTTATACTGATTTCAACCTTCTGTATCTGAAACTGCAGCTTATTTTGCCTTTTTAGGCTTTCTATACAGTGTAATTCACATTTTGAGCATTTAATTAAAGAGGGAAAGGCCTAATTAGAGGCTTTTGGACCCAGCAGAGGTAGCCCAAGAGAGGGGTGAACTGCTTAAACAATTGCTATTGTCATACTGTATATTTTTGCTGCATTATTTCAGATTCTTCTACTTTAAATAGTAACTTTTCATAAGTACACTTTTCCCAATCAGGATTATACAGCAAACAAAACTTATTAGTTCATCTTCAAACCACTTTACTTCATTTGCAGAATACGTAAACTTGCCTATTCACACATTAAAGTTGGATTAATGAATACTTCGCACATAAACAAATACTTTCATTGATCGGATCTATTACAGTGATTACATTTTATTTCTTTAGGCAGAGCCAGTTTGTGGGCCAGGTAGCCTCTGGTTTCATCCTTTCTAGTAAAGGTGAAATAACCAGTAAAAGCCCCTTACTGTCAATCTCTGTATGAGAAATACTTTATTCTCACAAATTCAGATTAGGTTGGTATCAGAGCCAGGTTTTGCTTAAGAGTTTGTGAAATTTGTGCAAGAATATTGTGTTATTCTGCAAAATTTGATGCTTACTAGGCTGAAATTGAAAAGAGGGGAAGGTCAATTGGTTAGAGAACAAGTTAATCCTCAACCAAGGAGGGCTAGAGTGCCATTACATCCACCTTCCATTTCATCCTCAATAGCCTTATAATCAGCCACAAACATGTCTTCCAGAGAAGGAGAAGTACATGAGGAAATGGATCCCAAGGAAGAAGAAAGAGTCTTTAGAAAAGCTTTCTTGGACTTGACTGAGATGGTTAGGATCCTATACCAGGAGAGAAATGATAGGATTGTTGGAGAAGGGTCTAGAAACCAAAGAGAAGAAGGAGATTCTTCAGGAGGAAAGAAAGACAAAGATGAGTCTAAGAAAGGGAATGGAGGAAATGGTGATCCACCATCTCCATCGTCATCCTCATCCTCCACATCATCCTCTTCAACTTCTAAAAATCAGTCACACAAAACAAAAACATCTCTTAAAAATCCTTTGTTAAAGCTTGATGTAAAGTTTGAGTTGTCGATGTTTAATGGTGATGTGAATGCAGAAAAATTGGATAACTGGATTAGACAACTGGAAGTCTATCTAAGGATTCATAATTTGCATGATGATGACACAAAAATCCAATTAGCCTCTTTGAGAATGGATGGAGCAGCTTTGGTTTGGTGGGAAGCCAAGACTAAGGAGGAAATCAAAAAACATGGTAAGATAACTCTAACTTGGAATGAGTTTATTACAGCTATTAAGAAACAGTTTTATCCTCTTGCTCATATTCAGAAAGCAATCATGAATTGGCAAAATTTTAGGCAACTTAAGGGTCAAAATGTGCAAGATTATACCCAAGAGTTTAGAAGGGGAGCACTTCTACTTGGAGTAGACTTACAAATTCAAGACACCTTGTTGAAATACATAGGAGGTTTGCACAATTATCTGCAACATACTATTCTAATGTTCAATCCTACCAGCTTAGATGAAGTCTGTGTCCAGGCTACACATTTAGAAGCTAGAGGAAAGAATAATTTTGATGAGGATAGTAATTTCAAAAACAAAGGAAAGAAGAGAGTTGCAAATTCAAGAAAAGAAAAAGGAAAGTTATTTTGCAAGAACTGTTCGAAGACAAGTCATGATGAAGATCATTGTTGGAAGCTTCATCCTGAACTGAAACCAGAAAAATTCAAGAACAAAAACAAGACCAAAGAAAAGGAGAAAACTGTAGCAACAATTGAGCAAGACTTAGGGTCAGACTCAGGAGATGAGACAAAAAGCATAGCCATGGTTTTAAAGAACATTAAGGAGAAAGAAGTGGTGCAAGACACAATTCCCAGTTCTAGCTCTTTGAATTGTCACAAAGATACTAATGAAGAAAAGAGGAGGATAGAGCTCTTCCATGTGAGGGTAATTTCAAAACATACCAAAATTGACACACTGTTTGACAGTGGGTTACAAGCTAATCTTATATCTGAAGACTTGGTCAAGCAGCTTAAACTTGAGACCATTCCACATCCGAAGCCTTATCCACTTGGATGGATATGCAAGGATTCCAATTTACAAGTTTCAAGGAAGTGCATATTGCGCTTTGCAATAACTGCACACTTTATTGACACAGTTGAACTTGATGTGGTGCCGCTTGATATCTCAGGTATTGTTTTGGGAAGTCCTTATTTATTTGACAGGAAGGCCATCTTTCATCGCCATGAAAACAAGTATCACTTGTTTAAAGATGGTAAAGAGTACATTGTGAGAGCTCACAAAAAGAAGCTGGAATCTTCTTTACTCCATGCAAGTCAATTGAAAAGACTGGTTAATGCAAGTCAAAGTCTAACTTTGTTAATGTTGAAACAACCAGATTTTGAGCATTCGCCTTTTTATGATGTTGCTAATAATTTGTCTCAGTTTGATAACAGTTTGTCTTTGAAAGAAGATAATGTTATGTTGCAAAAATTACCTTTTGGGTCAGCCAATGCAGTGAATGAAGTGTCAAAGAAAAGCAGTGCAAGAAAGAAGGACACACAATTCAGCATGGGAAAAAGTTGGTTTCAGAATGGTAGAATTCGCCATGGGAACAATTTGCAAGGTGAAAGTTATTTTAAGTCTTCTGGGAAGTTTGATCAGTGTAGAAAATGTTTTTTTCCTGCAAATTACAATTGCTTTTTTGAAAATTTTAATAATTTTCATCATGACTCTGTCAATCTTAGCAATGGTCAACCAGTTGATTCCAGAGACAGATTATCTTTTTCTCAAAAGCTTCATTTGATGAAATCGGGTAGATTTCAGTTTTTCAAAGGTGGAAGAGTGGAGAATCAGTCTCCACATCATCAGTTTCAGTAATCAGAAAGCTTTTGAGGGTCCAAAAGCTTCCCATTTGGGAGGTGTGATTAGGAGATCAAGTCTCTTGTAGAAAAATGCTCAAAAATGAAGTTGCTCAGAATTGGTCCGAATCAAAATGGCAGGAAAGAGCTCGCCAAAACGATCCTGTAGTCGTGAACGGCACTCAAATCAGTTTCCATATGGAGGAGATATTGCATTTTGAAATCGCCCAATAACCTTCAATTTTGGAAAAGGAATTTTTTAATTTTATGTGTTGGGATAATTTTATTTTTAATAAGGTTTAATAAATTAATTAAATTATATAGTTATTAATATTTTATATGGTTTTTATTAATCATATGTTATATTATTAATTATATGTTTTAATTAATTATTAAAAAAATTAATTAATTAAACCTTATTAAAATTTTAATTTTAATACCACACATATGTTATTAAAGTCCTAAACCCAAATGATACGTTCACATTTCAAATGTTGTAAAGTCATGGTAATGGCATTCAACGTATGGTTTAAAAGGTTGTAATATGTGGCACATTAACCGTAAAGGCATGTAACGTAAGGGAATGCGTTAATGGAGCAGGCCACGTGCTGTATGACGTCACGGTGGAGCGGAGCGGAATTAAATGCCACCGTTTGTTATGTGATCGTTCACATTATGCGGGACCGTAACAAATAAAGTTAAATGCAACGGTTGGTTCCAACGTATATTCCGACGGAAACCATGCGACATGTGACCACACACATTAACATTAAATGCTACCACTCCAATTTGGCGGCAGTTTCGGCGGACCCCCAAATTCAGCGCCTAACTCCATATTTGTCGGAGCTATCTGGCAGTTAGCCAGACTTAGCTAGAGTGAATCTAGGCAAACTTCAGTTAGCCATAACTTGGGCTAGAGAAGTCCTTTTGGGACAATTTTTTTTTTGTTTTTGAGGTATTGAAGCATTCTAGAGCTGTTGGGAGTGTTTGCAGAGCCATCAGGGTGCTCTATCAGTAATTTTACCAGCGATTTTGGTCGTGGAGCCACCAGGGCCTAAGGAAAGATTAGTTGTTTTGGACTATCCTCATCCAATGGAGGTGAATGAATAGTCGTTTTATACTGATTTCAACCTTCTGTATCTGAATCTGCAGCTTATTTTGCCTTTTTAGGCTTTCTATACAGTGTAATTCACATTTTGAGCATTTAATTAAAGAGGGAAAGGCCTAATTAGAGGCTTTTGGACCCAGCAGAGGTAGCCCAAGAGAGGGGTGAACTGCTTAAACAAATGCTACTGTCATACTGTATATTTTTGCTACATTATTTTGGATTCTGCTACTTTAAATGGTAACTTTTCATAAGTACACTTTTCCCAATCAGGATTATACAGTGAACAAAACTTATTAGTTCATCTTCAAACCACTTTACTTCATTTGCAGAATACGTAAACTTGCCTATTCACACATTAAATTTGGATTAATGAATACTTTGCACATAAACAAATACTTTCATTGATCGGATCTATTACAGTGATTACATTTTATTTCTTTAGGCAGAGCCAGTTTGTGGGCCAGGTAGCCTCTGGTTTCATCCTTTCTAGTAAAGGTGAAATAACCAGTAAAAGCCCCTTACTGTCAATCTCTGTATGAGAAATACTTTGTTCTCACAAATTTAGATCAGGAAAGAAAGGAGCTGATAAATTTAAGATTCTTGTTGATGCCTCCTTATCTCAAAATTGACATGTGGTTATGGGCCCATCCCACAAATTTTGAGAAATTTTGAAAAGTTTGAAGATTTTTTATTTTTTCTGGCAATTTTGGAAAAACACAGGAAATTCTTCCCTATGCGCAGTGCCTTGGCGTTGTGCTTTTTCTTGGGGTATATAATGAGAAAAATGAAGGAATAATTGGATTCATAATGATGAGGACATACTCCCTATACTTTTTCTAAATATTTTTAGCAAAACTGGTCAGGAAAAAGGGCCAAAAACACCCAAAAAATCATGTTTCTACCTCTTTTTCGGGATGGTGCTGTGCTTAGAGGCAGTCTTGGGAGAATGCAGCTTTTAGGGTTAAAATAAACTCAAAAGTAGAAATGAAAAGAATATCTGGAAATTAGACAGGAGAGGCTTTCCAATGAGCTATCATGAGCTCAATTTGGACATCAGGAAGTCAGTCAAACGCGACCTATAAGAAGACCTATTTTTTTCCTCCTTGGCATTGCGCTTAGGACAAAGTTTCTCTATTTTAGAGTTTTCTCTCTTTTTCATGGAAATTTTGAATTTTATCTGACTATTTGGGTTTTTCACTGATGTAATTAGTAAATATGAATGTAATTGTGATGAGTATTTGTTTACTATGGGTAAATTCATTAGCTTGAGTCCTCTAGAGGTCAAATGAATCAGTTTCCTCTCTTTTAGAGGCAAGTTGGTTGGTCTTCCTAGTCTTTAGATTCTTGTTCAGAATTTGGTGGAAATTTATCCTCATCTCATGGA
The DNA here is from genome assembly GCA_034641835.2 of Pinus albicaulis. Classification (NCBI taxonomy): domain Eukaryota; kingdom Viridiplantae; phylum Streptophyta; class Pinopsida; order Pinales; family Pinaceae; genus Pinus; species Pinus albicaulis. Next base: position 796,751,835 of record CM076578.1, on the reverse strand, counting down.
TTCGACTCCCTGAGGCTAGAGAGAGTGGTTTTTTGGTATATATCTTCTTCTTCTTTCTCATTTGTAAGGGTTGGACTCAGTTGGATGCTTGCCCTTTGAAGAGACACATGTTGTATCAGTTCTGAGTAGGAATATTAATCAAATTTCCAGCTCTTTTTATGGGATCCATGTGGGATGGATTTTAGTTTTAGTTTCTCCTTTTGTGCTCAGATGTTAGAATTTTTTGTTTATTTCATCCATCATTTCATTTCTATTAAGTGAATGTTTTCAAGTTTGATGAACAAAATCCATAATTTCTATGCTCTGTTTTGGGTAAATATTCACAGTCTGTAATTTCTTCAATTTAGAAAGAAACCATGATTTTACCATGCTCTTTATAGCTCCTCACATGTCTTGATCATCCCACCCATTGAAATCCTAAAGTGCTAAACTACTATACCTACCTTGCCCCATAGAACACCCTGCAATTTTTCACCTAATTTCCCTTGTCCTAAATTTTTTTCTCCTTCTGATCCAACAAATCCTATACAATCAAAATCAAAACCCTCAGCTACTATACCTAGCCTAATATATTCTTTACTCAACCATATTGGTTGTGATCCTTACGGAGAGTTCCCTCTCCTGGCCTAGTAGGGCTAGCTACTTGGCTAAGCTTGGTTTGTGGTTACCTCAGAATTGCCTTCTTCAGCCTGATGCTCAATCCAAGTGATAACATTTTGGCGACCATACTGGGGAAGAGAAAGATCATATCTTCCATGGGAAAGAATGACAAATTTTAGATCTACTTTTTGTCGGTGGACAATGATCAGATGCATATGGAAGCTAAACTCTTCACCTGGCGCCTCCAACTTGATGTAAAGACTCCACTGGAGGATCGACCTTTCCAGCAGGAAAATGGAAGGATCTTACACAAAGGTTAGGTATTCAAAGTGGAATTGTATTCAAGATCTAATCTACTTTCTTGTAAATTACTTCTTATTTTTTCTTGAAACTATCATGAATTTTTTTCTTCTTGAAACTATCAAAATATTGATTCTACCTTTTCAAAAAGTGTAAATACCGATTTTTCCTTTGAACTTGATCCACATCCTTTTCCTGAATATTATGATGAACATATTCAAATTGATGAGCCTAAAGAGATCAATAATGTTCCTAAAAATTCTATACATACTCCTACACCTTGTAAAATTCCATATCGATATAAACCACTCATCTTACCTTCTATACTCCATGCTTTCCCTGAAAATCATTACCCATGTCTGTCGACATTTTATGGTGAATATGACAACATCATTGTTGAGAGACATATGCAGAATTTTGAGACTTTCCTCGACCTTTTTGAAGTTGACGAAGAGGATGTCAGTATCGGTCTATTTTCTCTTTCTTTGCAAGGAAAAGTCAAGAGTTGGTTCAAAATATTTCCTGTTGCGAGCATCTCATATTTCCCACAGTTCTTCAAAGTTTTCCTTGATAGGTGGGTGGTCAGAAAAACCCTTTCCTAATTCTAGAAGAGTATGACCAACTGAAAAGGCAGCAAGGGGAGACACTACAACTATTTTCTTCCAGATTCAATCAAGTCTATTATTCGATACATGTTGATATAATACCCCTTCCTAGCTCAGCTCTCTTACATTACCCGGATGATTTTGATCTGGAAATGGAGTTTCAATTGAGAAAAAAAAACCTTGCAACACTTGAAAAGATGTAGAACAATGCAGTAGATGTAGAGGCTAATTTGTTGATCAGAAGGGCAAAGGTGAAGGAATAGGAGAAGAAGAACATTGCAGAGAACCTGACATCTTCAGAGGTAAATCTCGACATTTTGGTGAGTAAAATAGAGGAAATGATGCAAAGGATCACCATGAGAGGTCTATTTTTCATTCAACATCATCGTGACCACTTATCCCAGAAAAAGAAAAGATTGCAAGCCCTAAAAAATTTCCTTCTAATCCAAGCCACCATAGACCAAAAAATGGATTTGTAGATCAATTCGAGGAGAAAAAATCTGATAATCTAATGTGTATGATTGGTGACATTACTTGTATTTATTATTTGCCAAATTTTTATCAGTATGATGATGATTTTGTTCTCCAAACAGAAGCTAATCTTGCATAGCAATCAGTAGTTGGTTTGTGGGAAGAGGAAGTTCAGTTTCAGCAGCTCGAAAATAGTGATCAACCGATGCATATCAGGTATGACAGTGATGAGGAAAATCTAGAAAATTTGGAAGTAAGTGAAGGATCTTTGCCTCTTTGTTTTACTTCATTTCATTTCATCAGAGATAACTTTCATGTGATCAAAAATTAGCAGTCATTGAGTTTGAATCTTGACAATCAAGAGGATAATCAAATTTTTTATCAGAGCTCCTTACCCTTGTGTTTCTCCTCATTTTCAAAAATAAGAGAAAACTATAAGAAAGTAGATAAGTGAGTGGTCAACACTATAAATGATGAACATTCTCCTAAATTAGTTTAGAAAATCATTTGTGACATAGAATCCTCCTTCGCTCTAGATTTGCAGCCACCGAATGCCATTGAATGTCAGGTTGTAGATGAAGGTTTGGAAGTTGAAAAACATGATCAAATGATGCAAGATGATTATGTAACATTATGTTTTGAAGCATTTTAGTTTTTAATGGAAAATTTTCATAATATCTCTAAAGAAAAGGATGAGCAGCCTGTAGAGTGTCATGTAGTCTCATTAAAACTGATGGATACGTTTGAGCAATATTTTCAAGTTTTTCATGACCCTATAGCTGATGTGTTGGATGATATATACAGTAAAAGTCCTTCTCCTTTAGCTAACTGTGAACCTGAAAAGAGTGTTGATATAAACTTGATCCGAAAGCCGACTTCATTGTCTTGTTCAGCAGCTATTTCATTACAAAGCTCATACCAAGATTTGCAGTCATATCAGGAGAGTAACGAAGAAGATTCTTGTTTTTTTGTTGATCATCAAGAAAAAATAGTCATTCACGAGTTTCAGGATCCTTTTGTCAACTTGCTGCAGTCCTCAAAGAAAGAAAGCACAAATGTTAAGAAAATTATAAAACCAAGGTACAAAGACTACCTAGAGTAGAGTAGTAACATATTAGATGGGCTGGAAATCAATATGTATTCCTATGAATATCCTTTCATAGCATTCTTGAGGTCAGTCAGTGGGCTCGTGCTTTGAAATTTCATCAAAATTCAATCTGTTAATAATTTTTCATGGGAGTTTCCTTTCAGAAGTTCTCTCTTCTTGCTCATAAGCAAGCACTTGCGGAGAATTAAAACAACAACCAAAATGCTTACATGGTTCCATTGGTTATTCCATTTCACTTGTTCAGGTGATGAATGGATCAATTAGAGTAGGTTTTGTTGAATAATATCAATTCCGAGCATCTTTTTCAGTCAGCCTTGAGTCAGTCTTGAGTCAATTTATAGAGTCAAATTTTCAATATTCAGTTAGTCTTTAGATTTTGACTCCATACCCAATGGATAAGAACTTGGTCTACGATGTTCTTGGCACCTCCAAGGAGCTACCATCCCCAGTTGGAGCCAATGTTAGTGTCAGTATTTTCATACTTACACTAGGGATCAAAACACATTTTGCATGTTCATCTTAGTTGTCCCATTCTAAAGAAATTTTCAATCATTCCATTAGGTCATGATATAAAATTGTTCCACTGATGGTTGTCCTTGTCAAATGTCCCATTTTCCTTCACAATTATATGCATGCTGACCCTCTTCAATGTCTTCATCATGCTGAAAATAAGTCTGTTTTCATTCCACTTTTAGTCAAAGTCACTTATTGATTCAATTTCTTTCATTTCTCATTATGTCACTAGGGTTTCATTAGGTCAAATCATTGCATTATCTCATTTTCAATAAAGGGAAACAGAAGGTGTGAAGGCGACCCAGAATAAACTCATGATTTGCTTCAGTCAGGTTTTCCATGTAAATATGATCTCTAAGATGGTTTCCAAAGTTGTAATTTGATTTCAAGTGTGAGTTTCATTCCAAGATGTAATTTTATTTTTATTCATGTAATTTTATGTTAGTTCAAATGTAATAAGTACACAGTCTCCCAAGGCTTCCAACTCAGAGTTCCACATGCCAACACATCAAGTGTCAAACACAAAATGTGTCTACTTCAACAATTGATCAAATGTCAAACAGAGTTCTCTTTTTCGAAGGGTGCCTAATTCATCATTTTCCACAAGCACTAAAACCCTAATTTCATGTCCCACTGAGCTAGGGTTTGCTATGGAATCAAATACATATGAGTAGAGGAGACATAAGGTAGGTCATATCAGTAATTATGAGGTCATTCCGAACTCATAAACATCATGTCTCCATCATTTTCTAGGAAATCATTCCAAGAGTCAAGCCATTTTCCACTCATAGGGCCAGTTTCGTTTCAAACTATGTTTCCAACCAAACAGAGATGAATCTAAAAAAAGTGAGAGATTTTTTTGTCCAAAATAGGCCAAGAAAGAAAAAAATCCTTCATTTTTTACACAGATATCATGGTTTTTGAGAAATGTCAAAACTATAGGTGCTACAAGAGGTTTGTTGCATTTCTATAGTGACCTTGGGAAAATCAAGTTTTCTTATAGATAAAGTGTCCAAATGACTTGTGTGATGAGTCAAATGATAACTAGACAGAGAGAGATTTCCAATGAGCTATCATGAGCTCAATTTGGAGTTGAGGAAGGCCTCCAAAAGTTTCCTGCACCAGCACTCTGCATTTCTGCACCCTCATTCAACACTTTTTGAATAGCCTTGGGAAACTAAACTTTTGAAAAGTCAAATAAACCTTAAATAGAAAACCAAATGTAGATTCGGAAAGTAGACTTCAAGGGATTTCCAACAAGCTATCCTGGGCCCAATTTGGAAACTGGGAAGGTAGTAAAAAATAACCTACAAGTTGGGGGTAAAAGGGCGTTGCGCTCCTGGGTTAGGCATTGCGCTTAGGAAAGTTTGGGCAGTGTTAAATTCAACGGCGTTGCGCTTAGGAAAAGGGTGTTGCGCTCCTAGGTTAGGCGTTGTGCATAGGCCAGAAAACACCCAAATTCTTCAAAATTCTTCAAATTTGTCTCTCCTTCCCTAAATCAAGTAAGTAAATCCTTTTTCATCCCTTATTTCTGCATTTTATGCTTGTGGGTAAATTTTATATTGGAAAGAAAGTCACAAAAACCCTAGTTTTCCTAAAATCCCCATCCCCCTGAAAAAATTTCCAAAAACCCCCTTGTCCCAAAATTATTATCCCTAAACCCTACTACGTCACCCTATACCTATAAAGACACTAAACCTACCCCTACATCCTCATCCCTAAGTCCCTACACCCTTTTCCATAGAAACCCTAATTTCTAGGAATCTCACTATTTTTCTTAGATTTCCCCCTACCTTTGACCTGTAATTAAATTTTAATTTTCATCTCCCTTAATATTTTCACCTCCCATCACCTCACATGGTTTCATAACCTTTATCCCCATCTCCCTTAATTTTTGTGGCCCTATCCCTATCCCCTAAAACCCTCATTTCATCATTTACTTCCTTGACCCCATTCCCTTCACTCACTCACTCACTATCCCTTTTCTTTCCTCTCCCCTATGGTTTCCAAAGTGCCAAGAACAAGCATGGAGAGAGAGGATAGATATTACATGGAGGAAGAACACAGTGATGATGAGTTTGATGGCCAAAGATAAGAAACCCCAAAATAGCATTGGAGAACGAAAAGCAAGAAGCCCAAAGTCTGAGTTTTGACCAATAGTTGGCAAAGGAAGTTGAAGACAACAGAGAAGTGTGGCTTGAGAGATTCAACATTCACTTGGGGAAGCTGCTAATGAAAGCCAACAAATACAATAAGATGCTCAGGCGCATGGCCCATCACTATCGGACCCAGAACAAAATTTGCAATATCAAGGTCAAACAGATGAAGGATAAATTGAGGAAGATCCGGAAGGGTAAGAAAGGAGCCGATAAAATCAAGATGCTTGATGATGCCTCCTTAGCTCAAAATTGACATTTGGTTGTTGCCCCATCCCACAAATTTTTGGAAATTTTGAAAAGTTTTAAGATTTTTTTTTTTTTTTTGGAAATTTTGGAAAAACACAGGAAAATTTGCCCCAAGGCGCTGCGCTTTTTCTTGGGCAATATAATGAGCAAAAGGAAGACATAATTAGGTTCATAATGATGAGGGAATACCCCCTGTACGTTTTCTAAGCATTGGAACAAAACTGGTTAGGAAAAAGGGCCAAAAATACCCAAAACATCATGTTTCTACCTCTTTTTTAGGATGGCTCTATGCTTAGAGGCAGCCTTGGGAGAATGAAGTTTTGAGGGGTCAAATCAACTCCAAATAAGAAACAAAAATAATATCTGGAAAGTATACAGGACAGGCTTTCCAATGATCTATCATGAGCTCAATTTGGACATTGGGAAGTAAGTCAAACGTGACCTGAAAGAAGACCTATTGTTTTCCTCCTTGGCACTGTGCTTAGGACAAAGTTTCTCCATTTTAGAGTTTTCTCTGTTTTTCACGGAATTTTTTAGTTTTATCTAACTAGTTGGGTTTTTCACTAATTTAATTAGTAGATATGAGTGTACTTGTGATGAGGATTTGTTTACTATGGGTAAATTCATTAGCTTGAGTCCTCTAGAGGTCAAATGAATCAATTTCCTCTCTTTTAGAGGCAAGTTGTTTGGTCTTCCTACTCTTCAAATTCTTGTTCAGAATTTGGTGGAAGCTGATCCTCATCTCATCGATTCGACTCCCTGAGTGTAGGGAGAGTGGTTTTGAGTTCTATATCTTCTTCTTCTTTCTCATTTGTAAGGGTTGGACTCAGTTGGATGCTTGTCCTTTGAAGAGACACACGTTGTATCAGTTATGAGCAGGAATATTAATCAAATTTGCAGCTATTTTTATGGGATCCATGTGGTATGTTTTTTAGTTTCAGTTTCTCCTTTTATGCTCAAATGTTAGAATGTTTTTTTTATTTCATCCATCATGTCATTGCTATTAAGTGAATGTTTTCAAGTTTGATGAACAAAATCCACAATTTCTATGCTCTGCTTTGGGTAAATATTCATAGTCTGTAATTTCTTCAATTTAGAAATAAACCATGATTTCACCATGCTCTTTCTAGCTACTCACATGTCTTGATCATCCCACCCATTGAAATCATAAAGTGATAAGCCATTGTACCTACCTTTCCCCATAGAACACCCTGAAAATTTTGACCTAATTTCCCTTTCCCTGACTGTTTTTCTCCTTCTAATCCAGCACCATCCTATACAATCAAAATCAAAACCCTAAGCTACTATACCTATCCTAATATATTATTTACTCAGCCATCTTGGCTATGATCCTTACAGAGAGAGCCCTCTCCTTTCCTAGTAGGGCTAGCTACTTGGCTAAGCGTGGTTTTTGGTTACCTTGGAATTGTCTTCTTCAGCCTGAGGTTCAATCCAAGTGATAACATTTTGGAGATCATACTAGGGAAGAAAAATATCATATCTTCCCTGGGAAAGAATGACAAAGTTTAGATCTGTTTGTTGATGGTGGACAACGATCAGATGCATATGAAGGTTGAACTCTTCACGTGGCCACTCCAACTTGATGTAAAGACTCCACTGGAGGATCGACCTTGCCAGCAGGAAAATGGAAGGATCTTACACAAAGGTAAGGTTTTCAAAGTGGAATTGTATTCAAGCCCATATATTTTTTCTTGTAAATTACTTCTTTTATTTTCCTAAAAATATCCTGAAAGTTTTCCAGAGTTTGTTGTATGATAAAGATGATCAAAATCTTGAATCTACCTATTCGAAAAGTGTAAATAACGAGTTTTCCTTTGATCTTGGTCCACATCCTTTTTCCAAATCTTATGATGACCATATTAAAATTGATGAACCTAAAGAGATCAAGATTGATCCTACAACTTCTGTACATACTCCTACACCTTGTAAAATTCTAGATCGATACAAACCACTCATCTTACTTCCTATACTCCATGCTTTCCCTAAAAATCATTACCTATATCTGCCAAGGTTTGATGGTGACTATGAAAAAATCACTGCTGAGAGACATATGCAGAATGTTGAGACTTTCCTTGACCTTTTTGAAGTTGATGAATAGGATGTCAGTATCAGGATATTCGCTCTTTCTTTGCAAGGCAAAGTCAAGAGTTGGTTCAAAAACTTGCCTGCCGCGAGCATCTCAGATATCTCGTAGTTCGTCAAAGTTTTCCTCAACAAGTGGGTGGTCAAACAAAACCCTTTCCTAATTCTAGAAGAGTATGACCAGCTGAAAAGACAGCCAGGGAAGATAGTACAACAGTTTTCTGCTAGATTCAATCAAGTCTATTATTCGATACATGTTTATATAAGACCTCCTCCTGTCTCAGCTCTCTTAAATTACCCAGATTCTTTTGATCCGGAAATGGAGTTTCAGCTGAGAAAAATAAACCTTGCAACACTTGAAGAGATGCATAACAACGCAGTAGATGTAGAGGCTGATCTGTTGATCAGAAGGGCAAAGCTGAAGGAAGAATAGAAGAAGAACATTGCAGAGCACCTGACATCTTTAGAGGTAAATTTCAACATTTTGGTGAGTACAATAGAGTAAATTATGCAAAATATCACCATGAGAGATGTATTTTTCATTCAAGATAATCATGAACCACTTATCCTAGAAAAAGAAAAGATCGCAAGCCCTAAAAAATTTCTTGCTAATCCCAGCTACCATAGACTAGAAAATGGATTTGTAGATCAATTCAAGGAAAAAAAATATGATAATATAATATTTATGATTGGTGACATTACTTATATTGATGATTTGCCAAAGTTTTATCAGTATGATGATGATTATGTTCTCCAAATAGAAGCTAATCTTGTAGAGAAGTTAGCAATTAGTTTGTGGGAAGAGGAAGTTCAGCTTCAGCAGCTCGAAAATAGTGATCAGCCGATGCATATCAGATATGACAATGATGAGGAAAGTCTAGAAAATTTGGAAGTAAGTGAAGGATCTTTACCTCTTTGTTTTACTTCATGTCAGTTCATCAGAGATAACTTATATGCGATCAGAAATGAACAATCATTGAGTTTTGATCTTGACAAGCATGACGACAATCAAATTTTTTATTAGAGCTCCTTACCCTTGTGTTTCTCCTCATTTGCAAAAATAATATAAAACTATAATAAAGCAGATAAGCGAGTGGTCAACACTATAAATGATGAACATTCTCCTAAATTGGTTGAGAAAATCATTTTTGACATAGAATCCTCCTTAACTCCAGATTTGCAGCCACTGAATGCTATTGAATGTCAGGTTGTAGATGAAGTTTTGGAAGTTCAAACAAATGATCAAATGATGCAATATGATTCTATACCATTATGTTTTGAAGCATTTTAGTTTTTAACGAAAATTTTTCATAATCTCTCTAAAGAAAAGGGTGAGAAACCTGTAGAGTGTTATGCAGTCTCATTAAAACTGATGGATACATTTCAACAGTCCTTTCAAGTTTTTCATGACCGTATAGCTGATGTGTTCAATGATATCTGCAGTAAAATTCCTTCTCCATTAGCTAACTATGAACCTGAAAAGAGTCTTGACATAAACTTGATCCGACAGCCGAATTCATTGTCTTGTTAAACATATGTTTCATTACAAAGCTCATACCAAGATTTGTAGTCATATCAGGAAAGTAATGAAGAATATTCCTGTTTTGTTGTTGATCATCAAGAAAAATTAGTCATTCACGAGTTTCAGGATCCTTTTGTCAACTTGCTGCGGTCATCAAAAAAGAAATCACAAATGTTAGGAAAATTATAAAACCAAGGTACGAAGACTACCTAGAGTAGAGTAGTAACGTATTAGATGGGCTGGAAATCAATATGTATTCCTATGAAGATCCTTTCATAGCATTCTTGAGGTCATTCGGTGGGCTCATTCTTTGCAATTTCATCAAAATTCAATCTGTTGAAAATTTTTCATGGGAGTTGCCTTTCAGTAGTTCTCTCTTCTTGCTCATAAGCAAGAACTTGTGGAGAATTCAAACAACGGCCAGAATGCTTACATGGTTGTATTGGTTGTTCCATTTCACTTGATTAGGTTATGAATGAATCAATTAGAGTAGGTTTTTTTGAATAAGCTCAATTACGAGAATCTTTTTCAGTCAGTCTTGATTTAGTCTTGAGTCAATTTATTGAGTCAATTTTTTAGTATTCAGCTAGTCTTTAGCTTTTGACTCCATACCCAATGGATAGGCACTTGGTCTAAGGTGTTATTGGCACCTCCAAGGAGCTACCATCCCCAGCTGGAGCCAATGTTAGTGCCAGTATTTTCATACTTCCACCAGGGATCAAAACACATTTTTCATGTGCATCTTAGGTGTCCCATTCTAAAGAAATTTCTAATCATTCCATTAGGTCATGATATAAAATTGTTCTACTAGTGGTTGTCCTTGTAAAATGTCCCATTTTACTTCACAAGTATATGCTTGGTGACCCTCTTCCATGTCTTCATCATGCTGAAAATAAGTCTATTTTCATTCCACTTTTAGCCAAAGTCACTTATTGAGTTAGTTTCTTTCTTTTTTCATTAGGTCACTAGGGTTTCATTAGGTCAAATCATTGCATTGTCTCATTTTCAATAAAGGGAAGTAGAAGGTGTGAAGGTGACCTAGAATAAACTCATGATTTTCTTCAGTCAGGTTTTCCATGTAAATATGATCTCCAAGATGGTTTCCAAAGTTGTAATTTGATTTCAGTTGTGAGTTTCATTCCAAGATGTAATTTTATTTTTATTCATGTAATTTTATGTCAATTCAAATGTAATAAGTACTCAGTCTCCCAAGGCTGCCAACTCAGAGTTCCACGTGCCAACGCATCAAGTGCCAAATAAAAAAAGTGTCTACTTCAGCAGTTGATCAAATGTCAAAGGGAGTTGTCTTTTTCCAAGGGTGCCTAAGTCATCATTTTCCACAAGCACTAAAACCCTAATTTCCTCTCCCAATGAGCTAGGGTTTGCTATGGAATCAGAGACATATGAGCAGAGGAGACATAATTTAGGTCATATCAGTAATTATGAGGTCATTAAAAACTCATAAACATCATGTCACCATCATTTTCCAGGAAATCATTCCAAGAGTCAAGCCATTTGTCACTCATAGGGCCAGTTTCACTTCAAACTATGTTTCTGACCAAATAGAGATGAATTTGAAAAAATTTAAAGAGTTTTTTGTCCATAATAGGCCAAGGAAGAAAAAAATCCTTCATTTTTTACACAGGTATCACGGTTTTTGAGAAATGTCAAAACTACAGGTGCTACAAGAGGTTTGTTGCATTTCTAGAGTGACCTTGGGAAAATCAAGTTTTCTCATAGATGGATTGTCCAAATTGTTGGAAATATGATGCAATATGTTGTCCTTGATGGCAACCTATGTGATGAATTTGTCCTTGATGGAAACCTACTTTATGAGTTTCCTTTTGATAGCAACCTTTTTGTGAAATATGTAAAAATGATGTTTCTACAGGTCAGTTCAGATGTGACAGAGAAAGGAATTCCAGTAAGTGCTAGAGAAATGAAACAGGAAATATTTCTCAATGTATACATAGGTTTGATAAATGAAACCCGCATATGGAGGTAATGTATACACTAATTTTATGAAGGAAACCCGCGTATACATTCAGAACTAGTATATATGCAGTTTTTATGAAGAGAAGTTGCGTATACACGTGGATACGAATGATCCAAGTCGTGTATGCCTTTTGAGCTCTAAAATTATGATACCAAGGGGTATTACCATGGTATTAGCCCACAGTTTTGAGTGCTTTGTCGTCTATTTGATTTCATCCAAAAGAATACCATCGGAAGTTCTGTGGTTTTGACTCATGGTATTGGTAAAGGCTAAATATATATAAGGAGAAGAAGATCATAGTGCAATGTGTGCATGTGTAATGGATGTTAATGAATATTTATCTCTGAAGTATATATGCATAGGATGAACTCTCTTTTATTGATAAATCTGAAGTTATGATGCAACCTTGGATAGATTGATGGATCAAGATCTCTAGACTTGAAAATACTATATTCTTGCATGATCCATTAAAGAGATGATTAGATTTGAGACCTAGCGCATGTTTGTTGAAGTGGGGTGAAGAAATCTGGGTAAGTTCTATAGATTTGAAACATTCTGCTGAATTAATATTTACAGATCTATACGCTAGTTTGTATCAAGAAAAGCACGTATATATGGGATTTTTCTTCAAAAAAGGCACGTATGGAAGTTAGGGTTTCCTGAAGACTATTGTAAAGATTTTTCTATTATTGCTGCTATTTTTCTATTTTCTATCAATGAAGTCTTCATGTAGATCCGGATTTATTAATTGTTGTATATACTACTAAGTTGGTTATGTACAAATCTGCTCAATGAGTGAGAAAATATGTGTTATGATGATTGTCTGGTCAAGGTCCTACAATTCTGAAAATATATATGACTGAATGATTCAGATCTAGATCTGAGACATATCATATTATGGAAATTAAAGCGTGTATACACATATCATATTCACAGATATATACATAGCTTGGTGTTAAGGAAAGTGTGTATACACGTGGTTTCAGTGAAGCAAAGTAGTGTATGCATTTTAAGATGATAAATGCTCAGGGTTAAGTTTGATTTTGCATACTGATTCTAAAGTCTGGGTTATTTCTGAGTTCTGGTTATATTGACCTCACTGTTTTGATTGAAGTATTGAGTGAAGGTCATTATTATTGTTCTTATGAAGAGTTGTGTTGAAGCTATGTGATCTAGTGTGAAAATTAATGAAACGTGGTATGTAGTGTTTCAGAGGGTTGAAGCCTTCAGTGTGGAAGTAGAAGCTTCATACCAGTAAAAGCTGGTGTTTTGATAAGGGGGTTGAAGCTCCCTTCCAGTAGTGGTTGGTAAATGAGTTCAGGGGGTTGTAGCTCCCTTCCAGTAGCAACTGGAAAATGAGAGAAGGTTGTAGCCTTCTGCAGGTAGATTCCTACGTACTGATATAAGTCTATATCAGTACAAAATTGTAAACAGTTTTCCATATAATAAATATTGAAGACAGAGATGAAAACAATGGTGGTTTTCTCCCGAATTAGGTTTCCACCTTAAATCTTGGTGTTCATGTGTGTTTCTTATGTTTGATGATTTATTCTGTTCTTACTACACATGCTTACTTCTTACTAAAACATCTGATGAATGAATGATGCACTGATCTAAGTAAAGAAGTATATGCATAATAAGATCCCTGGTCATATGCAAGTTTTCTTAAAAATATCCGCGTGTATACATGAGTTGGGTTCATTAAAGTCGCGTATAGAATTTAATAAAGAAAAATTAAAAGTTTTCAATAAGCTGTAAATACCGATTCAACCTTCCCCCCCCCCCTCAGTATTTTCCCCAAAAATTGGTATCAGAGCAGGTCATTCTGAAGAAGCTTAATCGCTAGAAGGAAGATCAACTAAGATGAGAAATCAAGATGGGACAACATCTATCAGGCCTCCTCTCTTCAACGGAAACAATTTAATCTTCTGGAATACAAGGACAAGATCCTATCTTCAGTCTCTTGGAGCAGATGTATGGGCTATAATTGAAGGAGGTTATCAATATCCAACATCAGTTCCAACAGATGCAGCAGAAAGAAAGAACTATGAAACCAATGCAAAGGTGGTCAATGCATTATTGGGAAGTCTGACTGAATCAAAATTTGTCAAAGTCATGTAGATGAATACAACAAAGGAGATATGGGACAAAATTATTCTAAGCTATGAAGGTGATACCAAGGTAAAAGTGCTAAACTCTAAACTCTCATAATTCAATATGAAAATCTCAGGATGCATAATGAGGAAAGCATTTCCAGTTTCTTTTTATGTGTATATGATATTGTAAATCGTATGATAAATCTAGGTGAAACCATAACTGACACTACTCTGGTAGAAAAGGTTTTAAGATCTCTAACTCCCAAATTTGAGTCAAAAGTGTCTGCTATTGAAGAGAAGTAGGATCTATAAACTCTTAATATTGTTCAACTTCATGGTATTTTGATTGCTTCTGAAATGAGAAAAGAATGTCCATCTGAAGTCAAAGAAGTTGTCTTTAGAGTTGTTGCAAAAGGAAAAGAAGTAGAAGAACAAGAAGGATCAGGGTATGTTTCAGAAGAATATGAGATAAATTTTGTAAAAAAGCTACAACTTGGCACTGGAAGGTTCAGAGGTAAGCTTCCTTTTAAATGTTTTGCTTCTGGAAGATTTGGTCATTATGCTGCTAAGTGTCCCCATAAAGAAAAACATGAAAAAGGAAAGGAAGTGGCAAAAGGAAATAAGAATCAGTTTATCAATAGAAAAATTTATTATACTCATGAAGATAGTGACGGGCTATCAAATATTGAAGAAGGAGAATTTGATCAAGATGTTAGACTACTCATGGCTTTTGAAAAAGACTCTAGTGAGGCTAAAGATACCTTTATGGATGCACTAGAAGAAAATGATTTTCTTGAAGAAATTAATCAGCTCAAAATATGTTTGGAAGAAAACAAAATTTCCATATACACTCAGCTTATAGAAAAGGAGAAGCACAATGAGAAATTAGAATGTGAAATAGTAAGTCTAAGAAAGGAAATTGAGAAAGAGAAAACTTTAAATCTTATATTTTCTAAAGGAACTGAAACCTTAGATGAAATTATCAAGGTTCAATGCTCTCCTTTTGTAAATACAAGTCTTGGAAATATCGGAGAATCCTCTCAGTCTTCAGCACCAAGCTATCCAAATGTCGCCAAAGCTAGTCTACAATATTTTGACACTTAGCAAAGGAAAAAAGAGACTACACAGGTAAAGCATGACCACTTCAAAACAAGGAGGAATGATAATAGAAATATCAATCAGCAAGTAAACCCAAATAGAAGGTTTCATGATCACAGAAATTTCTTTAATGGACAATGTTTCTCATGTCATAATTTTGGTCATAAAGCTACTCAATGTGTTACATACAAAACTATTATGACCAGAGAAGCAAGAAGGCAAAGAAATGAGACTGGAATAAATAAGAATAATTATAACAACTTTGCTCCACTTCAAAATGAAATTTAATGTTATTATTGCAATAACTTTGGACATGAAGAATCTGAATGCAGAAGCAAACTTCAACCAAAAGAGCATACACCTTCAAATTCCAGGATATGGAGAAAGAAGGACTTACAAGTTGAAATTTGTGGCATAGCTTTATTTGCTGAAGGGGAAGAAAATCAATGGTACATTGATAGTGGATGTTCAAAACACATGAAATGTGATTAAAATAAACTCCTTTCATACAATGCTCTAGAAAAGGAAAAGAATGTTACTTTTGGAAATGATACTCGCGCTGTCATTAAAGGAAAAAGCTCTGTTTTTCTAAATGAAAAGGTAAAAGCTAACAATGTTATGTATGTGGATGGATTAAAACATAACCTGTTGAGTGTGAGTCAAATGTGTGATCAAGGAATTGAAATTGTCTTTAGTTCAAAAGAATGTGTGGTACATGAACTTGACACGGGAAAAATGGTAATAAAAGGAACTAGAACACCAAGCAATCTATATGTATTGAAAGGGTGCAAAGAACAGTGTTACTTGGGTAAATATTCAGAAAATTGGTTATGGCACAGAAGATTGGGGCATTTGAGTTTCTCTCAAATCAGAAAATCTAGCAGACTCAAAGCTGTTTGTGATCTTCCCAGCATCACTCTGCCAATTCGGTAAGCAAACCAGAGTGCAATTCAATGCCAAAGAAGGATCAGCAAGTAAGCCTCTTGAATTTATACATACTGATTTATGTGGTCCTGTAAGGAAAAGGTCACCTCATGGAGAAAAATACTATATTTTATTTATTGATGACTTCTCTATAATGTGTTGGATTGGTTTACTAAAACATAAAGATGAAACGTTTGAAAATTTTAAGATCTTCAAAGCTTTGGTTGAAAATGAATTAGATCTAAAAATAAAATATCTTAGATCTGTCGAGGAGGAGAATATATATCAGATGAATTCTTTGATTTTTGTGAACATCATGGCATAAAGAGATAGTTTTCTGTAGCTGGAACCCCACAAAAAAATGGTGTGGCAGAAAGGATGAATAGAACAGTTCAACAAATGGCTCAGGCTATGCTTGATGAATCTGTAACTCCTGAAACCTTTTGGGGAGAAGATGCACATACCGCGGTGAATATTATTAACAAGGCTCATGTTCATGTGAACAATGATAAAACTCCTTATGAGCTCTGGTATGGTAGTCTTCCCACTGTAAAGAATTTTAGAGTTTTTGGAAGCAAATGTTTTATCAAAAAAAATGACGACAAACTTCATAAATTTGAACCTAGAGCAGATGAAGGAATTTTTCTTGGCTACTCTTCAAGAATTAAAGCATATAAGTGTTACAACAAAAGACTTAGGAAGATTTTTGAATGTATTGATGTTTTAATTGATGAGTCTCTCTTAGCTCCTAAAAGGGAAATAACAACAACAAATGAAGATGATGATGATGTATATTTTCCTTCATCAAACAACAAAAATATAGAAGGTGAACCTAATGAAGCACCAGAAGAAGATCTATCTTAAAATTCTTCATCCATGTATGTTCAAAAGAATCATCTAGAATCTCAAATTTTTGGATAAAAAGGATCAGGTGTCCAAACAAGAAGAACTCTTATAGGATCCCCTAGCTATCTAGCATTCTTATCCACTATTGAACCACATAATTTAAATGAAGCTAGTAAAGATGAATGTTGGATTCAAGCCATGAATGAAGAGCTTGATCAGATTGAAAAGAATCATAATTGGGAATTGGTTCCAAGACCTAATGATAAAAATGTTATTGGAACAAAATGGATATTCAAAAATAAGATAAATGCAAATGGAGATGTTATTAGAAATAAAGATAGACTTGTTTGTAAAGGGTATGCTCAATAAGAAGGTATAGAATTTGAAGAAACATTTGCTCCTGTAGCTAGACTTGAAGCTATAATAATGTTTCTTGCCTTTTCAAGCTTTCAACAATTCAAAGTTTAGAAAATGGATGTTAAATCTGATTTCCTCAATGGTGATCTAGAAGAATAATTTTATATAGAACAACTAGAAGGATTCATTTTTGGAAATGATGAAAAACTTGTTTAAAAACTTAAAAAGGCCTTATATGGTCTCAAACAAGCTCCGAGGGCATGGTATTATCGTCTTGACAAATATCTTCATCAACAAGGTCTTTCAAAGGGATCTGCTGATAGTAACTTATACACAAAAATTGAGAATGATAAACTATTGATTGTAGTTGTATATATTGATGACATCATTTTTGGAAGTAATGAAGAGACCATGAGTCAAAATTTTCTTCTGTCATGCAACAATAATTTGAAATGTCTTTACTTGGGGAACTAACATTTTTTCTTGGTTTACAAGTACAACAAGCAACAGATGTCATATTTTTATCACAAGCAAAATATCTTAAGCAAATTCTGAAGAAGTATGGGATGGAAGACTACAAACGTGTGAGTACACCAATGGTAACTGGGTTTAACCTTAGTTCTCATGATTATTCTCCCACAGTGAATCAACTAGAATATAGATCCATGATTGGAATTTTTCTTTATCTAACCAGGACAAGACCAGACATTATGCATGCAGTTGGGATTGTTGGACGATTCCAAGATAATCCAAAAGAGTCTCACCTTCAGGCTATGAAAATAATATTCAAATATATATAAGGGACTCAAGACTTTGGTCTATGGTGTCCAAAGAATGTTTATCTCACTCTTCATTCTTACACAGATGTGGATTGGGCTGGAAATGTTGATGGTCAAAAAAGCACTAGTGGTGGTGCATTCTATATGGGGCCCTGATTAGTGTCTTGGTTCAGCAAGAAACAAAATTATATTGCCTTATCTACATCAGAAGCAGAATATGTGGCTGCCACATCATGTTGCACACAACTCCTTTGGATGATGCAAACTCTACAAGACATTCAAACCAAATGTTCATCTCCCAAGTCCATTTTATGTGATAATACAAGTGCTATTAGTATCTCAAAGAATCCTGTTATGCATTCCAAGACTAAGCACATTCCTATCAATTTTCACTTCCTACGTGAACAAGTTCTTGAACAAAAGGTCAAATTGGAGTGTGTTCCTTCCAAAGAACAAGCTGCTGATATATTTATTAAACCTCTGCCTAGGGAAGCATTCGAATATCTCAGACAGAATCTGGGAGTTGTCTCTGCCTCTCTGATCAAATCTGCTTAAATTCAAAATATTAAATTAGATTCGCTGGTTTCATAAAGGCAAATAGTGTATATATGTGAGTTTTTGTGCATAAAACCGTGTATGGGTTTTGCTGACATATATTCTTTGGGTCAGCATTTAGAACAGATGTGGTGCTATTGGGTAATCTCTTTTTTAATCCATTCTTCATCTTTCTATATCATTCTTTGATATTTATCTCCTTGATGAAACTTCTTTGATGAATTGGTTGTTGAAAGTGTTCAGGATGCACAAGCTTAAGGGGAGCACCTGCCTTTTTGAAGAGGATTCATTTTTGGCATTCTAATTTGGTTTCTAATTTATGATCTCTCTCTTGAGATTTTTTTTATTTTTTTTTGGTCTTGGTTATAAAAATCCATTTCTGTAATTTTATGAAAAGGTCATGTTGATACCTATGATGTAAAATTGTTATATTCAGTCATGAAAGGACTTGTTCAATATTTGTAAACTCACTTGGGTGGGAATTTGAGTCAATATTTGTAAACCCACTTGGTTGGGAAGATCAGTCAAATATGTAAATCCACTTGGTTGGATCATTGATGTAAGTATAGGTCATACTTGGTTGAGTTATAGCATCATGTACTTCATTGAAAAATCTATTTGAAGATTCAACATAAACTCAGGGGGAGCATGGTGAATTTAGTACACATCAGATCTACAGAGCTCTTCTTTCTACAAGGAAAGAGCAACCTTTTTTTGGTGTTAATCTGCCCTTTGCCCTCAATGTCAAAGGGGGAGAGTATTTTGGTGTTTTAATAATGGTTATGATTAATGTATTTATCTATTGTGGTGATCAAACACCATCATGGTTTCCATCAAGTCCAAAGGGGGAGATTGTTGGCAATATGATGTAATATGTTGTCCTTGATGGCAACCTACTTGATGAAGTTGTCTTTGATGGAAACCTACTTGATGAGTTTCCTTTTGATAGCAACATTTTTGTTAAAGATGTAAAAATGATGTTTCTATAGTTCAGTTCAAATGTGACATAGAAAGGAATTCCAGGAAATTCCAGAGAAATGAAACAGGAAATATTTCTCAATGTATACGCAGGTTTGATGAAGGAAACTGGCGTATGGAGGAAATGTATACGCTACGTTTATGAAGGCAACCTGCGTATACATTCAGAATTAGTATATAAGCAGTTTTTATGAAGAGAAGTTGTGTATACACGCAGATATGAACAATCCAAGTCGTGTATGCCTTTTGCGCTCTAAAATTATGATACCAGGGGGTATTACCATGGAATTAGCCCACAATTTTGAGTGTCTGTCATCTATTTGATTCCGTCCAAAAGAATACCATCGACAGTTGTGTGGTTTTGACTCATGGTATTGATAAAGGCTAAATCTATATAAGGAGAAGAAGATCATAGTGCAATGTGTGCATGTGTAAGGGTTGTTACTGAATACTTAACTCTGAAGTATATCTGCATAGGATGAACTCTCTTTTATTGATAAATCTGATGTTATGATGCACCCTTGGATAGATTGATGGATCAAGATCTCTAGACCTGAAAAGACTATGTTCTTGCATGATCCATTAAAGAAATAATTAGATCTGAGACCTGGTGCATGTTTGTTGAAGTGGAGTGAAGAAATCTGAGTAAGTTCTATAGATCTGAAACATTCTGCTAAATTAATATTTACATGTCTATACGCTAGTTTGTCTTAAGAAAAGCACGTATATACACGGGTTTGCTTCAGAAAAGGAACATATGGAATTTAGGGTTTTCTGAAGACTATTGCAGAGATTTTTCTGTTATTGCTTCTATTTTTCTATTGTATGTCAATGAAGTCTTCATGTAGATCTGGGTTGCTTAATTTTTGTATATACTACTAAGTTGATTATGTACAAATCTGCTCAATGAGTGAGAAAATATGTGTTATGATGACTAACTGGTCAAGGGTCCTGCAATTCTGAAAAGATATCTAAATGAATGGTTCAGATCTGGATCGGAGACATATCATATTCTAGAAAACAATCTTCACAGATCTATACGCAGGTTGGTGTTAAGGAAAGCATGTATACACACGGTTTCAGTGAAGAAAAGTAGCGTATGAATTTTAAGATGATGAATGTTTAGGGTTAAGTTTGATTTTGCATACTGATTCTGAAGTCTAGATTATTTCTGAGTTCTAGTTACATTGATATCACTATTCTGATTGAAGTTTTGGGTGAAGGTTATTATTATTGTTCTTATGAAGAGTTGTGTTGAATCTGTGTGATCCAGTGTGAAAATTGATGAAACGTGGTCTGCAGTGTTTCTGAGAGCCTTAAGTGTGGAAGTAGAAGCTTCCTAACAGTAAAAGCTGGTTTTCTGATCTGGGGGTTGAAGCTCCCTTCCAGTAGTGGCTGATAAACGAGTTTAAGGGGTTGTAGCTCCCTCCCAGTAGCAGCTAGAAAATGAGAGAAGGTTGCAGCCTTTTGCAGGTAGATGCCTGCGTACTGATATAAGTCTGCATCAGTACAAAATTGTAAACAATTTTCCATATAATAAATATTGAAGAAAGAGATGATAGCAGCGGTGGTTTTCTCCCGAATTGGGTTTCCACCTTAAATCCTGGTGTTCATGTGTGTTGCTTATGTTTGATGAATTATTCTATTCTTACTGCACATGCTTGCTTCTTACTAAAAAATCTGATGAATGAATGATGCATTGATCTAAGTAAAGAATTATATGCATATAAGATCCTTGGTCATACGGAAGTTTTGTTAAGGATATCCGCGTGTATACGCGAGTTGGGTTCATTAAAGTCGCATATAGAATTTAATAAAGAAAAAGTAAAAAAATTCAGTAAGCTCTAAACTGAACAGTTTAACCCCCCTCTCAGTATTTTTCCCAACACAAATTACTTGCTTGATGAGTCAAATGATAACTAGAGAGAGAGAGATTTCCAATGAGCTATCATAAGCTCAATTTGGAGTTGAGGAAGGCCTCCAAAAATTTCCTGCACCAACACTCTACATTTTTGCACCCTCATTCAACAACTTTTGACCAGCCTTAGGAAACTAAATTTTTACAAGGCAAATCAACTGCAAACAGAAAACCAAATGTAGATTTAGAAAGTATACTTCAAGGGTTTTCTAACACGCTATCGGGGGACCAATTTGGACACAGGGAAGGCAGTCAAAAATAGCCTGCAATTTGGGAGTGAAAGGGCATTGCGCTCCTCAGATAGGCGATGTGCTTAGGACAGTTTAGGTAGTGTTAAATTCAACAGCGCTGTGCTTAGGAGAAGGGCGTTGCGCTCCTGGGTGAGGCGCTGCGCATAGGCCAGAAAACTCCCAAACTTTTCCAAATTCTTCAAATTTGTCTCTCCTTCCCTAAATCAAGTAAGTAAATCCTTTTTCGTCCCTTCTTTCAACATTTTATTCTTGTGGGTAAATTTTATATTGGCAAGAGTAACACAAAAACCCTAGTTTTCCTAAAATCCCCATTCCCCTGACAAAATTTACCAAAACCTTCTTGTCCAAAAATTATTATCCTTAAACCTTACTACATTACCATATACCTCTAAATACAATAAACCTACCCCTACATCATCATCCCTAAGTCCCTACACCCTTTTCCATAAAAGCCCTAATTTTTAGGAATCTCACTATTTTTCCTAGATTTCTCCCTAACTTTGACCTGTAATTGAACTTTAATTTTCATCTCCCTTAATATTTTCACCTCCCATCACCTCACAGGGTTTCATAACCTTTTCCCCCATCTCCCTTAATTTTTTGGGCCCTATCCCTATCCCTTAAAGCCCTCATTTCATCATTTCCTTCCCTGCTCCCATTCCCTTCACTCCCTCACTCACTCTCCATTTTCTTTCCTCTCCCCTAGGGTTTCCAAAGTGCAAGAAAAATAATGGAGAGAGATTATAGAGATTAAATGGAGGAAGAACACAGTGATGATGATTTTTATGGCCAAAGACAAGAAGCCTCAAAATAGCATTGGAGAAAGAAAAGCAAGAAGCCCAAAGTCTGAGTTTTGACCAGCGTTTGGCAAAGGAAATTGAAGACAAAAGAGAAGTGTGGCTTGAGAGAGTCAAAATTCACTTGTAGAGGTTGCTATTGAAAGCCAACAAAGACAGTCAGATGCTCAAGCACATGGTCCATCACTATCAGACTCGGAACAAAATTTGCAATATCAAGGTCAAATAGATGAAGGAGAAATTGAGGAAGATATGGAAGGGCAAGAAAGGAGTTGATAAACTCAAGATGCTTGATGATGCCTCCTTAGCTCAAAATTGACATATGGTTATGGCCCCATCCCACAAATTTTGAGAAATTTTGAAAAATTTGAAGATTTTTGAGCTTTTTTGGCAATTTTGGAAAAACACAGGAAATTCTGCCCTATGTGCAACGCCTTGTCGTTGCACTTTTTCTTGGGGAATATAATGAGAAAAAGGAAGAAATAATTGGGTTCATAATGATGAGGAAATACCCCCTATAATTTTTCTAAGAATTTGGAGCACAAATGGTTAGGAAAAAGGGCCAAAAACACCCCAAAAATCATGTTTCTGACTCTTTTTCAGGATGGCGCTGCGGTTAGAGTCAGTCTTGGGACAATGCAGTTTTGAGGGGACAAATCAACTCCAAATCAGAAACCAAAACAATATCTAGAAATTAGATAGGGTAGGCTTTCCAATGAGCTATCATGAGCTTAGTTTTGACATCGGGAAGTCAGTCAAATGTGACCTGCAAGAAGACCTATTTTTTTCCTCCTTGGCGCTGCGCTTGGGACAAAGTTTCTCTGTTTTTCACGGAATTTTTGAGTTTTATCTCAATATTTGGGTTTTTCACTGATGTAATTGGTAAATATGAATGTAATTGTGATGATTATTGTTTTACTATGGGTAAATTCATTAGCTTTAGTCCTCTAGAGGTCAAATGAATTAATTTCCTCTCTTTTAGAAGCAAGTTGTTTGGTCTTCCTAGTCTTCAGATTCTTGTTCAACATTTGGTGGAAATTGAACCTCATCTCATGGATTCCACTCCCTGAGGCTAGGGAGAGTGGTTTTTAGGTCTATATATTCTTCTTCTTTCTCATCTGTAAGGGTTGGACTCAGTTGGATGCTTGGCCTTTGAAGAGATACACGTTGTATCAGTTCTGAGTAAGAATATTAATAAAATTTGCAGCTATTTTTATGGGATCCATGTGGCATGGTGTTTAGTTTCAGTTTCTCCTTTTGTGCTTAGATTTTAGAATGTTTTTTTTAATTTCATCCATCATTTCATTGCTATTAAGTGAATGTTTTCAAGTTTGATGAACAGAATCCATAATTTCTATGCTTTGTTTTGGGTAAATATTCACAGTCTGCAATTTATTCAATTTAGAAATAAACCCTAAATTCACCATGCTATTTCTATCTCCTCACCTGTCTTGATCATCCCACCCATTGAAATCCTAAAGTGCTAAACCAATGTACCTACCTTTCCCCATAGAACACCCTACAAATTTTGACCTAATTTCCCTTTCCTTGACTGTTTGGCTCCTTCTAATCCACCACAGTCCTATACAATCAGAATCAAAACCCTGAGCTACTGTACCTAGCCATATATCTTCTTTACTCAGTTATCTTGGCTATGATACTTACATAGAGAGCCCTCTCCTTTCCTAGTAGGGCTAGCTGCTTGGCTAAGCATGGCTTGTGGTTACCTCAGAATTGCCTTCTTCAGCCTGAGGTTCAATCCGAGTGATAAAATTTTGGTGACCATACAAGGGAAGTGAAAGAACATATCTTCCCTGGGAAATAACGACAAAGTTTAGATCTGTTTGCTGATGGTAGACAACGATCAGATGCATATGAAGGTTGGTCTCTTCACCTGGTGAATCCAACTTGATGTAAACACTCCACTGGAGGATCGACCTTGCCAACAGGAAAATGGAAGGATCTTACACAAAGGTCAGGTATTCAAAGTGGAATTTTATTCAATATATAATTTGTTTTCTTGTAAATTACTTCTTTTCTTTTCCTAAAACTATCTTGAAAGTTTTCTGCAATTTGTTGTATGATAAAGATGATAAAAATATTGATTCTACCTATTCGAAAAGTGTAAATATCGAGTTTTCCTTTGATCTTGGTCCACATCTTTTTTCTCAATATTATGATGGCCATCTTCAAATTGATGAGCCTAAAGAGATAAATATTGATCCTACAACTTTTGTACATACTCCTACACCTTGTAAAATTCCAGATCGATACAAACCACTCATCTTGCTTCCTATACTCCATGATTTCCCTGAAAATCATTACCTATATATGTCGATGTTTGATGGTGAATATGACAACATCACTGCTGAGAGAGATATGCAAAATTTTGAGAATTTCCTTGACCCTTTTGAAGTTGATGAAGAGGATGTCAGTATTAGGCTATTCGCTCTTTCTTTGCAAGGGTAAGTCAAGAGTTGGTTAAAAAAATTTCCTGCCGCGAGCATCTCATATTTCTCGTAGTTCGTCAAAGTTTTCCTTGACAGGTGGGTGGTTGAAAAAACCCCTTTTCTAATTCTAGAAGAGTATGACCATCTGAAAAGACAACTAGGAGAGACAATACAACAATTTTATGCCAGGTCAATCAAGTCTATTACTGGATACCTGTTGATATAAGACCCCCTCCTGGCTCAACTCTCTTACATTACCCGGATTCTTTTGACCCAGAAATGGATTTTCAGCTGAGAAAAATAAACCTTGCAACACTTGAAGAGATGCAAAACAATGTAGTAGATGTAGAGGCTAATTTTCTAATCAGAAGGGAAAAGCTGAAGGAAGAAGAGAAGAAGAACATTGCAGAGAACCTAACATCTTCAGAGGTAAAGCTCAACATTATTGTGAGTACAGTAGAGGAAATAATGCAAAGGATCACCATGAGAGCTGTATTTTTCGTTCAAGATCATCATGACCCACTTATCCCAAAAAAAGAAAACATTGCAAGCCCTAAAAAATTTCCTGCTAATCCCAGCTACCATAGACCAGAAAATGGATTTGTAGATCAATTCGAGGAGAAAAAATATGATAATATAATGTGTATGATTAGTGACATTACCTATAATGGTGATTTGCCAAATTTTGATCAGTATGATGATGATTATTTTCTCCAAACAGAAGCTAACCTTGTAGAGAAATCAACAGTTGGTGTGTGGGAAGAGGAAGTTCAGTTTCAACAGCTCGAAAATATTGATCAGTTGATGCATATCAGCTATGACAATGATGAGAAAAGTCTAGAAAATTTGGAAATAACTGAAGGATATTTGCCTCTTTGTTTTACTTCATGTCAGTTTATCAGATATAACTTTCATGCGATTAGAAATCAACAATCATTGAGTTTTGATCTTGACAACCAAGAGGATAATCAAATTTTTTATCAGAGCTCCTTACCCTTGTGTTTCTCCTCATTTGAAAAAATAAGAGAAAACTATAAGAAAGCAGATAAGCGAGTGGCCAACACTATAAATGATGAAAATTCTCCTAAATTGGTTGAGAAAATCATTTGTGACATAGAATCCTCCTTAGCTCCAGATTTGTAGCCACCGAATGACATTGAATGTCAGGTTGTAGATGAAGGTTTGGAAGTTGAAACACATGATCAAATGATGCAAGATGATTCCGTACCATTATTTTTTGAAGCATTTCAGTTTTTAACGGAAAATTTTCATAATATATCTAAAGAAAAGGATGAGAAGCCTGTAGAGTGTTATGCAGTCTCATTAAAACTGATGGATACGTTTTAGCAGTCTTTTCAAGTTTTTCATGACCCTATAGCTGATGTGTTGGATGATATCTGTAGTAAAAGTCCTTCTCCATTAGCTAACTATGAACCTGAAAAGGGTGTTGACATAAACTTGATCCAACAACCGACTTCATTGTCTTGTTTAGCAGATGTTTCATTACGAAGCTCATACCAAGATTTGCAGTCATATCCAGAGAGTAATGAAGAATTTTCTTTTTTTTTTGTTGATCATTAAGAAAAATTAGTCATTCACGAGTTTTAGGATCCTTTTGTCAACTTGCTGTAGTCATCAAAGAAAGAAAGCACAGATGTTAGGAAAATTATAAAACGAAGGTATGAAGACTACCTAGAGCAGAGCAATAACATATTAGATAGGCTGGAAATCAATATGTATTCCTATGAATATACTCTCGCAGCATGCTTGAGGTAAGTCGGTGTCCTCGTCCTTTGCAATTTCATCAAAATTCAATCTGTTGACAAGTTTTCATGGGAGTTTTCTTTCAATAGTTCTCTCTTCTTTCTCATAAGCAAGCACTTGCGGAGAATTCAAATAGCAACCATAATTCTTACATGGTTGCATTGTTTGTTCCATTTCACTTGATCAGGTGATGAATTAATCAATTAGAGTAGGTTTAGTTGAATAAGCTCAATTTCGATCATATTTTTCAGTTAGTCTTGAATCAGTCTTGAGTCAATTTTTTAGTATTCAGTTAGTCTTTAGCTTTTGAATCCATACCCAATGGATAGGCACTTGGTCTACAGTGTTCTTGGCACCTCCAAGGAGCTACCTTCCCCAGCTGGAGCCAATTTTAGTGTCATTATTTGCATACTTCCACCAGGGATCAAAACACATTTTGCATGTGCATCTTAGGTGTCCCATTCTAAAGAAATTTTCAATCATTCCATTAGGTCATGATATAAAATTGTTCCACTGGTGGTTATCCTTGTCAAATGTCCCATTTTCCTTCACAAGTATATGCCTACTAAACCTCTTCCATGTCTTCATCATGCTGAAAATAAGTCTATTTTCATTCCACTTTTAGTCAATGTGACTTATTGAGTCAGTTTCTTTCATTTCTCATTAGGTAAAATCATTGAATTGTCTCATTTTCAATAAAGGGTAGCAGAAGGTGTGAAGGTGACCCAAAATAGACTCATGATTTTCTTTAGTCAGGTTTTCCATGTAAAGATGATCTCCAAGATGGTTTCCAAAGTTGTAATTTGATTTCAAGTGTGAGTTTCATTCCAAGATGTAATTTTATTTTTATTTAAATGTAATTTTATGTCAGTTCAAATGTAATACGTACAAAGTCTCCCAAGTCTTCCAACTCATAGTTCCACATGCCAACACATAAAGTTTCAAATACAAATTAAAGTGTCTACTTCAGCAATTGATCAAATGTCAAAGGGAGTTGTCTTTTTCCAAGGGTGCTTAAGTCATCATTTTCCACAAGCACTAAAACCCTAATTTCCTCTCCCATTGTGCTAGGGTTTGCTATGGAATCAGAGACATATGAGTAGAGGAGACATAAGTTAGGTCATATCAGTAATTTTGAGGTAATTCCAAACTCATAAACATCATTTCTCCATCATTTTCTAGGAAATCATTCCCAGAGTCAAGCCATTTGCCACTCATACGGCTAGTTTTGCTTCAAACTATGTTTTTTACCATACATAGTTGAATTTGACAAAAGTGAGAGATGTTTTTGTCCATAATAGGTCATGGAAGAAAAACCTCCTTTAGTGTTTACACAGGTATTATGGTTTTTGAGAAATGTTAAAACTACAGGTGCTACAAGAGGTTTTCTACATTTATGTAGTGACCTTGGGAAAATCACGTTTTCTCATAGCTAGATTGTCCAAATTACTTTCTTGATGAGTCAAATGATAACTAGATAGAGACAAATTTCCAATGAGCTATCATGAGCTCACTTTGGAGTTGAGGAAGGCCTCCAAAAGTTTCCTTCACCAGCACTCTACGTTTTTACACCCTCGTTCAACACTTTTTTACTAGTCTTGGGAAAATAAAATTTTGACAAGGAAAATCAACTCCAAACAAAAAACCAAATGTATATTTGGAAGGTAGACTTCATGGGCTTTAGAACGAGCTATCATGGGCCCAATTGTGACACTGGGAAGTTAGTAAAAAATAGCCTCCAAGTTGGGGGTAAAAGGGTGTTGCGCTCCTGGGTTAGGCGATGCACATAGGCCAAAGGCGTTGTGCTTAGGACAGTTCGGGAAGTGTTAAATTCAACGGCACTATGCTTAGGAGAAGGGTGTTGTGCTCCTATGTTAGGTATTGTGCATAGGCTAGAAAACTCCCAAAATTTTCCAAATTCTTCAAATTTTTCTCTCCTTCCCTAAATAAAGTAAGTAAATCCCTTTTCATCCCTTCTTTCTACATTTTATGCTTGTGGGTAAATTTTATATTGGCAAGAATAACACAAAAACCCTAGTTTTCCTAAAATCCCCATTCCCCTGACAAAATTTACCAAAAGCCCCTTGTCCCAAAATTATTATCCCTAACCCATACTACATTACCATATACCTCTAAAGACACTAAACCTACCCCTACATCCTCATCCCTAAGTCCCTACACCCTTTTCCATAAAAGCCATAATTTTTAGGAATCCCACTATTTTTGCTAGATTTCCCCCTACCTTTGACCTATAATTGAACTTTAATTTTCATCTCCCTTAATATTTTCACCTCCCATCACCTCACAGGGTTGCATAACCTTTTCCCCCATCTCCCTTAATTTTTGTGGCCCTATCCCTATCCCCTAAAGCCCTCATTTCATCATTTCCTTCCCTGCTCCCATTCCCTTCACTCCCTCACTCACTCTCCCTTTTATTTCCTCTCCCCTAGGGTTTCCAAAGTGCAAGAACAAGCATAGAGAGAGAGAGGACAGAGATTACATGGAGGAAGAACACAGTGATGATGAGTTTGATGGCCAAAGACAAGAAACCTCAAAAGAGCATTGGAGAAAGAAAAGCAAGAAGCCTAGAGTCTGATTTTTGACCAGCAGTTGGAAAAGGAAATTGAAGACAACAAAGAAGTGTGGCTTGAGAGATTCAACATTCACTTGGAGAAGCTGATAGTGAAAGCCAAAAAATACAATCAGATTCTCAGGCACATGGTCCATCACTATCAGACCCGGAACAAAATTTGCAATATCAAGGTCAAACAGATGAAGGATAAATTGAGGAAGATCCGGAAGGGCAAGAAAGGAGATGATAAACTCAAGATGCTTGTTGAGGCCTCCTTAGCTCAAAATTGACATGTGGTTGTGGGCCGATCCCACACATTTTGTGAAATTATGAAAAGCTTGAAGATTTTTGAGTTTTTTTGGCAATTTTGGAAAAACACAGGAAATTCTGCCCTATGTGCAGCGCCTTGGTGCTGCAATTTTTCTTGGGGCATCTAATGAGAAAAAGGAAGAAATAATTGGGTTCATAATAATGAGGACATGCCCCCTGTAATTTTTCTAAGCATTTGGAGCAAAACTGGTCAGGAAAAAGGGCCATAAACACCGAAAAAATCATGTTTCTTTCTCTTTTTAAGGATGGCATAGCACTTAGAGGAAGTCTTGGGAAAATGCTATTTTTAGGGCTCAAATCAACTCCAAATGAGAAACCAAAAGAATATCTGGAAAGTAGATAGGACAGGCTTTCCAATGAGCTATCATAAGCTCAATTTGAACATTGGGAAGTTATTCCAACATGACCTGCAAGAAGACCTTTTTTTTCCTCCTTGGCACTGCGCTTAGGACAAAGTTTCTCTGTTTTAGAGTTTTCTCTGTTTTTCACGGAATTTTTGAGTTTTATCTCACTAGTTGGGTTTTTCAATGATGTAGTTGGTAAATATGAATGTAATTGTGATGAGTTTTGTTTACTATGGGTAAATTCATTAGCTTGAGTCCTCTAGAGGTCAAATGAATCGGTTTCCTCCCTTTTAGAGGCAAGTTGTTTGGTCTTCCTAGTCTTCAGATTCTTGTTCAGAATTTGGTGGAAAATAATCCTCATCTCATGGATTCGGCTCCCTGAGGCTAGGGAGAGTTGTTTTGAGGTCTATATCTTATTCTTCTTTCTCATTTGTAAGGGTTGGACTCAGTTGGATGCTTGGCCTGTGAAAAGACACACATTGTATCAGTTTTGAGCAGGAATATTAATCAAATTTGCAACTATTTTTATGGGATCCATGTGGTATGGTGTTTAGCTCCAGTTTCTCCTTTTGTGCTCATATGTTAGAATGTTTTGTTTATTTCATCCATAATTTCATTGATATTAAGGGAATGTTTTCAATTTTGATTAAGAGAGTCCATAATTTCTATGCTCTGTTTTGGGTAAATATTCACAGTCTGTAATTTCTTCAATTTAGAAAGAAACCATGATTTCACCATGCTCTTTCTAGCTCCCCACCTGTCTTGATCATCCCAACCATTGAAATCCTAAAGTGCTAAACCACTATACCTACCTTGCCCCATAGAACACCCTACAAATTTTGACCTAATTTCCTTTGCCCTGACTGTTTTGTTCCTTCTGATCCAGCACAATCCTATACAATCAAAATAAAAACCTAAGCTACTATACCTAGCATAATATCTTCTTTACTCAACCATCTTAGTTGTGATCCTTACGGAGAGAGCCCTCTCCTTGCCTAGTAGGGATAGCTACTTGGCTAAGCATAGTTTATGGTTACCTCTGAATTGCCTTCTTCAGCCTGAGGTTCAATCTGAGTGATAAAATTTTGGTGACCATACTGGGGAAGAAAAATATCATATATTCCCTGGGAAAGAATGACAAAGTTTAGATCTGTTTGCTGATGGTCGACAACGATTAGATGCATATGAAGGTTGGACTCTTCACCTGGTGACTCCAACTTGATGTAAAGACTCCACTGGAGGATCAACCTTGCCAGCAAGAAAATGGAAGGATCTTACACAAAGGTCAGGTATTCAAAGTGGAATTGTATTCAAGATCTAATCTTCTTTCTTGTAAATTACTTATTTTCTTTTCTTGAAACTATCCTGAAAGTTTTTCGGAGTTTGTTGCATGATAAAGATGATCAAAATCTTTATTCCACCTATTCGAAAAGTGTAAATATAGAGTTTTCCTTTGATCTTGGTCCACATCCTTTTTTTGAATCTCATGATGACCATATTCAAATTGATGAGCCTAAAGAGATCAAGACTAATCCTACAACTTCCATACATACTCCTACACCTTGTAAAATTCCAGATCGATACAAACCACTCATCTTACCTCCTATACTCCATGCTTTGCCTGAAAATAATTACCTATCTCTGCTGAGGTTTGATGATGAATATGAAAACATCTCT
Organism: Pinus albicaulis; assembly: GCA_034641835.2. NCBI lineage: Eukaryota > Viridiplantae > Streptophyta > Pinopsida > Pinales > Pinaceae > Pinus > Pinus albicaulis. The sequence continues at coordinate 796,720,476 of CM076578.1, read as the reverse complement.
ACTAAGAGAAATATGAATAATTTTGAGACTTTCCTCGACCTTTTCGAAGTTGACGAAGAGAATGTCAATATCAGGCTATTCGCTCTTTCTTTGCAAGGAAAAGTTAAGATTTGGTTCAAAAACTTGCTTGCCACGAGCATCTCAGATTTCCCACAGTTCCTCAAAGTTTTCCTTGACAGGTGGGTGGTCAAAAAAAACCCTTTCCTAATTCTTGAACAGTATGACCAGCTGAAAATCCAACTAGGGGAGACAGTACAACAATTTTCTACCAGATACAATCAAGTCTATTATTCGATACTTGTTGATATAACACCACCTCTTGGCTCAGCTCTCTTACATTACCCAGATGATTTTGATCCGGAAATGGAGTTTCAGCTGAGAAAAAGAAACCTTGCAACACTTGAAGAGATGCAGAAAAATGCAATAGATGTAGAGGCTAATCTATTGATCAGAAGGGAAAAGCTGAAGGAAGAAGAGAAGAAGAACATTGCAGAGCATCTGACATATTGAGAGGTAAAGCTCGACATTTTGGTGAGTACAATAGAGGAAATGATGCAAAGGATCACCATGAGAGACGTATTTTTCGTTCAAGATCATTATGACCCACTTATCCCAGAAAAAGAAAAGATCGCAAGCCCTAAAAAATTTCCTGCTAATCCTAGCTACCATAGACTAGAAAATGGATTTGTAGATCAATTCGAGGAGAAACAATCTAATAATATAATGTGTATGATTGGTGACATTAATTATATTTATGAATTGCCAAAGTTTGATCATTATGATGATGATTATGTTCTCCAAACAGAAGCTAATATTGCGGAGAAATCAACATTTGGTGTGTGGGAAGAGGAAGTTCAGTTTCAGTAGCTCAAAAATAGTGATAAACCAATGCATATCAGCTATGACAGTGATGAAAAAATTTGGAAGTAAGTGAAGGATCTTTGCCTCTTTGTTTTACTTCATGTCAGTTCATTAGAGATAGCTTTCATGTGATCTGAAATCAGTAGCCATTGAGTTTTGATCTTGACAATCAAGAGGATAATCAAATTTTTAATCAGAGCTCCTTACCCTTATGTTTCTCCTCATTTGAAAATATAAGAGAAAACTATAAGCAAGTATATAAGCGAGTGGTCAACACTATAAATGATTAACATTCTCCTAAATTGGTTGAGAAAATCATTTGTGACATGGAATCCTCCTTAGCTCCAGATTTGCAGCCACCAAATGCCATTAAATGTCAGGTTGTAGGTGAAGGTTTGGAAGTTCAAAAACATTATCAAATTATGAAAGATGATTCTGCACCATTATGTTTTGAATAATTTTAGTTTTTAAAAGAAGATTTTCATAATATCTCTAAAGAAAAGGATGAGCAACCTGTAGAGTGTCATGCAGTCTCATTAAAAACGATGGATACGTTTCAGCAGTCTTTTCAAGTTTTTCATGACCCTATAGCTGATGTGTTGGATGATATCTGCAGTAAAAGTCTTTCTCCATTAGCTAAATATGAACCTGAAAAGAGTGTTGATATAAATTTGATCCAACAACCAACTTTATTGTCTTGTTCATCAGGTGTTTCATTACAAAGCTCATACCAATATTTGCAGTCATATCAGGAGAGTAATGAAGAATATTCTTGTTTTGTTTTTAATCATCAAGAAAAATTAGTCATTCTCGAGTGTCAGGATACTTTTCTCAACTTGCTACAGCCAGTAAAAAAATAAAGCACAGATGCTAGGAAAATTATAAAACCAAGGTACAAAGACTACCTAGAGAAGAGCAGTAACGTATTAGATGGACTAGAAATCAATATGTATTCCTATGAAGATCCTTTCACATCATTCTTGAGGTCAGTCGGTGGGCTCATGCTTTGCAATTTCATCAAAATTCAATCTGTTGACAAGTTTTATGGGAGTTTCCTTTAAGTGGTTCTCTCTTCTCGCTCATAAGAAAGCACTTGTGGAGAATTAAAACAGGAGCTAGAATGCTTACATGGTTGCATTGGTTGTTCCATTTCACTTGATCAGGTGATGAATGGATCAATTAGAGTAGGTTTTTTTGAATAAGCTCAATTCCGAGCATATTTTTCAGTCAGTTTATTGAGTCAAATTTTCAGTATTCAGTTAGTCTTTAGCTTTTGACTCCATACCCAATGGATAGGCACTTGGTCTACGGTGTTCTTGTCACCTCCAAAGAGATACCATCCTCAGCTGGAGCCAATGTTAGTGTCAGTATTTGCATACTTCCACCAAGTATCAAAACACATTTTGCATGTGCATCATAGGTGTCCCATTCTAAAGAAATTTTCAATCATTCCATTAGGTAATGATATAAAATTGTTCCACTAGTGGTTTTCCTTGTCAAATGTCCCATTTTCCTTCACAAGTATATGCCTGCTGACCCTCTTCCATGTCTTTATCATGCTGAAAATATGTTTGGTTTCATTCCACTTTTAGTCAAAGTCGCTTATTGAGTCAGTTTCTTTCATTTCTCATTAGGTCAATAGGGTTTCATTAGGTCAAATCATTTCATTGTATCATTTTCAATAAAGGGAAGCAGAAGGTGTGAAGGTGAACTATAATAAACTCATGTTTTTCTTTAGTCAGGTTTTCCATGCAAATATGATCTCCAAGATGGTTTCCAAAGTTGTAATTTGATTTCAAGAGTGAGTTTCATTCCAAGATGTAATTTCATTTTTATTCACATAATTTTATGTTAGTTCAAATGTAATAAGTACTCAGTCTCCCAAGGCTGCCAAATTAGAGGTCCACATGCCAACACATCAAGTGTCAAATACAAAAAGTGTCTACTTCAGCAATTGATCAAATGTCAAAGGGAGTTATCTTTTGCCAAGGGTGCGTAAGTCATCAATTTCCACAAGCACTAAAAACTTAATTTCCTCTCCCGCTGAGCTAGGGTTTTCTATGGAATCAGAGACATATGAGAAGAGGAGACATAAGGTAGGTCATATCAGTAATTATTATGTCATTCCAAACTCATAAACATCATGTATGCATCATTTTCCAGGAAATCATTCCAAGAGTCAAGCCATTTGCCACTCATAGGGCCAATTTTGCTTCAAACTATGTTTCCGACCAAACAAAGAAGAATTTGACAAAATTTAGAGAGCATTTTGTCCATAATAGGCCAAGGAAGAAACACCTCCTTCAGTTTTTACACAGGTATCATGGTTTTTGAGAAATTTCAAAACTACAGGTGCTACAAGAGGTTTGCTGCATTTCTGGAGTGACCTTGGGAAAATCACGTTTTCTAATAGTTGGAGTGTCCAAATGAATTTCTTGATGTATGAAATGATAACTTGACAGAGAGATATTTCCAATGAGCTATCATGAGCTCAATTTGGAGTTGAGGAAGCCTCCAAAAGTTGCCTGCACCAGCACTCTGCATTTCTGCACCCTCATTCATCACTTTTTGTCCAGTCTTGGGAATAAATTTTTGACAAGGAAAATCAACTCCAAATAGACAAAAAAATGTATATTTAAAAATTATACTTCAAGGGCTTTCCAACGAGCTATCATGGGCCCAATTTGGACACTGGGAAGCAATTCAAACACAGCCTACAAGTTGGGGGTAAAAGGGCGATGTGCTCCTGGGTTAGGCGCTGTACATAGGCCAAAGGCGCTACACTTAGGATAGCTCATGAAATGTTAAATTAAATGTCCCTATGCTTAGGAGAAGGCCGCTACACTCCTGGGTGAGGCATTATGCATAGGCTAGAAAACTCCCAAACTTTTATAAATTCTTCAAATTTGTCTCTCCTTCCCTAAATCAAGTAAGTAAATCCTTTTTCATCCCTTCTTTCTACATTTTATGCTTGTTGGTAAAGTTTATATTGGCAAGAAAATCAAAAAAACCCTAGTTTTCCTAAAATCCTCATCCCCATAATTTTTTTTTCCCAAAACCCCCTTGTCCAAAAATTATTATCCCTAAACCCTACTACATCACCCTATACTTCTAAAGACACTAAACCTACCCCTACATCCTCATCCCTAAGTCCCTACAACCTTTTCCATAGAAGCCCTAATTTCTAGGAATCTCACTATTTTTCCTATATTTCCCCCTACCTTTGAACTGTAATTGAAATTTCATTTTCATCTCCCTTAATATTTTCACCTCCCATCAGCTCACAGGGTTTCATAACCTTTTTCCCCATCTCCCTTAATTTTTGTGGCCCTATCCCTATCCCCTAAAGCCCTCATTTCATCATTTCCTTCCCTACTCCCATTCCCTTCACTCCCTTACTCTCTCTCCCTTTTCTTTCCTCTCCCCTAGGGTTTCCAAAGTGCCAAGAAAAAGCATGGAGAGAGAGGACAAAGATTACATGGAGGAAGAACACATTGATGATGAGTTTGATGGCCAAAGACAAGAAACCTCAAAAGAGCATTGGAGAACGAAAAGCAAGAAGCCCAAAGTCTGAGTTTTGACAATTAGTTGATGAAGGAAATTGAAGACAACAGAGAAGTGTGGCTTGACAGAGTCAACATTCGCTTGGAGAAGCTGCTAGTGAAATCCAACAAAGACAATTAGATGCTCAGGCATGTGGCCTATCACTATCAGACCTGAAACAAAATTTGCAATATCAAGGTCAAAGAGATGAAGGATAAATTGAGGAAGATCCGGAAGGGAAAGAAAGGAGATGATAAACTCAAGATGCTTGCTGATTCCTCCTTAGCTCAAAATTGACTTGTGGTTGTGGGCCCATCCCACAAATTTTGAAAAATTTTGAAAAGTTTGCAGATTTTTGAGTTTTTTTGGCAATTTTGTAAAAACACAGGAAATTCTGCCCTATGCGCAGCACCTTGGCTCTACACTTTTTCTTGGGGCATATAATGAGAAAAATTAAGACATCATTAGGTTCATAATGATGAGGACATACCCCCTGTAATTTTTCTAAGAATTTGGAGCAAAACTGGTCAGGAAAAAGGGCCAAAAACACCAAAAGAAAATATGGAAAGTAGACAAGACAGGCTTTCCAAAGCACTATCATGAGCTCCATTTGGACATCGGGAAGTCAGTAAAAAGTGACCTGCAAGAACACCTATCTTTTTCCTCCTTGGCGTTGCGCTTAGGACAAAGTTTCTCTATTTTAGACTTTTCTCTGTTTTTCACGGAATTTTTTAGTTTTATCTCACTACTTAGGTTTTTCACTGATGTAATTGGTAAATATGAATGTAATTGTAATGAGGATTTTTTTACTATGGGTAAATTCATTAGCTTGAATCCTCTAGAGGTCAAATGAATCAGTTTCCTCTCTTTTAGAGGCAAGTTGTTTGGTCTTCCTAGTCTTTAGATTCTTGTTCAACATTTGGTGGAAATTGATCATCATCTCATGGATTCGACTCCCTAAGGCTAGGGAGAGTATTTTTGAGGTCTATATCTTCTTCTTATTTCTCATTTGTAAGGTTTGGACTCATTTGGATGCTTGGTCTTTGAAGAGACACATGTTGTATCAGTTTTGAGCAAGAATATTAATCAAATTTGCAGCTATTTTTATGGGATCCATGTGGTATGGTGTTTAGTTTCAATTTCTCCTTTTGTGCTCAGATGTTAGAATGTTTTTTTTATTTCATCCATCGTTTCATTGCTATTAAGTGAATGTTTTCAAGTTTGATGAACGGAATGCATAATTTCTATGCTTTGTTTTCAGTAAATATTCACAGTTTGTAATTTATTTAGTTTAGAAAGAAACCATGATTTCACCATGCTCTTTATAGATCCTCACTTGTCTTGATCATCCCACCCATTGAAATCGTAAAGTGCTAAACCACTGTACCTACCTTGCCCCATAGAACACCCTACAAATTTTGACCTAATTTCCCTTGCCTTGACTATTTTTCTCCTTCTGATCAAGCACAATCATGTACAATCAAAATAAAAACCTTGAGCTACTATACCTAGCCTAATATCTTCTTTACTCAACCATATTGGCTGTGATCCTTAAGGAGAGAGCCCTCTCCTTGCCTAGTAGGGCTAGCTACTTGGCTAAGTGTGGTTTGTGGTTACCTCAGAATTTCCTTCTTCAGCCTGAGGTTCAATCTGAGTGATAACATTTTGGTGACCATACTGGGGAAGAGAAATATCATATCTTCCCTGGGAAAGAACGACAAATTTTAGATCTTTTTGTTGATGGTGGACAGCGAGCAGATGCATATGAAGGCTGAAATCTTCACCTGGCGACTCCAACTTGATGTAAATACTCCACTGGAGGATCGACCTTGCTAGAAGGAAAATGGAAGGATCTTACAAAAAGGTCAGGTATTCAAAGTGGAATTGTATTCAATATCTAATCTTCTTTCTTGTAAATTACTTCTTTTCTTTTCTTGAAACTATTCCGAAAGTTTTCCGGAGTTTGTTGTATGATAAAGATGATCAAAATCTTGATTCTAACTATTCAAAAAGTGTAAATACCAGATTTTCCTTTGATCATGGTCCACATCCTTTTTCTGAATCTTATGATGACCATCTTCAAATTGATGAGCCTAAACAAATCAAGACTGATCCTACAACTTCTGTACATACTCCTACACCTTGTAAAATTCCAAATCGATACAAACCACTCATCTTACCTCCTATACTCCATGCTTTCCCTGAAAATCATTACCTATATCTACCGAGTTTTGGTGGTGAATATTACAACATCACTGTTGAGAGACATATGCAGAATTTTGAGACTTTCCTCGAACTTTTTGAAGTTGACGAAGATGATGTCAGTATCAGGTTATTCGCTCTTTCTTTCCAAGGCAAAGTCAAGAGTTGGTTCAAAAAATTGCCTGCCGCGAGCAGCTCATATTTCCTGCAGTTCGTCAAAGTTTTCCTCGACAGGTGTGCAGTCAAACAAAAGCCTTTTCTAATTCTAGAAGAGTATGACTAGCTGAAAAGACAACTAGGGGAGACAGTACAACAGTTTTCTGCCAGATTCAATCAAGTCTATTATTCGATACCTATTGATATAAGACACCCTCATGGCTCATCTCTCTTACATTACCCAGATGCTTTTGATCCGGAAATGGATTTTCAGCTGAGAAAAAAAAGCCTTGCAACACTTGAAGAGATGTAGAACAGTGCAGTAGATGTAGAGGCTAATCTGTTGATCAGGAGGGAAAAGCTGAAGGAATAAGAGAAGAATAACATTGCAGAGCACCTGAAATCTTCAGAGGTAAAGCTCAACATTTTGGTGATTACAATGGAGGAAATGATGCAAAGGATCACCAGGAGAAATGTATTTTTCGTTCAAGATCATCATGACCCACTTATCCTAGAAAAAAAAAAAAGATTGCAAGACCTAAAAAATTTCCTGCTAATCCTAGCTACCATAGACCAGAAAATGGATTTGTAGATCAATTCGAGGAGAAACAATCTGATAATATAATATGTATGATTGGTGACATTACTTATATTGATGATTTGCCAAAGTTTGATCAGTATGAAGATGATTATGTTCTCCAAACATAAGCTAATCTTGCAAAGCAATCAACTATTGGTTTGTGGGAAGAGGAAGTTCAGTTTCAGCATCTTGAAAATAGTGATCAGCCGATGCATATCACCTATGATAGTGATAAGTATCGTGATCTCAAAGTTGTGAAATTTGCATATGCAATGGGAAACTGCAATGTAGTGATTGCAATATCGGAGAACAATCACATCAGAGGATTGGAGTGGTTAAAACAAAGGAAATTCCGATATCATTCTTGCGATAGTGGGAATGCGATGGGTGATGTGGCTGATTGTTGGGGCTGACTTTCGATTTTATATGCGTGGAGGATTTTTCCTTTTTTTAATGTATTTAAGACTTTTCATATGTTTCTTCTACTTCGGGCAGATCGCATCACATTTCCCATGATAGGGTGCTTTGATACGTTATTTCAATACACGATATGAGATGTGCGATATAGCCTTACTAGCCTTTGTTTTAAGTCCTTTGGCCAGTAGAACTAAGACTTAAGTTCATATAACAAAGCTTTTTTTTCCTTTGGAATAATATGACTTGTTTTATTACTTAAAAAGGTTCTAAACTAAAAATTAAGAGGGTCCCCATTATTGAGTAAGATTAACTATCTAATTACAATGGGGGGGGTTGTTTAGTAGCACAACAATTGGCGATTTACTGGAAGAACCAGATTATCTCTGAGAAAATATATAATGAAAATTTTTAAAACTTAATAAGTAAAAATAATTAGGAAATAAAACTATTTTGAAATTTTGGCTAAATAAAATTACTCTGGATAAAAAAAACCTCATTTCATTGTAATTCTCTTGAAGCCTCATATAGATGAAAATATTAATTATCTGAATCAACCATTAACAAGTTATAAAGATAAAGCAGGAGGCTTTTGAAACTTATCTTTTTGATGAACTCATTTTGTCATAGGTAGAGCCACTGCTGTCAACAGGCGTCCATAGCCTCGACAGGGTTACCTTTTAACCAACAATGAACCAGTATCCCATCCACTTATGATTGCAATATTTAGAGGTGAATTTTTAAATTTTAAATTTTATTTTTTGAAGATACTTAAAAGTCTTTGCCCTATTTTTGTGGCCAGATAGTGACAATTCCATTCACAAGTTGTAATAAACCTGAACAAGCTAGCTCGTGATGAGACTACTTGTCTTATGGTTAAGTAATCCTAAGCCATTATCCTGGTTTGGTGTCCAATAATGATAATGTCAACCTATTATTTTCCCATGAATGGTAAGCAGCTTCGTGTTGAGACCTCTTATCTTTTGAGTATCTTATATTTTTGAATTACAGTCTAAAAATGTATGACTAATGGATGGGGAAGGTCATTCAATCCTTAAAAGTAATGGATGAAAATTGGAGTTAAAGATGCTAAAGCTTCAATATATCCTTTACTTTTTAAAGAAAATATTTCTTGACTGATAACAAGATCAAATATTTTATAAATTTTTGAGGTTAGAAGGACTTAGAACTTCAATGAATAAAATATTTCAGAGTTTTATAATAATTATCCAATTTTCAATTTTGTTATCATTTCCCCAAAATTTTATACTTTCAAAAGCCAAAAAATCATAAAATTATTAGAGATATTGATAGAAATCCAAAAGTATGTTACCTAACATTATTTATACTAAAATGACATGGGTATTTACATGTGAATATTTACATATTTGCAGAAGAACAAATTTTCTTTTATGAATTTTTTTTTTTTAGAATTAACTCATTAATAGGAAAATCATCCCTCTTTCCTTATAAATATTGGAGAATGACAGTTTCTAGGCCTTATTTTTCAACAATTTGAAATTTTCCAAGCCATAGATTCTAAAATTTGGTATGCTCTGCTTTTCCTTCATGTGCCTTGTCCCATTTCATGACTAGATCTCCAACTTGAAAAGGCTTTTTATTGGTAGAGCTTGCATCAAAGGAATATTTTACTAGTTGTTGATGATGATCATGTATTTGTTTGGATTTTTCCCCTTTCTTACTCTATTTTGAGTATTTTAGACATCCTTAATTTGAGTTTACATGTCTTCAAGCTTTACCATAGTCTTGGGTAGGGAATTTTCCCCAGTTGATTATTTCAATTGTCTATTATGCTCATCTTTGTCGATTATTTGATCAATATATGACCCTTCAGATGTTAAAAATCTTAAAATATCGTTTTCATCATTGAACACATGCCAATTAGTGACATTATCAGGAATAGATGGGAAAAAAATAAATTCGATTGAAAATTTATCTAGATTATAATCCTCAGATGCAATGAGCTTGGATGCAACATTAGCCAACAAGTCAGCACTAACATTTTCAAGTCTTGGGATAGGAAAAATATTAAATGCTAAAAAATGTGAAGTGAAGGTTTGAATGAGATATTAATAATGCTTCAAATGACCAGAGACACAATGGATGGTGTTTCTCACAAGTTTTATAACAATTTATGAGTCTCCAAACACTTGAAGTTATTTCACACCAAAGCTTATTGCTTTATACAAACCCTAGACTAGTGCTTCATACTCAACAATATTATTTGTGCATTCAAACTCTAGTATACATGAAAATTTTGTTTTTTATCCTTCTAGATTTATTAAAATGCACCCTTCTCCTACATCATCATTGGATTTAGAGCCTTCAAAATATAATGTCCAAAACAAAGATTTAACTACTGGTTTATCTACAATATTTACACATCTGGATGAGTCTGTCTTTAAAAAATTTCAATTTGAGAGGTGATAGAAGTGATTAAGAAAGGAGATTCTTGTGCATTAAATATACCCAAAAAGGATTTAGAATAATAGTTCCAAAGGATATTATTGGTAAACACCACTAGTTCACTCTCTTCATCAAAATCAGTTACTCAATGTTTCATATTATTTTCTCAGTCAATATGAATTTGATTGGGCTTACCATTGTAAGGAAGCCACATATGAGACCCGTATGTGGCAAAATAACCATGAATCTTCTCAAACCAATCTCTTCTTATAATCAAACTGTAGAATTCAGGAATATCAGGAACAAATATATCAATGATTTGACATACTTTGGAATTGGAAGAAAGTCTTATGAGAACATAATTCATTTCCCCCAATATCTTGACTTTGGTTATGTAAAGTTGAACAATATGAATAATAGGATTTTGAGGTGAAATATTTAGTTTAAGATAAACTGAATAAAGAATTATATTTGAGGATGCCCCTGAATCCACTAAGAAATTGTGCACATTTTTATTGAATATCTCGAAAGACAAAAGGAAAGGGGGAGTATTGGAATTTGACCTATCTCCAATTAAGATAGCATCGGTGGGATCAATTTTTTCTGAAGAATCATTAGGAGGTTTTCTGTTTCCTTTATAAGCTTTGGAAGTGACAACAATGGGTAAAGGGGATCCAGGGACTGCATTCGAAGAGGATGGAATTAAATAAGAAGATCTAGAGGATTTTTTATTTGTACATTTTCTTTAGCAATATGAGTAGATGATTTCTCCTTTTGAATTGAATGTGATGAGTGTGCAGGCCCCTTACTCCTTGTACTAATGGGTAATGCTTCATGATCCTCTTAATTATCAGAAGTGGGAAGAATAAAATCCCATAATCCATGTACTTCAACTAATTCTTCTTCTTGGGAGTCATCGAAAAATAATGATGTTTCTTCTTCATCTTTGTCCTGATCAGATTTAACATTGGATATTATATTTGTAGGTTGAGGATTTGATATCTGAGTTTTCTTAAAAGACCTAAAAGGCTTCTTAGAAGATTCAAATACATGTTTCTTGATTTCCACCATTTCATTTGACATGGATTTAAGGACCTTTTTTAATACTTCTAGATCAAAGGGATCTTTAGGATTCTTCTACTTTGTTCATCCTTGAAGGTGAATTTCTTAGTATTTATTTCTTCTTGAGGAGTTTTCTTTTCCAATGCAAGTATCATTTCTCCACAGATAGGGATTCTTTCATGTTTTCCACTAAAATGGATTTATTAGCCTTGTCTACAAAAATCACGATATTGGAAGGAGGAGAGGAAATGTACCATTCGATTTGTACATCAACAACAGGTTTTGAGGTAGTTGGAATTTTGTTTGACAATTTATTGAACTTTGATATTTTCACCTGAATTTGATTTTAGATTGGAAAGATCATTGATCAGAGTGGCAGTTGTGCGATCATCACCAAACTTAGTTAAGAATTTCACTTCAAATATATCCGAGCTAGTAATAGTTCCTGATGGTAATGAAAAATACCATGAACTTGCAGATCCTTTGAAGGTATAAGGAAATAACCTAACTACACAATCTTATTCTACCACTCCATTGAGATTGATGTCTAACATGAAATTATGGAGGTGTTCCTTGGTAGGGATTCCATCATCAGGATTGTACTTAGGAAACCATGTTCCAGGATGCTTAGGTATATTGTGAATAATTCCTTTGATTTGAACAACTCCTAGGTTGGTCTATGGTCTAGCTGCCTTACACAAGTTGTGGGAGTAGAAGATGTTGTAATAATTCCAGAGGTTGATGCGGTGGTAGAAGAAATAACCCCTGAAATATAATTTCTTGTAAACCCACTAATTGATTGATTTTTAGAAATATGAATGGATGGAGTGATTGGTTAAGAGGAAGAAAGTGAAGGAGGAATGGATGAAGTAGTTTGTGGAGGTGAGGAAGAAGTAATATCGCTAGTGGATGTTTGAGCTTGTAGTGCAGGATTTTCTCTTTGGTGAGAATGTAGTGGAAACTCAAAATTACTTCCAAGATTTTCACTTTGGGACTGAGTTATTACACTAGAAGCTTGTAAAGACGAAGTTACACTTCCTTTTAGGGTTGAGATTGAAGATGGTTTTGTTTTGAAATAGAAATTTCTTCTAAATTCTTAATCAAAGTCTGGACTTCGGGTGACTCTGGAGTATAATCTTGAGGGATTAACTCAGGAAGTGTACTAGGAGATTTAGGAGGTGATTGGACAACTTCAGATCTAGATGTTGGAGTCTTTGAGTGAGATCTTGAAGTTGTTGGAGATTTTGAGGGGGATTGACTCTTTTGATGGCCTTTGGATTTGGGATTATATATTTTTGACATTCATAGTCTTCAAGCCCTCCTTCTAGCGCCAAAAATGTTGAAGACTCAAAAATAAATACCTCAACATCAGGGATAACCACCCAGTCAGGAACTTGAAAACCGTTCCTTTTTAATTTGGAATAGTGGCTCCGACTGGGGATAATGGGACTAGTTTCCCTTTAAAATATAAGTGAATGAGTGTGAGGTGTAAAATAGTGAATGGGTGTAATAAATGGAAACTAAAGCAACTTAAATATGTATATGTCTATTTATCTATATCTTGGTATTTAACTTACTCTTATATGCAATTTCAAATATTTCCTTAAGTGCAAGGTAGTATAGATCACCAAACACTTGAAGGAGTGAATAAAAGTAAGATGATTAATTTCATTAAATAGTCAATCAAATTAATGTTTAACACATATCACATGAAATATCTCTTTATTTCTCACATACATTTAAAGATGACAATCTCACACGTTCAATAGTGAATAAGTGATTAATTATGTTTAAAGAACATACATAGCAAAACAATTTAAAAACAAATGACTATTGATCACATATATACACAACAATAATATAAAGATAAAAGTACCTGATATACCAAAGCTTTGCTCATAGAAAATAGGCTTGTTCCAACCTTTATATTAAGATGATTCAAAAAGTATAATAGTGCAACTTTCTAAAGCCTGCTTACAAAAATTCAGACCCTCTTTCTTAAAGACATGAAAGGGTATTTATAGTTGAGAATTAAACTGTAAAAATAGTAAATACATGAAATTATGAGGAGGCTTAAACAACCACCCTTAAAATAAAAATTAAAAGGACAAAAATAGAGTACGTTTGAACAATAACATCAAGAATGAGAAGTTGGTTGCTTTCCCATTTGTTGTCTTAATTCATAGATATCCAACATGGGCTTCAATCCAGGAGGCTCAGACGGCCTTATGCACATATCTCCCATATATAAAACATTTGAGAGTGTTGGGAGCATGTGTGAAGTGGTATTGGCAAGGCATCGTAACATCAGCCGTTCGATATGTGGCTTTACTAAATATTGCCAATACCTCTCAATATTCAACTTTGATAACTTTTTAATAGTATCTTCCTTTTTCTTGGAACAATCCTGCCAAGAATTCATCAAAATTTTAACATTAAGAAAATAATCAACTTGACACTCCTGAATTAGATTAGTACCAAACAATTTCTCATTTATAGTTCTAATAAAGTTGCTTGCGATGTCTCTCACACTGAAAATGGCCCTTTCACCTTGTTTCAATTTTATATCCCAGTCTCTAGAGAGGATTCCTATGTGTGAATCCACTATCCTTGGAGGATTCGCTGCTCTTCCTTCTGCATCGTCTTGCCATGTAATATAATGAGAGATTTTATCATCAATTTCATCAGCGTATGTCCTCAGATTGGAAAATTGATACATTAGTTAATCGCTTGTTTGACATAGATAATTGATTGTTTCCAACTTATGGAAAAATACCACTTGCTGCTGAGCAAGGAGAGTATTAAGTTCTACTACCTCTTTCTTGAAATCCTCAATCTTAGGATTATCTTTCAATTGATCAATTCTAAGTTGGAGTTATTGTAACTGAGCATCTTTACTCCTGATATCGGCTTCATGTTGGAGCTTCATTTTATCAAAGATATTTTGAAATTGGGATAGATGTACTTGCCACTGCTGATCATTGCTCTGTTTTTTTTTCAATAATTCTTGCTCCAAATGTTGTATCCCATCATTTTTGTCTCTGATTAACTGTTGCACCTTTGAAGCCTTATCAATAGTAGTTGTAGCATAAGCCCCTGCAAACTGCGATAGCCTAGTTAGATCATCAAAGGGGTTTGTTTGTGGATATTTCCACACAACATCCAGTAATAAATCTCCAGGGACTAGTGTCTAATATTTCTCAACTCTCCTTCTCTTCCTTTTCCTGCTCATTATGGCCCTATTCCTAGGATTGTTAAATATAGCGAGAGGAGGTTTTCTTCGATTTTAAGAACAAAATCTGAAGTGGGGTGTGTCGAGATGAATTCCACATTATCCATGTTGACATATTTGTCAAAAGCCACAGTAGTAAGAAGGTTCTACTTATTACTTTCAGGAATATTAATTTTTTATTTTGGAGTTGAGTTATGTACCTCCTGCCATCCTGAATTATTAATCTCTTGATAAAATTGATTCTAGATTTTATCTAAATCATTGGAAAATAGTGGTTCTCCAGTTTTTTGTGTTGTTGATGTAGTTTACTTTGTTCCTTGTGCCATATTTCTATATTTTTTAGACTTCGCCAAAGCCTAATCTAATTGCAGAAGTGGTTGAGAAATCCTCAATGTGTCAAGAGGAATATTTTCTAACCTTTAACTTTTGTATTCTTTGAACCTATTTAATTGCTCTGGATTCAAATGTGCTTTTGCTAACCTTTCCACCTAAATGTATTCTTGGGAGGACTCAAATAAATCATAAAAATCATCAGGCTCATGTATGAAATGTCTCACCTTAACCTGAGCAGTGAAATATTTTGCCACATTTATTGGGTCATATTTCTTGCTCAGAACAGTGGGAAAGTTCAGGAATTGTATCTGATCAATTTCAAGCACATCATTCTTGAAATTATTCAAATCACATACTCCACA
This sequence comes from Pinus albicaulis, assembly GCA_034641835.2. Taxonomy (NCBI): domain Eukaryota; kingdom Viridiplantae; phylum Streptophyta; class Pinopsida; order Pinales; family Pinaceae; genus Pinus; species Pinus albicaulis. The sequence continues at coordinate 796,705,304 of CM076578.1, read as the reverse complement.
GTGAATAGGGAATGGTTTCCATAAGAATTTATTTGTTTCTTTTAGGGCTTTAGTTAGGCAATTTCCCATAGTTTGATAGGAAACCGCTCGAGCCAAAATCTTGTCAGGGACATAGAGAAGGAGAACATGTAGACTGGTTGGACTACGAAAAACCCTAATATAAGTAAATGACTCTTCCCAGAACCATTTTCCTATGGTTGTAAAATCATCCCTGGCCTAATTAGATAGTTTGGGGAATTTTTCGTCAAAGATATTCTGGTATAAAGGAAACATAGCTCCATGACAAGTTTTGTAGAAATTAGGTTGGAAATTAGACTCCCATGGGATATTATGATAGATGTAGAATATAAGTAAATGACTCTTCCCAGAACCATTTTCCTATGGTTGTGTTGAAGCCTGGAAAATCTCTGCTTCAAACATTGGGGAAAACCACCCGGTCGAGACCTTAGGACAGCTCCTTTTCCGTTTGGTATGGTGGCTCCGACTGGATTTAAAGGACCAGTTTCCTTATAACTAAATGGGTTGGTGATGGGTTGATTTGGATGGGTGAAAATGGGACTAAATTGATTGAAATAAAACTATTTAATTTAAACTAAATACTGATAAAGAAATTCTAACACTAACCCGGGCAATCATATGTGAATACAACTTAAGATTGTTTCAATTTAACAATAACCATAAAAATGTATTATCATTTAAATTGAAATGTGCAGAAACAAATAAAGATAACTCTGTTTAAGAAATTAAACAGAGTTGTATTAGCATATTGCATTCATCATTGTATACCATCTATATATACTTAACGAAAGATAACGTTTCAATTATACTCAGAAATGATATATAAAAAGAAACATTGTGAAAATCAAATATATATAAATGATAGCAAATTTTAAAGCGAATATCATAAGACAAAAGAAATCAACAGTGAACAGATAGAAATACCTCATTCATCTTGAAGACTTTCAAATGAAATCTGATACTCTAATCTAGTAACTCTGATGCAAAATCAAATTCCAAGGTACAGAAATGCAACACTTCAAAGATAATTCCGCATAAAAATCACCAAATGTGATCCGTTTTTAAAAATATATAAGACAGTGGAGTACAGAAATGTAATCTCCAAGTCAAAAATATTAAGATCTAGGACCCTTCTCTAAATGCATGAGAAGGGTTTAGATACTACTTAGCTAAATCTAAAAATAGTCTATTACAAAAATTAAGGATTCGGTTTAATGACCGTCCTTTTCCTAGGCTAAAATACAGTAAAATTAAAACTAAATCTAACTATCTATGAACTTGATCTTTAAACTTGTAGGCATATAGCATAGTTTTGAGAAGATGTGGTTGACCGACTTCAGAATTCAACTGTCCTGAAAAGACAGAGTCGGCAAGTGTAGGCACAATCTTCTCTGTAGAATTGATGATACAATTAAGCGCACTGTGCTGACTGTGTGGCTTCACCAAGTATGTCCAGTATGAGTCCCAATTTAATCTTGTCAGCCCTTGGATTGATTTTTCTCTTTCTTCTGCCTTTTGCCTCCATTCTGTTTGCAGTTGATGTCCCTGTGGGAGATATCCTGGAACAGTTTCTAAAATCAAATTAGCTTTGTGTAAATTATCATTTACACAATCAGTAAGAGTGTTTCCCGCTGTAGCCGCCTCCTCTACTGCCTTCTCTGCCCTTCTGACTTGTGCATTCTCCTCTATTGGAGCTTTTTGCTCTGTTATTAATTTCGCAATTTCATCTCAATTTCGCTTTGCCATTTTCTCCTTTTCCTTTTTTTTATATCATACTTCAGCCAAGGTAGTTTCTTCTTTATAGATTCAATCTTTCACAGTAATTTTTCTCTTTGCCGAACACGCTCCACATATTTTTCTTGCTCAGCATTAAGTGCCTTGAATTTGGTCAATGTTTCTTCATTTTGCTTTACAGTTATTTCAAGTTTCTTAAACTCCAGACTTTTCTTAATAAGATTTTTATGTTTCCCTGAGAGCTCCTGATCTCCGACAGCTTTTTCAGTCACTTCTAAAAGCTCTATAGGGGATAATTTGGCAAACTTACATACCTTATCTTGTGGTAGAAACTGTGTCAAATTTCCCACTTGGATATTGAACTTTGTGAACAGCGTCTAAAACATTCTTTTTTGGTACTGTCCGTCCGTGTTTGTTTTTCTTCAATGGTTCATCTATTTTGGTCCACTCCTGTGTGCATTCTGACAAATTCGCATGTTCTCTGGAAAAATCTTCCATGAATTGCTTATTATATGTCGTCTGAGGCTCCGGAAACTTATACATTAGTCTCAAATCTTCCATGGTGAATGACCCGATTAGCTCTTGAGCTGGAGTTCTGAATTGTCTGTCTGAAATATCGGTGTTGTCTACCACCCATTTCACCATGTCTGTATACGGAAGAATCCTCGGCCTCGCAGCTATTCTATGCAGAAATGAACAAGCCAGTTCTTTGAGGGTTGCCTCAGATGTATTACTAGAACCTGCTGTAGCCGCAACTTTCATCACCACAGGATTTTCTTCTTCTAACAAATTATACATTCCTTCCCAAGTGGATATACCGGCATCCTTATTGCAAGCGGTGTCTGCATACAGTGAAGCCATTTCTCTGTTTTCAGAATTCGAGCTCTTCTCCTTCTTACCCATAATGTTCTGTGAAAGCTTTGTATAGACGTTTGCTCCTTCGTGCCTGCATTTTACGAGTTAAATGAGAGTAATGGCATGAGAAAGGTGATGAGATTGTTTTAAATGCGAAGGCAGATGAAATATATTATTTTAACGTGAAATGACTTTCAATCAAAACAAAATCTCATTTACATTTAATTGTCAATCCATTCATTTAATCCAATCATTAAAGCGCATAACAGATATTGATATATGGGAAGATTGTCTTTGAACAACGCGCCTTTATGAATCTGCGACATTGTGATCTATGATTTGCTGCACAATATCACAATATCGCAATGTCGCAATATCACAATATCGCAAAATGAAACCATCGCAATTTTATAAATAGCGCAAAAGTATAAATTGTGAAATAGCGCAAAAGCGCACATCGCAAATCTCGCAAAAGCGCAAAATTGTAAATAGCGCAAAAGGTATTCATTTAACATTTATATTTTCTGCGCTATGCGATCTACGACCAATATGTTTATTGTATAAGTTTTTTGGGATCGCATTATCGCAAAATCGCAAATCACATTTTCAGTTTTATAAAAGATATATACCATTTTGCGATGGATGCGCTATTTTGTTTAAAGAACAATTTTATTGTAATCTATCATAAAATTAAGTGTTTCTTAAGGTTCTTTCTAAGGGATTTCTCTAAGTTTATGATAGAAAGTTTTATTTGAAAAGGAAAACAAATCCTAATTGATTTTTTGGATTTTTTAACTAAGGGTCCCCATTTATTTAGTATTATTACTAATATTAAATAAAAAAGGAGGGTTGTTGCTAGTCACAACAATTGGCGATTCACTGAAAGAAACAGTTATCTCTGAAAAAATAAAATGAACACTATATTTCTAGTAAATAAAGATTTTTAAAGATAATGAAAACTATCTTAAGATATTTTTAAATAAAATCTAACTATGAAAAAGAAATAAAAATCATTCACAATTTCTTTCTAATTCCTTAAGAATAAAAACATTTTTGGGTTATCTCAAGCTTTTAATTGGTGTTAATAATGAAGTAAGTGTATTTCTCCAAGTTTTGGTTTTATAATATACTCTATTGCCATAGGTATTGCCTCTGCTGCCTGCAAACGTTCATAGTCTCGACAGGGTTACCTTTAAACCATTAACCATTCATTGTCCCATCCAACTAAAATTATGACTTTTTAAAAGATAATTCATAAGACCTATTATCTCATGTTTTTTTCTTTTACTTATTTTATTTTTAAGAGCCATTGTTCTGGTTTGGTAGCCAGTTAATAATAATGCCATTCACTAGTGATAATTAAACTGAGCAAGCTGGCTCGTGATGAGACCCCTTGTCTTATATTTATAAGCCATTACCCTGTTTTGGTATGCAGTATTGGTAATGTCAGTTTTATTACTCCTTATGAACATGGTAAGTTGGCTCATAATGAAACCTCTTATCTCTTAAATTTTCATATAATCTCTTAGAATTACATTCTAAAAAATCACAACTTAAATGGATGGGGTGAAATAGTTTTATCCTTAAGAATCAATGGATGACAATTTTCAGAGTTTTTTGAGTTCCAAAATTTTGAAAAAATCTTTACTTTTATAGATAACCTTTCTCTGCTCAATAAACTTATAATGATTTACATTCTCCTCAAGTTTTCAAAAGATCATGCAAATGATTAAAATAATCTTTTCAAAGTTTAACATCTTATTTTAAACTATCCAAAAACTGTGATCATTCCTTTAAAAATTCTTATTTACACAAAATAAATATTTATAATATTTTTCTTAAGAAATTTTCCTAAATAGTAAACAATAAATTATAGATCTATTAACAACTTTTATTTGCAAAAACAATCAAAAACTTTGCAGAAAGGAATATGTACAGTTCAAGAAGGGGTTACCTCCTTATGAAAAGAATTTCTTCAAGATAAGCCCATTTACAGGAAGAGATTCTCTCTTACCTGTTAGATATTGGAGTATGAATGTATTTGAGCCTATATTTTCAATGATCTGAAATGGTACAAGCCACATTTTCTGAAACTTGGTATGTTTACCTTTTTCTTCGTGTGCTTTATCCCATTTCAGAACAAGATCACCAATTGACAAAATTTTTGAGCCGGTAGAACTTGCATCAAAAGAAGATTTTACAAGCTATTGATGTTTTTCATGAATAATTTTTGCTTTATCTCTATCTTCTTCTAGTTTAAGGATTTGATCATATCTCAATTGAATGGATGAAGAAGGATTTTCTTCAATAAATTGCACTAGGGCTAATGATGGAAGAGTTAAATTTGATGGTATCACAACTTCTTTTCCATAAACTAAATTGAAAGGTGAAGTCCCTATTGAAGCTTTTTCAGTGATACGATCAACCCATAATGCAAAGATTAAATATTTGTGCCAATTCTTTTGATTTTGATCAATGGTCCTTTTAATGATTTTGATAAGGTTTTTGTTAGTGGATTCAGCCAAACCATTACCTTGTGGATAATAATTTGCTGAATATTTTAATTTAAAACCTCTTTTGACTGAAAATTCTATTAAACTATTTCCAGAGAAGTAAGATGCATTATCAAAGACTAGAGCGTTAGGTACACCAAACCTGGTTATGATGAATTGATCTATGAAATCAATAATTGCATCAGAATTGGCTACCTTCAACGGGATTTCCTCTACCCATTTTGTAAAGTAATCAGTTGCAGTAAGGATGTACTTGTGTTGTTTGGAAGAATGAGGTACTATCTCACCAATAATTTCAAGCCCCCATTGTTCGAATGGTTGCTCAATAGTCACTGGTTGCAAAGGAAAAGCTGGTTTCCTTTGTCTTCCACTTGTAGTTTGACAAATTCTGCACTTCCTTACGTAATCATGCGTATCTTTAAAAAGGGTAGGCCAGTAATAACCAGCACGAATTATTTTGTGAGCTGTGGTATCACCTCCAAAATGACCTCCTGCTGGTCCATCATGCAATTCTTGCAAAACCTTTTCAGCTTCAGTCTTTTCAAGACATCTTAATAAAATTGAATCATAATTTTTTCTAAATAACACATTATCAATGATCTCATATTTAATAGCCTTTAACCTTAAATCACGTTTACTCTTATAGCTGAGATTAGAAGGAGCATACCCATTTTCCAAGTAATAGATAAGATCAGCGTACTGAGATCCGGAATTTGTAACATTTATCTGACTTACTTGAATATCTTGATTTGAATCTTGATTTTCTGGTATATTATGAGCTCCTGCCAATAATCTGCAAAAACCTTGTCCTCTAACAATCTTAGCTGGTTTAATATCAATATCATATTCTTGCAAGGTTGTTACCCAATTAGCTCTCTTTTCTCCTACTTCTTTTTGAATTAATAATTGCCTCACTGCAGAGAATGGGACAATGATTTTTGTATGTGTTTTCAAGAGAAAAGGTCTGAAATGTTTGATTGATTTAAACATGGCAAAGGCTTGTTTTTCAACATCGGAATAATTAAGCTCAGCTCCTTGCAGATTTGAGCTAAAGAAAGAAATTGGTGCCTCGATTTTCTGATCATTGAGCTGTGTTAAAACAGCTGCATAGGATGTCTCGGTGGCCAAAGTATACAAAGTAAAATCTTTAGAAAAATCCGGGGTATTCAATGCTGGTGCATTAATGATCGCTTGTTTGATTGCCTCAAAGGCTTCTTTCTCTTTATGCCCCCATTTGAATACTGAATTCTTCTTGATCATATTTTGCATAGGTAAAACAATTAAAGAAAAATCAGGAATGAATCTTTTAACAAAATTGATCTGTCCAAGAAATGATTGCATGGATTTTTTGTTATGAGGTAAAGAAATATCAGAAATTTCTTTTACTCTATCTGGATCAATGTATATACCATCTTTCGACACAACAAATCCTAAGAGTTTTCCTTCATCCAAAGCAAAGAAAGATTTCTTTGGATTTAGGGAAATACCAAACCTTCTACATCTTTCAAATATTTGCTTTAGATCATGTAGATGATTGGTTCTCTTTTTTGAGAATACTGTTATATCATCGAGATAAACAACAACTGATTTATTGATCAGACCTTTAAATTCTATGTCCATGGCTCTTTGGAAAGTTGCTCCTGCATTTATTAATCCAAAAGGCATTTTTTGATAAGCATAAGTTCCCCATTTTGTTCTAAAAGTTGTTTTCAATCTGTCATCTGGATGAACTAAGACTTGATTATAGCCTGAAAATCCATCAAGAAAAGACATAAGTTCAGAACCAGCTACCTTTTGAAGTATCTGTTCCATGGTTGGCAATGGGAAATTGTCTTTTAAACATGCCTTGTTTAAATTTCTGAAATCAATACAGATTCTTATATCTCCATTCTTCTTCCTTACAGGTACCATATTGGAAACCCAATTAGAGTGCCTGACTGGAAAAATGATTTTGGCTTTCAAAAGTTTATTAAGTTCTGATTTGATTTGACTTTCGAGATTTGGATGAATCTTTCTCAACTTCTGTTGAACAGGTTTAATATCAGGAAGCATTGGAATTGTGTGTTGAATAACCGAAGTATCATACGTTTTTAAATCATCATAATTCCAAGCAAAAACGTTTTTATATTTGTTTAGAAGTTTAATGAAAGCATTCATTTCCTCTGGTGTTAAATTGAGTCCTAAATTAACGTTTTGAGGATTAGAGTCAGAACCAAGATTTACTAATTCAAACTTCAAAGTAGAACTTTGTAGTTTATCATTAGTGACTTTCTTGAATCTGTCTTTAATATCATATAAGTCCTCTAATTTAACAACAGAATTCGGAATGGGATTTTCATTACCTTTTGAGGCAATTTGAAAATCATGATCATCTTCGTCAATAATTTTCTCATCATATGATTTCTCTGAAGTCATGAAATTTAAAATATCTTGATCATGATAGAATACTCTCCAATTTGTAACATTATCTGGGACTGATGGACGAAAAATCAATTCTACAGAAAACCTATCAGGACTGCAATCTTCAGCAGGAAGGAGTTTAAATGCAACATTAGCTAACAAGTCAGCTGATGTATTTTGATTCCTAGGAATAGGAGAAATATTGAATGCTAAAAAATGAGTGGTAAGATCTTGTACTAGGGTTTGATAGTGTTTAAGATGTCTTGAAAGGCAATGAATAGTATTCCTAACTTGTTTTATGACAATTTCGGAATCACCAAAGACTTTCAAGTATTTAACATCTAACCCTATAGCTTTATAAAGTCCTTGAATCAAGGCTTCATATTCTGCGGTATTGTTTGTACACTCAAATTCTAACCTACATGACAGCATGGTTTTCTCTCCATCCAGATCAATTAAGATGCATCCTGCTCCAGCTCCATCACTAGACTTTGATCCATCAAAATATAACGACCAAAATAAAGATTTATCTATTGACTTATCTACAATTACATCAGAAATATTTACAATTCTAGAAGAATCAGTTTGTGAAAAATTTTCTATTTGAGAAACAAAAGTATTTACAGAAAAAGGTGATTGAGGTGCTTCGAAGTTTCCAAGAAATGATTCGGCAGAATAACCTCCAAGGATATTGTTATTTAATGCCACAGGCTCATTAGGTTGTTCAAATTCAGTGACAGTGTGCGTCATATGTTTTTCTCGTTCAACTTTGATTTGATTTGGTTTCCCTTTGTAGGGAAGCCACATATGCAAATAATCAGTTGAGATATAACCATTGAGTTTCGCAGACCAGTCCCTGCTTAAGATTAATCCATAGAATTCAGGAATATCAGCAATCAAAATATCAATTCTTTGGACAATCCTAGGATCAGAAGCTAATCTGATAGTAACTGAATTGATTTCTCCTACAACTTGAACTTTAGAGCGATCCAATTGAACGATATGAACTGCTGATTTCTGTGGTTTGATATTCAATTTGGCACAGACAGAAGTAGGCATTATATTGGAGGAGGCTCCAGAATCAATCAAACAATTATGCAGATTCTTATTGTACATTTCATAAGTCAAAAGAAAAGGAGGAGTTTGAGAATTTGATTTTTCTCCAATGAGCACTGTATCAGTAGCATCTACCTTATCTGGTGGCTTACCAGCTCCCCTAGCTGCTTTTGCAACTACACCACTTGGTAAAGGAGAAATTGGTGTAGCGTTTAATTCTTTCAATAGCAACTTTTGCTGGTGTTTTAGTTTGCTGAGTTCATGTAAGGAAATTTTGGCTTTGATCTTTTTCATGTCTTCAACAATGTTGTACTCCATAGGATCTGACACCACTAAAGTCTTTGTTGTTGATGTAGGAGGATTAGAAGAGGATGGCTGATTTTGAGTAGGTAATGGAGAAGTTTTCTTTACAGGGGATTTGTCTTTGGTACTTTGAGTTGTAATTTTCTTTTTAAGAACTGTTTGTACAGGCTCTGATGTAGATTTACTCCTATTACTTACAGGCATAGCTTCTTGTTTGACATCACTATCAGAATTAGGGAGAATAAAATCCCACATTCCATGCAATTCAGCTATTTCTTCATTCTCATCTTCCTCATCTGATACTAAAGATGTATCTTCTTCTTCTTCCTCTTCCTCTGATTCTGCATTAGAGATTTCATTAGGAGGTTTAGATTCAACTTGGTTTCTTCTGAAATTTCGGAATGGTTTTTTGGTAGAAGTTTCAGCTACTTGTTTTTTAATTTCAACCATTTCATTTGACATGGTTTTAAGGACTTTCTGTAAACCTTCCATGTCGTATGGGTCTTTGGCCTTTTTCTTTGAATCATCTTTGAAGATGACTTTCTTTGATTTCCTTTCCTCAATAGCATTTTTCTTTTCTAGAGAAATAATTCGTTTTTCTACTGCAATAGCCTCTTTCATATTCTCGGCTAATGTAGGTTTTGCAACTCTATCTACAAAAATTGCTATGTTTGAGGGTAAGGCAGTTATGTACCATTCACTTCTGACTTGTTCACTAGGCCTTGAATCTGTGTGAATTTTGTTCAAAAGTTTGTTGAATCTAGCGTTGAAATCTTTAATGGGTTCCTTGGGTTCTGCTTTCAAATTTGAGAGATCGTTGATTAAAGTAGCTATTGATCTGTCATCTCCAAATTTGGTCAAAAAATGATCTGCAAAAATGGCCCAACTTGTTATGGATCCCGAAGGTAATGAAAAGTACCATGATCCTGCTGCTCCTTGAAGAGTATAAGGGAATAGTCTAACTACAACATCTTCATGTGTGACTCCATTCAAATTTATAGCCAGCATAAATTTATTGATATGTTCTTCAGCTTGAATGTTAAGATCTGGACTAAATTTTGGAAGCCATTTTCCAGGATTGTCTGGTAAATCATGTAAAGGTGCAGCCATGTTGACAGCTCCTGGAGTAGCCCATGGTCTAGCCATTATTGGAACAACTATTGGAGGAGTAGTAGAAGCTGGTGGTGTTTGAATAGAAGTTGTTGGAATAGATGATGTTGAGATTGATGATGATTGAGCAGATGATGTGGAAACAACTAGACTTTGTTGAGTTGGGGTTTCGAAAACAGGTAATTGAATATTAGATGAAGAACCTATATCACTTACTGATTCCGATTGAGTTTTTCTTGTCTTGATTCTACTAGGTAAAGGGAATTCTTTCGGAGAAATACCAAGTTTTTCACTTTGAAGCCTAGTAAGAGGTTTTGAAGAAACAAATTTTGAGCTTACACTACCTTCAGATAATTCAGACTCATCAAGGGATAATGAGAATCCTTTCAATTTATGAATTAGATCTTGAACTTCAGGAGACTCAGGAGTTTGATTGTCTGATTGTTTTGAGATTTTGGTAGTGGGTGTCTGAATATTTTTCTCAATTTCTTCTATAGGATTTTGTATTTCAGAAGAAATTGAAGAAGTTGATGAGGGTGTTTTTCTCTCAGAATGGCTTGTGGGTAAATATTTACTTGCCATTCATAGCTCAGGCCCTCCTTCTAGCGCCAAAAATGTTGAAGCCTAGAAAATCTCTGCTTCAAACATTGGGGAAAACCACCCGGTCGGGACCTTAGGATAGCTCCTTTTCCGTTTGGTATGGTGGCTCCGACTGGATTTAAAGGACCAGTTTCCTTATAACTAAATGGGTTGGTGATGGGTTGATTTGGATGGGTGAAAATGGGACTAAATTGACTGAAATAAAACTATTTAATTTAAACTAAATACTGATAAAGAAATTCTAACACTAACCCGGGCAATCATATGTGAATACAACTTAAGATTGTTTCAATTTAACAATAACCATAAAAATGTATTATCATTTAAATTGAAATGTGCAGAAACAAATAAAGATAGCTCTGTTTAAGAAATAAACAGATTTGTACTAGCATATTGCATTCATCATTGTATACCATCTATATATACTTATGAAAGATAACGTTTCAATTATACTCAGAAATGATATATAAAAAGAAACGTTGTGAAAGCCAAATATATATAAATGATAGAAAATTTCAAAGCGAATATCATAAGACAAAAGAAATCAATAGTGAACAGATAGAAATACCTCATTCATCTTGAAGACTTTCAAATGAAATCTGATACTCTAATCCAGTAACTCTGATGCAAAATCAAATTCCAAGGTATAGAAATGCAACACTTCAAAGATAATTCCGCATAAAAATCACCAGATGTGATCTTTTTTAAAAAATATATAAGACAGTGGAGTACAGAAATGTAATCTCCAAGTCAAAAATATTAAGATCCAGGACCCTTCTCTAAATGCATGAGAAGGGTTTAAATACTACTTAGCTAAATCTAAAAATAGTCTATTACAAAAATTAAGGATTCGGTTTAATGACCGTCCTTTTCCTAGGCTAAAATACAGTAAAATTAAAACTAAATCTAAAAAATAAAGACTATTAACTAACTATTTATGAACTTGATCTTTAAACTTGCAGGCATCTAGCATAGTTTTAAGAAGATGTGGTTGACCGACTTCAGAATTCAACTGTCCTGAAAAGACAGAGTCGGCAAGTGTAGGCGCAATCTTCTCTGTAGAATTGATGATACAATTAAGCGCACTGTATGTCCAGTATGAGTCCCAATTTAATCTTGTCAGCCCTTGGATTGATTTTGCTCTTTCTTCTGCCTTTTGCCTCCATTCTGTTTGCAGTTGATGTGCCTGTGGGAGATATCCTGGAACAGTTTCTGAAATCAAATTATCTTTGTGTAAATTATCATTTACACAATCAGCAAGAGTGTTTGCCGCTGTAGCCGCCTCCTCTGCTACCTTCTCTGCCCTTCTGACTTGTGCATTCTCCTCTATTGGAGCTTTTTTCTCTGTTATTAATTTCGCAATTTCATCTCAATTTCGCTTTGCCATTTTCTCCTTTTCCTTTTTTTTTATATCATAATTCAGCCAAGGTAGTTTCTTCTTTATAGATTCGATCTTTCACAGTAATTTTTCTCTTTGCCGAACACGCTCCACATATTTTTCTTTCTCAGCATTAAGTGCCTTGAATTTGGTCAATGTTTCTTCATTTTGCTTTACAGTTATTTCAAGTTTCTTCAACTCCAGACTTTTCTTAATAAGAGTTTTATGTTTCCCTGAGAGTTCCTGATCTCCGACAGCATTTTTAGTCACTTCTAAAAGCTCTATAGGGGATAATTTGGCAAACTTACATACCTTATCTTGTGGTAGAAACTGTGTCAAATTGCCCACTTGGATATTGAACTTTGTGAACAGCGTCTAAAACATTCTTTTTTGGTATTGTCCATCCGTGTTTGTTTTTATTCAATGGTTCATCTCTTTTGGTCCACTCCTGTGTGCATTCTGACAAATTCACATGTTCTCTGGCAAAATCTTCCATGAATTGCTTATTATATGTCGTCTGAGGCTCCGACAACTTATACATTAGTCTCAAATCTTCCGTGGTGAATGACCCGATTAGCTCTTGAGCTGGAGTTCTGAATTGTCTGTCTGAAATATCGGTGTTGTCTAGCACCCATTTCACCATGTCTGTATACGAAAGAATCCTCGGCCTCATAGCTATTCTATGCAGAAATGAACAAGCCAGTTCTTTGAGGGTTGCCTCAGATGTATTACTAGAACCTGTTGTAGCCGCAACTTTCATCACCACAGGATTTTCTTCTTCTAAAAAAATATACATTCCTTCCCAAGTGGATATACCGGCATCCTTATTGCAAGCGGTGTCTGCATACAGTGAAGCCATTTCTCTGTTTTCAGAATTCGAGCTCTTCTCCTTCTTACCCATAATGCTCTGTGAAAGCTTTGTATAGACGTTTGCTCCTTCGTGCCTGTGTTTTACGAGTTAAATGAGAGTAATGGCATGAGAAAGGTGATGAGATTGTTTTAAATGTGAAGGCGGATGAAATATATTATTTTAACGTGAAATGACTTTCAATCAAAACAAAATCTCATTTACATTTAATTGTCAATCCATTCATTTAATCCAATCATTAAAGCGCATAACAGATATTGATATATGGGAAGATTGTCTTTGAACAACGCGCCTTTATGAATCTGCGACATTGCGATCTGCGATTTGCTGCGCAATATCGCAATATCGCAAAATGAAACCATCGCAATTTTATAAATAGCGCAAATTGTGAAATAGCGCACATCGCAAATCTCGCAAAAACGCAAAATTGTAAATAGCGCAAAACGTATTCATTTAACATTTCTGTTTTCTGCGCTATGCAATCTGCGACCAATATGTTTATTGTATAAGTTTTTTGGGATCGCATTATCACAAAATCGCAAAATTGCATTTTCAGTTTTATAAAAGATATATACCATTTTGCGATGGATGCGGTATTTTGTTTATAGAACAATTTTATTGTAATCTATCATAAACTTAAGTGTTTCTTAAGGTTCTTTCTAAGGGATTTCTCTAAGTTTATGATAGAAAGTTTTATTTGAAAAGGAAAACAAATCCTAATTGATTTTTTGGATTTTTTAACTAAGGGTCCCCATTTATTTAGTATTATTACTAATATTAAATAAAAAAGGGGGGTTGTTGCTGGTCACAACAGGTTGTAAAATCATCCCTGGCCTAATTAGATAGTTTGGGGAATTTTTCGTCAAATATATTTTGGTATAAAGGAAACATAGCTCCATGATAGGTTTTGTAGAAATGAGGTTGGAAATTAGACTCCCATAGGATATTATGATAGATGTGGATAGGAGTAGGGTATTCTAGCCTCCATTTCCATCCCATAGATGGAAATCAGAGGTAAAACAAATGATATCCATAATATATGCACTCATATAAAAAGGGGGCACTTCCTTAGTGGAGATATTTCATTTGCTTCTGTAGGCTTGGATTTGGGAAGTTGTGTTATTTGACAGGATAGTGGCCCAATCAATTATATAGGAGTCTACTACAAAATCAATCGAAGGGACCTATTCAACTATAAATTGTTGTGTATTAGGATATCCAAACAATCTACACATCATACCAGCAGTATAACAATGAGGGCCAACAAGAGAAGCTATGGAGTACAAACCCTTTTCTTCATGCTTGTGTTTGTTTGGATCCCATCTCCACTACCTTATTGGCTCTAGTTAAACTTTGTTTTCATCTGAAAAATTCTAAAGGAAGTGCTTATCATATACCTTCTATGGGTCTGGAAGATGATACATATTTTGCAAGTCCTCGGCTTTTAAAGACCCAATTATTGTATGCCTTGAGGTTAGGAAGGTCCTTTTTGAAATATTCAGGTTTTTAGTAATCCACATAACAATATCAGTGTTGGGTAGAATCTTAGGATGATAAGTGATTCAATGGAGGAAGGAATTAATGATGTCATTGTAGGTAGTTTTAGAAGATGATGAGGAGTCATGATCCGTGGCTTTCCTTTCAATTACTTTGGGTTCTTCATCTTCGAACAATCGATACATGGCTTCTTAAGAAGAGCTTCTAGAATATGTGGTACACTTTGTATCAGAGAATAATAGGGACATCTCAGTTATCTCTGGAGTAGGTAGAGCTACATGTGGTTGGAACACAGGCTTTTTGTTCTTCTTGGTCGCTTTCAACATTTTGATCAGGTTTAGTTTATCAGGGCTAGCCTACAAGAGAGAGAAAATATATAATGAAGAACAAACACTTAGAATGCAAGAAAATTATGAAAAGAGCGACCATGTGATATGAAATATATGTTTAATGCAATAAACCTAGAAACACTAAATGAAAGCGATCATGTCATTTTCATTCTCGAGAACATAAATACAGTTACACTTGATTATTAATGAAAAACATGTGTGCACATGGTCTTTTATAGAGTTTAGTGCCCCGTCAGATGTCTCGCCTCACAAGTTTACCTAAGTGAATAACTTAAAAGGTTCGATATTTACCTGTTTCCAATATGTGATCAAGTTTTATAATAGCTAGAAGATAATAACAGAGAGGCATATATCGGAGTCTATCACATCAAAGAACCATAAGACAAGTCTTTCTTCAAGTTTCTCGATGTGATATAAGTATCGCAATCACAAAGTTGTAAAATGGGAATATGCGATGTAGCGATTGTTATATCAGATAACAATCACATTGGAGGATTGGAGCAGTTAAAATAAAGGAAACATCGATATCATTCTTGTGATAGCAGGAATGCGATGGGTGGTGTGGCTGACTAGTGGGGCCGACTTTAGATTTTATATGTGCGGATTCTTTATCCTTTGTTAAAGTTATTTAAGACTTTTCCTATGTTTCTTTTAATTCAGGCATAATGCATCGCCTTTTCCATGAGAGGGAACTTTGATCTGTTATTGCAATTTGTGATATGCGATGTGCGATATAGCCTTAATAACCTTTGTTTTAAGTCCTTTGGCAAATAGAACTAAGAATTAAGTTCGGATAGCAAAGATTTTTTTTCCTTTGGAATAAAATGACTTTTTTTATTACTTAAAAAGGTTATAAAGTAAAAATTTAAAGCGTCCTGATTATTGAGTAAGATTAACTATCTAATTAAAATGGGTGGGTTGCTGAGTATCACAATAGGTTCTTATACCAATGTTTGCTATGGTTTTGTCATAAGCCCTAGATACTATCAACAAACCTTAAAATCAAAAGGGTAGGGTTTTACATAAGAGGGAACATATAATAAATATTATATCTACTAGGGTTGATTCAATTTAAGGGTTAGGAATCCTAAAATATCAATAGTTTAGGCAGACTCAACAAACCCTAGTTATTTTCATCTAACCCTAAAAGGTTAGGGTTTTACCAAAGTGAAAAAATAGAAAAAGATAATATTATAAGGGTTGATTTAATCTATAAATATAACAACCTAAAAATATAACAATATTTATGATTATATAGCAAGGCACTAGACATGAGATAGTCATCAAAAGAAAATTTAAAGACAAAAATTATTGTACCTTATTTTATGATGGAGAGTTTCTACAAGTTTTACAATTTTAAACATACCCTGATGGGATCCTTCTACAACCCTTGAAGGAATTCCTTTGCAAACCTCTTATCATGATTGTCCCTCATTAAAGTAGCATTTGCAACATCCTCCTTTCTAAATGTCAACATCCTTGTGCATATTGGATCATACTTCCTTTCTAAGTTATTCATGAACCAATCCATGTAAATCATCCTTTAATTGGGTTATCCTTATTTTTCTACCTCTTTTATTTCCCAGAAGATGTAAACATCATTTAAACATACTCTTTCACATAGGATTCCCAACATCCACTCAAACCAATTGTGTTTATGTTATCTTGACTTCAATTATAAACTTTTCATTATGAATTCCCTTCATCAGCATTCTTTCCCATGCTATATTTGTGTCATTATCCAAGAAATTAATGAACCTATTAGTAGGTTTTTTCTTCATAAAGAGATTGTTTTCCATACTTATCATAATTTTCCATACATCTTTGTCAATTGTATCATTTCATTGTGCTTCTTCCAAATATAGAAGAATTGCTAGAGGATCTTGGTGATCCTTTTTGGAGACCGACTCTTTTCAGTGGTAATGAATTGAGATGAGCTAGAGGGTTTAGGACCTTCCCTTATTTTATGCTAGATGAATGTTTTCATAGTGGCTTATACTATTTTCTACTCTTCTTACATGCTTCTATGTGTGATGCCATACTAACAAAGACTCTTATATCCATTGTAACTGAGGACTCTAATCTCACTAATATATTCATAAAAACACATCGTTAATGAACCTAGTATATGAGGAATAGAGATCTTTAAAATATTACTATTTTAACTTATTATCAAGTTCCTCCACTTCTTCGGTGTCATGAGCTCTTTCTTCTAAGATCGAATTTCCCAAACTTTCCTTTCTTCTTTGATGTAGTTGCGAACAGTTGTGATTTTTATTAAGTTTAGTGTCATAATTTTCCTTCTATATTATTTGTTTCAATTTCCATAGAGCCCATAGGCATCAAATGAAGTTGAATAGTTCTTTGAGTAGACATTGCTCAAAAAATTATTCCATTCTGATGTGCTCATGGAGTATCGCTTCAAAAAAATTTCGTAAATGGATTTTGATGAATTCAACTTTTGTTGATGATACCTTCCAATGGTATAGTATAAACTTCAAGATTATTTTCAAATAATCCTTACTTATTTGAAACAATAAAGCTCCTTCTTCAATATGATAAGGCATGAGGTATGATTATTTCTTCAAAAAATGATAATGAATGCAATATCTTCTCTTTCTTCCATTTGATGCCCTTCCAAGTGTCCTCATTTTCAACAATATCCTTTCACTTAATAAGATATTCATGTTGCCTCCTTCTCACCTTAGCTTTGATACCATGTTGAGAAATAATTGTGGTAGCTAATTATGGTGATTTCTCTTATCTTGATAATTTCTTATGATGTTCTTTTATTTATTCTTGTTATATTTATTATATGCTTCTTATTTTCTTCTGATGAGAGTGTTCTTATCATAAAATAATTACCAAAACATGAAGATAAGTATAGACAAATGGACACGAGATGTAGGTGGCATGCCAGGGCCAAAACCACTCCTTGAGAAGAAAACCCAAAAGAATCTCTTCTCTTCTTATAGAACCTACTTCAAATGAGAATTCCAAGATACAAGACCCGAGATAAAACCCTCCTTCAAGCACAATTCAACCCTCAAATATTTCCCTCCAATATTTTCAAGGTAAAATCAAATCAGGCATCTTCAATCTGCTTCAGATTACAAATTCATATTCTAGCTCAGACCTGTAATTTTTGTTCCTACTATAGAAACCCGAATTCGCATGTGTGGATGGAATATGAAAAAACAAATTTTCCTTTCCTTTTCTCTAGATGTATTCCTTGCTTATAAATATTTGACTTCAAAATGTGATCTTCCTTTGGCAATAATTCAAACCTACAATCTAATTTGAAATTTTAGCCTTCAACCTGAAGCAATAACCCTACTCCTCTTAGCATGTGTGAGAAAAATATAACACAAATTTTTTACTCCATATTTCTTCTAGAGTTATTCTTTTACTTTTCTTGATCTTCACTCATCCTTTTTCTTCTTTCTCTCCTTTTTATCGAACTTTAGATGTGTGTCTCTAAATGATGTGAATGTTGGGCGTGTGTTATATTATTTCCATGACTAGATGGGCGGACCCAAGAATGAGGGGTGGACCCAAATATGGTGGGCAGACCTACCCATGGTTTTTTGTATCGTTTTTTCAAATGGTTTTGTGCATGATGGTTTTTTTCCCATAGTATTTTTTAGATCTAGTCAAGGGAACTTCATTTCTATTCTAGTCAAGGGTTAATGGATTAGGGTTTATGAATGCTTCGGTATATATATATTGTCACAATGAAAGGAATATATTGAAAAATCAATATGGTAGTCCCGGTTTTGGGATCCAAGGGAAAATATCTGTGTATATTTATTTTATGTTCTCACCATTGTTTATTTTTCTGTTTTTTAAGAATTCATTTGTAGGTCATTTTTGTGCAGGGTTAAAAACTGCATTTGGTTTTAAATTTTTTTCGGCTTCAATGGGATGCCCTTACTGATGAATCTTTTTTCTCTGGCCTATGGTGTACCATGTTCAGTGGGAGATCTGCAGGCTCAATTATTGTCGTGAAAGAATATGGTAAACACTGGAAATATAGAGATCGAGAAATTTAATGGTCAGAGTTTTGAGTTGTGGAAGCTCAAGATGAAGGATTTGTTGGTGGACCGATATCAATGGATTATTTTATATCCGGGCACAGAACCAATAGGAATGTGGCCAGAAGAGTGGGCGATGTTAGATTAGAAGGCAAAGAGCATAACATGATTGTGTCTCTCAGGTTCAGTATTGTTGATTGTATCAGGGGAAGCTACGAAGAAGGATTTGCGAGTCAAGTTAGGGAATTTTTACCAATCTAAGTCTTTGGTGAATAAATTGTTCCTATGGAAAAAAACATACCTGAGGATGAACTATGGAGACTCAGTGACTGAGCATATGAACGCCTTTAAAACTATGGTAAGAAAGTTGTTATTTGTTTATATAAAATTTCCAGACAAAGATAAGTGCATCAATTTATTTTTTTCTCTACCAGATTCATGGGATAGTCTATTTGTTGTTATAGGTAGCAATACAACTATCTTGAACTTTGATGAAATAGTCTCATCCTTGTTGTCGTAGGATATGAGAATAAAAAATATAGAGAGCCAGAATGGAGATTCCTTGTCTGTAAGAGGATGGTCTTAGAATAGAAACATAAATATATCTCAAGTGGGAGATCTAAATATAGAGGGAGATCTAAATCTCCTAGAAAACCTGTAAAGGTGTGTTGGAAATGCGGAAAGGAAGGGCACTACAAAAACGATTGTGGATCTAAATCTCCTGAGAAAAGAAAGGGATCTGATGATGCTCCTCTTGCAGAGGCAAAAACCACCTCAGATGAAGGTGGGGATGTGTACTTGGCTTCTTCTTCAAATACACATGTAGATCATGAGGCATGGTTGACTCAAGTGCATCCTTTCAGTTCACTCCCCATAGGGAGTGGTTCTCCAAGTATGAGAAATATGATGGTGGTGAATTATTCTTAGGGGACGAAGGGAAGGCCAGAATCATCAGACGTGGAAAATTCAAGTTGAAGTTGCAAGGTGGAAGTATTAGAAAACTTCCTGGTGTTCTACATATTCCTAAATTGGCTAGAAATATTATTTTTGTAAGTGAGATGGAGGATGCAGGTGTAAAAAAGGTGTTGGAGAAAGATACCTACAAGATCGTTCGTGGAGCACTGGTATTGATGCGAGGAGCTAAGATTGGAACTATGTACAAGCTTCTCGGTAGCGTTGTTATTGACAGGTGTAACAATTATGTGGTTCTTTAAAGTGGAGCAGACAATCTAGTGGTCTCTGGAGAAAATACCATGTTATGGCATCAAAGGCTTGGAAATATTGGAGAGAAGGGCCTTCGAATACAACATGGTAATGGTATGGTAGAAGGTATGTCTAATTTTTCTCTTTATTTCAATTTTTATGAAAATTCTGTATATGGAAAGCAGAATCGGGTGAGTTTTCCCTCGGGTGATAAGAGGACGAAAGGGATATTAGAGCTTGTGCACAGTGATGTGTTTGGACCTGTGTCGATTCCATCCTTGGGTAATTTTTTGTACTATGTCTGATTTATAGATGAATTTTTGAGGAATACATAGATATATTTCTTGAGGAATAAATCTAAAGTCTTTGAAAGGTTTAAATAATTTGAGGCTTTGGTGGAAAATCTAACATAGAATATGATTAAGGTGTTTAGGAAAGATAATGGTGGATAGTTTTGCAAGAAGTTATTTAAAGAGTTATGTGAGAAGTGTGGTATATCACAACAGAAGACTACTGCATAGACACCTCAACAAAATGGTGTTGCAGAAAGACGAAACAAGATGTTGATGGAAAAGGAAATAAGCATTCTCAGTGGTGTTGGATTGGGGCAAGAGTTTTGGGCAGAGGCAGTAGATATTGCATGTTACCTAGTTAATAGATCACCTTCATCTGCATTGGAGGATAAGACTCCACATGAGGTATGGACTTGTAAGAAACCCTCTCTTTCACATATGAGGGTATTTGGTTGTGATGCATATGTACACGTTACAAGGGATAAAATAACCAAGTTGGATAGTAAATCTAAACGGTGAATCTTTATTGGGTACAAGGATGGTTTAAAAGGTTATAAGATTTGGAACCCAGAAACAAGGAAGGTTGTCTACAACCGAGATGTGTTCTTTAGAGAGGTGAAGTATGCTATCAAACAAGAATTCCAACCAAAGGAACTTGAAAATATAGAGTTTGAACTGAAGGAGGAAGAATCAGACTCTACAACAGAATGAGAATAAGAAGAAGACGAGCAAGAAGAAGAGACACAAAATCCAATTTTGAGAAGATTAGTTCGAGAGAGAAGGCATCTAGAGAGATATATTCCATATGCTTTCTGTTCAAATTTTTCTTTATTTATTATTGATGATCATCCCATAATTTTCAAGGAGGCGGTGGATTCATAGGATGGAAAACTATAGAAACAGGCCAACGGTTGATGAAACTATATCCTTGGACAAAAATGAGGCTTGGGATTTGGTGGAGTTTTCGACTAAAAGGAAACCCATTGGCAGCAAAAGGGAATTTAAGAAGAAGATGAATGTAGAAGACAATGTGGAGAAATAAAAAGCTCGGTTGGTAGCAAAAGTTTATTCCCAAGTGTCGGTAATTGATTTCTATGATATTTTTTCTCATGTTTCCAAGTTACCTTCTATTAGATTACTTTATATGTTGTTTTTTATTTTCATTTTGAGGTATAATAGATGGATGTGAAAACACCATTTCTTCACGGGGATCTGGAAGAAGAGATACACATGAAGAAACCATAAGGCTTTATGATGAAGGGTAAGAAAGAAATGGTATGCAGGTTAAAAGGATCTATGTATGGGTTAGAACAGACACCAAGGATGTGTTATTAGAAATTTGATACATATATACAGGGACTTGAATTCGCAAGGAGAAAAGCATATCATTGTGTGTATTTTAAATTAATTGGTGATCGTGTTATTTATTTTGTCTTGTATGTGGATGATTTGTTGTTAATTGGAACGAAAAAGAAATTATCTAGGATTTGAAGACCAAATTGTCCTCCAAATTCGACATGAAGGATCTTGGTACTGAAAACTATATTTTGGGCATGTAAATTAAATGAGATTGGGAAAATAGGAAGATCTGGTTAAATCAGAGGAAGTATATCGAGACAATATTGCAAAGGTTTAATATGTTGTATAGTAAACCGGTGAAGGTTCCTATTCTTGTAGGTGTAAATTTATCTTCTAAACAGTGTCCCAAGACATAAGAAGAGGAAAAGGACATG
This sequence comes from Pinus albicaulis, assembly GCA_034641835.2. Classification (NCBI taxonomy): domain Eukaryota; kingdom Viridiplantae; phylum Streptophyta; class Pinopsida; order Pinales; family Pinaceae; genus Pinus; species Pinus albicaulis. The sequence goes on along the minus strand of CM076578.1, from coordinate 796,683,359 downwards.
TCTCATGTTCCATATGCGAGTGCAGTTGTTAGCTTGATGTATGCAATGGTTTTTACTAGACCATACATTGCAGATGTAGTGGGAGTATTGAGCAGGTTTATGTCAAAACTAGGGAAGGAGCATTGGACAACAATGAAGTGGGTTTTAAGGTATTTACATGCCACTACTAATTATGGTCTATGCGACCAAGGAAGACTAGGATTGGATATATTTTTGGACATATGTGGCTTTGTTGATGTGGAAAGGGTTGGAGATTTAGATCAAATAATACCTACAAGTGGGTATGTGTTTAACTTATTTGGAGGAGCAGTCAGTTGGATGAGAAAGAGACAGTTTGTAGTGACTCTTTCAACTACACAGGCTGAATACATGGTATCCACTCATGAAAGCAAGGAAGCAGTTTGGTTGCAAATATTGTGTTCAAATATGGAGTTGGTACAATGGACTATAAGGATAGACTGTGAAAGCCGAAGTGAAATTTTATTGGCAATGAACCCTGCTTATCATTAAAAGACAAATCACAACAATTTTCAGTATCACTTTTGTGAGGGATATGGTTGAGGAAAAAAAGGCGTTGTTGGTGAAGGTGGACCCTTTGAAGAATGTTTCATATGCATTTAAAAATTATGTTAGGATTGAGAAGTTTAATTGGTCTAGATAAACAATAGGTGTTGCAGGGTTGTACTAATGATTAAGTTCTCATAAGACCCCTTGTGTGGAAATAAAACAATAAGCGGTGAAATTTTGGGTTCTGTTATATTCTTTCCATGACTAGGTCCATGTGGTGTACGTTGCGTCGAGTGCAGCGGGGGGGGGGGTGTCATGGGTCAATCAGGGATTTTGTAGGGGGGCTTGGGAAAATGCCTCGGGAAAAAAATATTTATGTGGACCCAATAATAGTTGATCAGACATGAGAATGGGGAGTGGACTTACCCATGGTTTTGTGCATGGGTTTTTCACATGGTTTTGGGCATGATGGTTTTTTGCCCATGGTATTTTGTAGAGCCAGTCAAGGGAACTATGGTTATGTTCTAATATGAGGTTAATGGATTGGGGTTTATGAATGATTCAACATGTATATATATGTAGTGTAACATTGAAAGGAACATAATGAAAAATAAATCTAGTAGCCCCAGTTTTGGGATGCAGGGGAAAATATTTGTGTCTATTTGTTTCATGTTCTCGTCATTGTTTATTTTTTTATTTTTTTAAGAATCTGTTTGTAGGAAATTTATATACAATTTTAAAACCTAAAACGAAGTCCTCTTATTTTTAGGCTTTTCATGAGGTCAAATTAGCCCTTTCTCGCCTGGCTAGTCCTGGATAGGTCAACTTGGTCTTGGAGCGTTACTTTGAACTTTTGACTAAAAAAAATTGTATTTCTTGATACAATAAGACCAAGAAGGGTCTATTACTTGATGATAATGACTATGACTCATGACTCAACCCTAGAAGCACTCAATTGGTGCTTTGACCTAAAAACATAATAATTTGAGCATGAAACTCATGGTTATAAATTTTCTTTGATATTTATAATATTTTTTATTTTCTTCCTTTTCATAAATACAGAAGAATTACATCATGTCATGAGCCAAACAACAATTATGAAAACCGATACTAGTTACATTTTCAACACCAAGTGTGCCTATGGGGTTCAAGAAGTGGAATATTTGGTTCATATTGTATCCCATGAAGGTGTAAAAGTGGATCATAACAAAACAAAATATATGAGGGAATGGCCAATCCACAAGGCTTGAAGAAACAGAAAGGATTCTTAGAATTGACATTATATTACCCAAATTTTGTGAAGATTTATGTTCAAGTAGTGACATCTCTAACCAAATCATTGAAGAAAGAAGCATTTTCTTATAATAAATAAGAAACCAAATATTTTGGAAAACTTAAAGAGGCTATATGTAAAACTGCCATCCTAGAAACACCTGACTTCACAAAAACCTTCAATGTGGAATGTGATGCCCCAAGCCATGGTATTGGTGTCATTTTTGTCCAAGAACGAAGGCCCATTGCCTTTGAAAGTAGTGAACTTGAAGGAAATAAGTTTTTGAGACCCATCTATGAAAAGTAAATGTTGGTCATACTACATGCAGTAAATAAATGGCATCCATACATAATAAAAATACATTCCCAAGTATAACCATATCATGATAGTTTGAAGAATTTCTTGGTTTGAAAAATACTATCTTTAGAAGAGAAACAAAAATGATTTAAAAATATGTTTAGTTATGACTTTGAAATTATCAACAAAATAGGAAAACAAAATGTTGTGGTAGGTACAATCTCAAGGAAAGAGGAGGACACAAAGAATTTAATATGTGTTATTTTCATTCAATAATCTAATTGGGTGGAAGAACAATATAATGGAAGCAAGATGAGAAGGTATGAAAGATCATTCAACAACTACAAGAAGACACCGTGCTATAGAAAAATCTACGCGGAAGAATGATATGTTATAGTATCAAGATCATCTATACTTATGTAAGAATTCTCAACTCAAACAAAAGGCCCTTTGGAAATTACACACTTCTCCTCTAACAGGAAAATTAGGGTTTTTGACAACATACCATAGTACAAGAAAATAAGGGAGAGACAATCAAGAACCCGTGACTCCTACAACCATTATCCATACAAAGGTAGCATTAGGAAGAAATTTAAATTGATTTTATTATAGGTTTACCCAAATCTAAAGAAATGAGTATCATTATGGTAGTGGTAGATAAAATTAAAAATTATGCACATTATATATATCTTTATCATCCTTTTAAATCAAGAACAATGGTAAAAACATTCATGGAAGAAATCGAAAAGCTTCATTGAATACTGAAGATTGTTATAAGTGGCACAGATCCATTTTTCATTGGAAATTATTGGACTAAAATATTTTCTTGTTTGGTTTCTCAATTGGATCACATCTCATCTAATTATTGTCCTCGATATGACAGGAAATTAAATATTGTGAATAAATTTTTAGAAGGATATCTATGTTCATTTTCATGTGATAAACATACACAATGGGTCAAGTGGTTTCCCTTGGTAGAATGGTGGTATAACACATCCTCCCATCATCAACAATGTCACCATTCATAAAAATTTATGTATATCTTCCTCCATCCATTACATCACCCTTAAAAGGGATTTCAAAGGCTAAAGTAGTATAGGACCATATACGACACAAATAATAGGTTCTCAAACTATTTAAGGACAACATGGTTATAGCACAAAATAGGATGAAACAACAAGCAGATCAACACTGCAATGAAAGAAAATTTGTAGTGATAAGATATTTGTGTGACTACAACCATATAAACATATTCCCCTCAAGCAATAAAACAATGTTAATAAAATAGCACCGAGGTATTATGGCACTTATAAGGTGTTGCAAAGGATTGGAAGTATGGATTACAAATTGGAATTTCCTCCATCTTCGCATGTACATCCAGTCTTCCATGTTTCTTTCTTAAAGAAGGAAATTAGTGACGAGATCCCAAACCAAACTATTTTACCGGAGATTAATGAAAAATAGAAAATAATAATAGAACCAAAAACAATCCTAGAAAAAATCATTAAGTAGCTAATAAATTGAACAATTACTAAGCACCTCATTGAATGGAAGAACCTACCAGTGCAAAAGGTGGCATGGGAAGACAAGTAGTTCATGCAGAAACACCCACATATAGTCAAGTGTTGAAGAGAATATTTTTTTGAAGCATAGGGTCACATTAAGACCTATATAAGCCCCATGTAAACCCTAAAACCCTTTATTAATCCCTAGATATTGAGTGATTATATTTCTATTGTTATATTATTATGTAAGCTATAACCTTTCAATGTACCATTTTATTATAATTGTACCTTGTCTCATATATATATGCTAAGGATACATACTCTTAGTATCATCAAACCTTGTCTTATATAATGTATTCGTTGTAAAAGGAGGTTCCCCTCTCGAATTGGAATTTAATTATTTGTTTCTTCTTATTTTCAAGGTGCAAGGTTTATAACAGGTTCAAAGGAAGCATGAGTGGTTAAGGAAAAATTGGCATGAGATGTGAGGGGACTTCTAGTTCCTATTTTGTTTTGTTCATCTGGATAAATATATTAGATAAGTTATGTGACCCATTTTGCACTATTGTGCTATTATTGTGTTGAATTTTCTATGTTTTATATAACCTGTGTTGGAGAAGAATCATCATGTGAAGAACTATTTTCTAAAGTGTTAACTAATTCTTGATCATTCATGTTGGGGATTAAATCTTTTTCAATCCAATTTGGTATTTCTTAATGGATTGTTTTATCCTTAGGAAAATTTTCTATGTGACTAAGGATATTATCAATCTCACTACAATTTTACTTTTAATTTTATCAAAGACAATATCTCAAGTTCTAATATTTTTCCCACTCGGTATGAACCGATAACCTATATTTTCATTAGGTTATTTGATGAGTATGCATTCATGTTGCAATTTTCCAACTTAATCCTTTTTCTTTTACAACTAAGGATAGAAAAGGGAGCCAAATCTAAAATATGATTAACTAAAGGCTTAGTATCATACCAAGCTTCATATTCATTGATTCCATATAAGGTTGATATCGGTGATTGATTCCTTATATAAACAATTTTATAAAATATTTATACACAATATTTTGTAATTAACCCCTTGAAATGTAACATAGATCTCATCACTCCAATGAAAATTCAATTCATTATTTTAGTGACCTTGTTATGTTGTGGAGTATAGGAGTTTGTCAACTACCATTTAATTCCATTTTCCTTGAAATAGTCATTGAATTTATTTGAAATAAATGCATCCCAATTATTTGTTCCTAATGTTGCAATTTCTTATTCTGTGGTATTTTCTATGAAGAGTTGAAAATGTATGAACATTTCAAAGGCATCTAACTTATCCTTCAAAAGATATACCTAAGTCATTAGTGTAAAATAATCAATGAAAATAATGAAGTATTTGTATTCACCTTTCGAAAAATACACATGAGTCATCCATGTAAAATCATAAATGAAAAAAATGAAGTATTCACATCAACCTAAGAAAGGTCCCATAAGATCACAAATATTACTACCCATAAGTTACAAAAATCGTATTGTTGACCATGTACTTGTGAAAAAACAATCTTTCTTTTTTTCACTAATAATACATGCTTCACTCATAGAAATTTATTGTTTGAAAGGAGGAAACCCTTCAACCATTTCTTGATTACAATTTTCTCAAAAATTATGAAATTGTTTTTGCTTAAAAGTTAAAATATTAAATGTCCAAATTTAAAATTCCATAATTGTGAGCAAGGGAATAAATTTTTCATTTCTACAACACTTTATTTTGAGGAATGATTGTGCCTTGAACCCTTACAAGTTTTCCATCATCATATCCATTATTTATTATTCTAAAGTTGTTATTTACTAAATTGGTTTTGACAAAACCATTTTTCATGATGCTTTGATGGCCACCTCGTATAATTAAGACCGAGGGAAACAAACTCATTTGAAATTTGGAACATATAGCCAAACATTGGAAAGCAATATTTTACCAGTTCTTGGAAGAGATAAGTTGGCTAAGCCTTTTCCTTGAGGAGTTTTTGTTGTCCAAATAAATCGGATTGAGTTGCATATCTTGGTAAGTATAAAACCAAATCATTCTATAACAAATATATTAAGTAGCCCCTATATCAAGTATCTAATCATATTCACAATAATTTATAAACATCTAGTTAATGACAACTAAAATTACAAAATCTAACTCCTAAACAATTGTAAACACATAGTCAAAATTAGTCCCTTGATTATTTTCATATTGAGATAAAGTTGAAGTATGAGACTTATAATGTTGTTTCGAGCTAAATTTTTGCTTATTATTGGGAAAAAATTCATTTTGAGTTCTACATTATTGTTCATAATTCCCATTGTGAAGACATATTTTTCACTTGAGTTTATTCATATCTTTCCCTTCTGCTGATTGAAGGTTGCTGTTGGGAGAAACTTTAGATCTCCTAAAAAAATGTTGATTTGAATTATTTATTCCTCTTCATTAAATTTTGATACAACCGCAACTATAATTAAAATATTTAGTTGGATTGTGCTAATGATCTCTTTGGCTATTGGATTTTCCTTTTCCTCTCGAACTTCCATTATATGTGTCTTTCCCTTTGGAACTTTCTCTTTTTCTTGAATTGGAAAATTGACTTTATTCTCCTAAATTCATCTTTGACCAAATTTTTTGTCATGTTGGGCTAATAATTCTCTAAGGGAATTTGAAGTTTGATTCTCCAACTTTCTAGTAATTTTTAAAGTCTCCAAAAAATGTCAATAAGAAAGAGGAAACCTATTGAAGTCATGAAACTTTCTTCAAATCCATATTTGATTATTTCTAAGCTAACTTTTTAAAGGAAAGATACATTCGAAAACATATCTCCCTTTACCTAATTATTTTTTAATAACTTCATTTAAATATCAACCTCTTTTAACTTAAGTTGAGTATTAGATATTTTCTTGAATGTTTGTCATGCATTCCAAGAAACAATTGTATTTTCAATATTAACAAACATTTCATCAATGACATACTAGCATCTTAAAGGTTCATGTGCTTTTTCATCATTCAATTCACATTTTATTGTTTGTTTAGCATAGGGAGGCTTAGTAGGAGCTTATCTCCACTACAAACATCTTTTAATAACTCATGATAGAGTGAAGAGCTTTGTATATGAAAAATATAGGACTTATAGTTCTTGGTCCATCCAACTTTTCGAAATTAGTGAACAAAATAACTAATTTAGACATGGTAAGTTGTGTAGAAAAGTGTCGTGATTATGATTTGAATATAAAAATAATTTAACAAGTGTACACAATCATCAAAAAAATGAAGAGAATCAAGCACAAGGGACACGAGAGGCTCTACAAAAAAGAGATATAAGGGCTTGGCCTCGATACTCTTATATCTTGGGTGCACAGGGGCTTCACTCAATGAACCTTTGACATAGCATGTGCGTTCATGGCATATTAAAAAATAACATTAATTTGACTACATACCAAAAAATCCCTTTAAAAATCACATTATTTAATTCCCTAGCAACACGAATCCAATACACCTTCCCAATTAAAAAAACCCATACTTTCACTAGATATTGCAGGAATTTATTTTTTCATTAACATTTTTATATCCCTTTATATTTTGTCATTAACTTTGAGCTCCATTTTCTATACCTACCAATATAAAAACCCTTTAGCCCTTATTACATGCTCAATATATTATGTCATTTTTTTCTCAATATATATCCCCAACTATGAATGCACATTGTATAGTATTGCTCCCCTAGTGAAGCCCCCATGCTTGGGTGAAAGATATCATTAATATCTTATCTCACTTGACTATTATCAATGATTTAATTCAAGTTAGAATTTTTCTTTATTTTCATCAAACTTTCTGAATTTGACACAATAATAATAATTAATATAAGTTGAATATGCCCCCTTTCAAGTGGGAAATGTGTTATGTAGTTCAATGAAAAAAGTGATTAAATAAGCATCCCCTTGAACTATTGAATACTTTAACACTTGTTTGAATTTATGAAAATGCAATGATAATAACAAAGCCCCTTAAACACAATTACAAAGATGCATCCACATGGATGAAATTCACTCCTTTGCTAGATATTTGAGCCTTAAAACTTTCAAATTGTAAATTCACAATAACAAAATTTGATTTGCATAAATGGATATGATTTAAAAGACATCTAGATTATATTAAAATAAAACTTATAAATCCTATCATAAAAATTTGCAAATAAATTTTATAATAGAATTGATTGTAGAATTTAGAATTTATTTAGATAAAATCTAGATTCAAACAATGTCAATTGGTTTTATCTAGGATGATTGGGACGAATGATGTTATCTTCCCTACCCACGTATTAAAGTATTGAAGCTTTAGCTTTGAACCATTATATATATATTTTTAAATGAAACAATTAGGATTTTTTATATTAATATCAAGTTGGTTACAAGGCCAGAACATTTCACAATTTCAACTAAATATTAAACTATTGGGCTCAAACATGTCCGAAAAATACTTTTTTTCTGCTACACTTCCTAGATATTGCGTATCTAAATTGATATCATATGAAAACCTTTCAGAAAACTCCTAAAAGTAGAACACAATTTTAAAACATAATTTAAAATAGATAGTTGACTATCCCACATTGGATGATCTGAATTCAGGGTTAACTTCAACAATTTCCTGAGAAACTTTCTTTAATTGCGCTAAAGCAGGGACCTAGGTCTCTTCCACTACCTCACCATATTTCTTTGGTTGTTCTAAAGCCACGAGTTGGTTCACATCCAATGCCTCCCTCCTGTCTTTTCCCGAGCTAACTTATTTTGCACCTTTCCTCCTCAAAGATTCAATTTTTGTAGGGCATAGATCTAATAGATCAATTTTCACCTACAAAGCATTGATTTTGGTCTACCGCGGGTCATTATTTTGACTCAAGAGAAAAAACTACATCTGAAAGTCTGCAACCACCATTTCTCCATACCTATATAGAAAAGAAAAAATATTCTCTATTGTTATAGAGAAGTAATCCAACTCACTATTTCTTTCCTCCTTCTCTGAGACAAGCGGCACCTATTCCATGTATTCACCTGTGCAATGACCATATTTATTTGTTATGGCCGTGGGTTTCCAAACTCAAACCTATGCAAGAAGAATGAAGGACAAACATGTCTTATAAACTTCTTCACTAGGCATACCTTCCCTCATTGAGCCATGGATCTCTTCGCCATCTTCAGTGCACCATCCTACCATGTACATTCTACTCACCTAAATTTTTTTATGTGATTTAATATCCCTACAATTCTCTATTCGTGCCATTAAAATTTAAAACCTTAAGTGTGATTTCTTCTCGTCACTAATGGAGATAAAATTCAACTACTCCTTCCCACATTTACTATAGATGTGAATGATCTTCCATGTGTCCCAAACCATGTTTATAACCATACTTTTGAGCAATATTATTGCATGGGCCTCAATCTCAATGGTGATGAGGCGCTGCCATTATGCTAGAGAATGCTTCTGGGGGTTCGTAAGACATGAACGTGGGTTGACATGAGGACATCGAGCCACCCGCTTGTTTATCCCCTCGTGTTTACCTCTCGATCCAATCAATATACCAAAATTGATTACCTTTTTCATGGTAGAGGATTATAGAGACCACTGCATTTGTCCTGAACCAATATCCCTTGTTCCAAGTAGACTCCCTTATTTTCTAAGGTGTCCGCTTTTGAATTTACATGCCCCTTAGCATGGTAAAACTAAATTGTCTCAAATTTTCATAGCTAGCTAGCTCGTGATGAGACTCCTTGTCTTATGGTTAAGTTATCATAATCCATTATCCTGGTTTGGTGTCTAGTAATGATAATGTCAACCTATTACTTTCCCATGAATGGCAAGCAGGCTCATGATGAGACCTCTTATCTTTTGAGAATCTTATATTTTTAAATTACAGTCTAAAAATGTATGACTAATGGATGGAGAAGTTCATTCAATCCTTAAGAGTAATGGATGAAAATTGGAGTTAAAGATGCTAAAGCTTCAAAATAATCTTTACTTTTAAATAAAATCCTTCTTGATTGATAACAATATCATATACTTTATAAAGTTTTGAGTTTAGAAGGACTTACAACTTCAATGGATAAAATATTTGAGAGTTTTATAATAATTATCCAATTTTCAATTTTGTTATCATTTCCCCAAAATTTTACACTTTCAAAAGCCAAAAAATCATAAAATGATTAGAGATATTGATAGAAATCCAAAAGTATGTTACCTAACATTATTTCTACTAAAAAGACACTGGTATTTACATGTGAATATTTACATATTTGCAGAAGAACAGATGTTTTTTTATGAAATTATTTTTTTTAGAATTACACATTAATAGGAAAAGCATCCCTATTTCCTTATAAATATTGTAGAATGAAAGTTGATGGGCCTAAATTCCCAACAATTTGAAATGGTCCAAGCCACAGTTTTTGAAATTTGGTATGTTTTGCTTTTTCTTCATGTGCCTTGTCCCATTTCATGACTAAATCTCCAACTTGAAAAGTTTTTTTATCGGTAGAGCTTGCATCAAAGGAATATTTTACTAGTTGTTGATGATGATCATTTATTTGTTTGGATTTTTCCCTTTATTCTTCTATTTTGAGTATTTGAGACATCCTTAATTTGAGTATACAGATCTTCAAGCTTTACCATAGACTCAGCTAGGGAATTTTCCTCAGTTGATTGTTTCAACTGTCTATTATGCTAATCTTGATCAATTATCTGATCAATATATGTTGTGTAACCAGCTCCAAAAATAGAAGAAAATAGATATCAACGCCTTAGAAATGAGCCACTTCGAGGGGGAAACCTCCAATACATTACATAAATGAAAAATTCTTGGATGATACAATTTACAAAACCTCCTTTCTATATATAGGAGTCCATGTGGCCATAATGTAATCCTAGTGGGCCACAATGTAATCCTAGCCCACCTAACAATAATAATTTAAGGGCACAATAATAACAAAATGGGGGTTACAAGGGTACAATAATAACAATAAGGGGGTTACACTAACAACAATAAGGGGCTATACTAGTAATATAGGGACCTAACATGCCCCTCTCCTTCACAAAAGTGTTGTCCTCAATGCTTGAGTAGCTCTGGGTGCTTTTGTATAAAATTCTCATCCTCCCATGTAGAATCTTCAGTGGGTAAGTTCTTCCACTTGATGAGATACTCCGAAATTGATCGATTCCGTAGTTGTCGAGTTCTTGTTTCCGTGACCGCTTCCGGTTCTAATATGATTTTTCCTTCCTCATCAAGTTCTGGCAATATTGTTTGAACTGGAATATTTTCACCTATAACCTTCTTTAAGCATGAAACATGGAAAACTGAATGCACTCGCGAAGAAGCAAGAAGCTCCAATTTGTATGCCATAGTACCAATCTTTTGCAACACCTTGTAAGGACCATAGTACTTTGGCGATAATTTATTATCCTTCTTAGCTTGCTTGAGGGACATTTGCTTGTATGGTTGTAGCCGTAAAAATACCCAATCTCCTACATCAAAACTTCTCTCGCTACGATGTTGATCTGCCTGTTGTTTCATTCGATTTTGTGCCAAATTCAGGTTATCCTTGAAGAGTTGGAGAACTTCTTGCTGATGCTCGATGTGATCTTCCACTGCTTGAACCTTCGAATTTTCCCTTAAAGATGATGTGATGGATGGTGGATGATATCCATAAAGTGCCATAAATGGGGTCATTTTTGCTGCAGTATGGAAGGAAGTGTTATACCACCATTCAAAGAGAGGTAACCACTTGACCCATTGTGTTTGTTTATCAGATACAAAACAACGAAGATATCCTTCCAAACATTTATTTACTATCTCAGCTTGACCATCAGATTGAGGATGATAAGATGAGCTATGAGCTAATTGAGTACCCAAACAAGAAAATAACTCCGTCCAAAAATTTCCAGTAAAAATGGGATCTCTGTCGCTCACAATAACCCTTGGGCTTCCATGTAGCTTTTGAATTCTATCCATAAATGTAGTAGCAACTGTATTTGCTTTAAATGGATGAGATAATGCACAAAAGTGTGCATACTTGGTAAGTCTATCAACTACCACCATGATGACATTCTTTCCTTCGCACTTAGGTAAACCTGTGATAAAATCCATTGAAATCTCCTCCCAACGTTGACTTGGAATGGATAAAGGTTGTAGAAGTCCCGGGGTCTTAATTGTCTCCACTTTATTCTGCTGGCAAACCAAACATCCCGCCACAAACTTTTGAATATCAGATTTAAGGCCATCCCAAAAAAATTCTTTCTTCACCCTGTGGTAAGTTTTTAAAAATCCTGAGTGTCCTCCTAAAGGAGAAGTGTGCAATTCCAGAAGAATCTTTGTTTTAGTTGGGAATTCTTACAAAGATATAAGCGATCTTTGTACCATAAGGAATCATTTTTCCAACTAAATGTATCAGATGTACTAGGATCTTGCTGCAACTTTTGAATGAGTGTCCACACATCTTTGTCCTTCTTCCATTCATCTCTTGCTTCGGTTATCCAATCTGGTTGGATAATAGAAATGGCACAAAGCAATGCTTCCACCTCTTCATTCTTTCTTGAGAGTGCATCCGCAACAACATTAAGCTTTCCTTTTTTGTAGATTATTTCAAAGTCATAACCCAACATCTTTGTGACCCATTTTTGCTGCTCTTCTGAAGATAGTCTTTGTTACAAAAAGTGTTTAAGACTATCATGATTAGTTTTTACCTTGAAGTGTCTTCCCATTAGGTAAGTTCGCCATTTCTTTAGTGCATGTAGTATTGCTAACATTTCCTTCTCATAAACAGGTTTCTGTAAATACTTTCCTTTGATTGGACGACTTTCAAAAGCAATGGGTCTTCCTTCCTGCATTAAAACTGCACCAATTCCATTTCCTGAGGCATCACATTCCACAATAAAGGTTTTTGTGAAGTCTGGCGTAGCTAAGACCGGTGCTAGGCACATTGCCTCTTTAAGATGTTCAAAGGCCTTAGTTGTTTCAGGAGTCCATGAAAATGCATCTTTCTTCAATAATGTTGTTAGAGGTGCTGCTATTCTCCCATAATTCTTAACAAACTTGCGATAATACCCTGTTAACCCGAGAAATCCTCGCAACTGCTTTATGGTCGTGGAGACTTTCCATTCCTTAATGGCTTTAATTTTGTTAGGGTCTACTTTAACACCCTCGTGAGATATAATATGACCCAGATATTCCACCTCTTGTACTCCAAAGAAACATTTGGATATTTTTGCATATAATTGTTTCTCCTGCAATAGTTTGAGCACCCCGTCAACATGTTCAACATGATCCTTCCAAGACCTGTTGTAGATTAGTATATCATCAAAAAATACTAGCACAAATTTTCTAAGGAAGGGTTTGAAAATGGAATTCATCAACCCTTGAAATGTAGAAGGTGCATTGGTAAGGCCAAAGGCATGACCAAAAATTCATAATGACCCTCATGAGTTCGAAATGCTGTTTTTGGAATATCTTCAGTCTTCATTCTAATTTGATGATATCCCGAACGAAGATCCAACTTGGTAAAATAAATTGCTCCATGTAATTCATCCAATAATTCATCAATCACAGGAATGGGAAATTTGTCTTTAATGGTGAGCTTATTGAGCTCCATATAATCCGGACACATTCACCATGATCCATCCTTCTTGTGTACCAATACTACAGGAGCAGAGAAAGAACTTTGACTAGGTTGAATTATACCCGCCTCTAACATTTCTGCAATCATACGTTCAATTTCGCTCTTTCGGAAGTAAGGATATCTATAAGGCCCGATGTTTGGAGGAACATTTCCTGGAATCAAATGAATAGCATGATCATGATCACGAATAGGTGGGAGTCCTTTGGGAGTTTCAAACACCTTGGAATGATTGTCCAAGACTTGTTGGAGATCTGCAGAAATAGATGATTTTGATGTCGGAACTTCTAGTGAGCATAATTGTGCAATTACGCCTCGTTGTTCTTTCTTTAGAAACTTTTTCATGACATTAGAGCTTATTATCCTTCCTGGCTTCCCTTCAATACCCCGTAATTCAACTTCCTTTCCTTCTGAAAAAAATTTCAAGAAAAGTTCTTGAAAATTAAAAGCTACCGTCCTCAAAGATTGTAACCATTGTACTCCTAGTACAACATCAGCACCTCCCATAGGAATGGAAAGCATTGGACTAGTCAATACATATTCCCCCATGATTAGCTTGATATTATGGAATTTTCCAGAGCAATTTATAGTTCCTCCATTTGCAACCATCACTTGACATTCTGGTGTTGGGTATAGGAAACAATTTAATTCCTTGGCTACCTTACAATGAATAAAATTATGGGTGCTACCTAAATCAATCAACACTATTACCTTTTTCTTCTTGATTTGTCCTTTTATCTTGAGAGTTTGAGGAGTGGTAATTCCTGCCAGTGCATTACACGATATGGTCGGATTCATTTCTTCCTCTTCTAGGGCTGGTTCCTGGTGTATATCCTCTTCTTGTTCATTTTCTTCTTCCTCTTCACAATCTATGTAAAATAATTTCTTCTCAGCACACTTATGACCTTTAGTGTATTTGCTATCACAACTGTAGCAAAGCCCTCTTGCTCTTTTTTCTTCCAATTGTTGTGGTGTCAACCTTGTAGGTTGTGGAAATCTAGACGTAGCAACACTTCCTTCTTTATAGAATTGAGTGGTAGGCTTCCTTGTCGCCATAATTTTACATTCAACTTTTCTTGCCAACCCGAATGCCTTCTCCAATGAATCAGGTTCCAGAACGCGAACTTCATGTTGGATGCTATCCTTTAAAGTGCCTATGAAGAGATCAATCCTGTGTTCCTCTGGAATATCAGTTACCCTTATATTCAATTTTTGGAAGTCCTCAATGTGCTCCCCCACTAAACCCTTTTGTTTGAGATTTATCAATTGGCTAAAGAAGGTGTTGCTCTTTGTATCCCCATAATGTGCTATCATTTCCTCCGTAAAAATTGACCAAGTGACAATTTTTTTACGGGAGCAAAGCCATCGATACCATACAAATGTATTTTGTTCTAAATGTAAAGTTGAAATTCGTACCTTTTGTGTGTTTTGCACGTTATGGAGATCAAAATATTGCTCCATCTGTAGTATCCATGTTACAGGATCCTTTCCATCAAACTTCCTCATATCCATTTTTGGAATATGGTGGTTCTTCCCACCAACATTAGAGTTTATGAAATCATGATTAACATTGATTTTGTTCTCATCATGAGGTTCTTCTACTATATTTTCACCATTAGGAAACATTTCTTGTATCAACTTTGTCAAACCTTCGATGTCTATTTTTAGATCATCCATCTTAGCTTCCATGCCAGCTTCCATGCCATCCATCTTAGCTTCCACACCATCCATCTTAGCTTCCACGCCTTTCTTCAAAAATTCCATTTCATTTTTTGTTGCTCTTTGCGAGAGTGAAATTTGTTGCACTTGCTCTTGTAATTTTGATAGATCATGTTGCAATTCTTCATCTTCATGAGTCATAGTAGAGCCTTCTGAAGGCTTAATGGGTGTTGAATTATTTTTATAGGGCATATTTTAGAACCCAATACTGATATCTATTCTACAATATGCCCTTGGAATCAATTCAAATTGATTCTTCAAACAAGACTTATGCAATTCAGGAAAAAAAATACACACATTTTTCTTGCTTTTGAGGAGCTCGATATTGAAATTGGATTATCTTTGTGATTGCAGCACTTCAATATTTTATTTTCAGTACCACCATAGCCCTCTGAATTATATTTCTAATGCCACAGGTCTGACCTAATTTGGATTCTCCAAGACAAAGTTGTGTCCAATCTCCCACAATGACCTAATTATGGACTGGTTCAGTAGAGCGAACTTGTACGACTTGCCACGTGTCACTGTTTCATCCTTTGTCTCTGAAATTGATAGCCAAGAAAGTACAGTTTGTTTAATTGTGACCACTTTTTACGGAACTCCAATCCTATGCCCAGAGAGAGAGTTATTGAACTTTTCCCACGATCACCACTTTGAGATGAAATTCAGGAGCTTGAAAAAGCACTACCTTCCACAGATCATATCTCCAAAAATATTGCGAACCAAGCTTTGAAATTTTTTGAAGAATTTCTTCAGGATTTCAAATTCTCACCATACGAATTTCAGATTTTGAACCTTCGTAGAAACAAATTTATAGCGCAAATTCCACGATGACCTGTTTAGGAGCTTGAAAAAATACCTAACTTCCACAGATCATATCTCCAAAAATATTGCAAACCAAGCTCTGCAATTTTTAGAAAATCTTCCTCAGGATTTTGGCTTCGCACCCTAAAAATTTCAGCTTCTGAAACTTCGTAGAAAAAAAGTTACAGCGAAAATGCCACGATGACCTGTTTGGAGCAGCGAAACCCTAGAATCCAAATCTCTGATACCAAATGTTGTGTAACCAACTCCAAAAATAGAAGAAAAGAGATATCAACACCTTATAAATGAGCCACTTCGAGGGGGAAACCTCCAATACATTACATAAATGAACAATTCTTGGATGATACAATTTACAAAACCTCCTTTCTATATATAGGAGTCCATGGGGCCATAATGTAATCCTAGTGGGCCACAATGTAATCCTAGCTGAACTAACAATAATAATTTAAGGGCACAATAATAACAAAATGGGGGTTACAAGGGTACAATAATAACAATAAGGGGGTTACACTAACAACAATAAGGGACTATACTAGTAATATAGGGACCTAACAATATATGACCCTTCAGATGTTAAAAATCTTAAAATGTCTTTGTCATCATTGAACACATTCCAATTAGTGACATTGTCAGGAATAGATGGGAAAAAAATAAATTCAATTGGAAACCTATCTAGACTATAATCCTCAGGTGGAATGAGCTTGGATGCAACATTAGTCAGCAGGTCAACACTAGCATTTTCAAGTCTTGGGATAGGAGAAATATTAAATGCTAAAAAAATTGAAGTGAGGGTTTGAATGAGAGATTGATAATGCTTCAAATGACCAGAGACATAATGGATGGTGTTTCTCACCTTTTTTATAAAAATTTCTAAGTCTCTAAACACTTGAAGGTATTTCACACCAAGGCTTATTGCTATATACAAACCCTGGACTAGTGCTTCATACTCAACAATATTATTTGTGCATTCAAACTCTAATATACATGTCAAAAATATTTTTTCTCGTTCTGGATTTATTAAAATGCACTCTACTCCTTCATCATCATTGGATTTAGAGCCATCAAAATATAATTTCCAAAACAAATATTTAACTACTAGTTTATCTACAATATTTACACATCTGGATGAGTCTGTCTTTGAAAAAAATTCAATTTGAGAGGTGATAAAATTGATTGAGAAAGGAGATTCTTGTGCATTAAAAGTACCCAAAAAGGATTCAGAATAATAGTTCCCAAGGATATTATTGGTAAACACCACTGGTTCACTCTCTTCATCAAAATCAGTTACTCAATGTTTCATATTCGTTTCTCGGTCAATTCAAATTTGATTGGGCTTACCATTGTAAGGAAGCCACATATGAGACCAGTATGTGGAAAAATAACCATGAATCTTCTCAGACCAATCTCTTCTTAGAATCAAATCATAGAATTCAAGAATATTAGCAACAATTATATCAATGATTTGACATAATTTGGAATTGGAAGAAAGTCTTATGAGAACATAATTCATTTCCCCCAATACCTTGACTTTGGTTCTGTCAAGTTGAACAATATGAACAACATACTTTTGAGTCGAAATATGTAGTTTAAGGTAAAATTAATAAAGCATTATATTTTAGGATGCCCCTGAATCCGCTAAGAAATTGTGCACATTTTTATTGAAGATCTCGAAAGTCAAAAGGAAAGGGGGAGTATGGGAATTTGACCTATCTTCAATTAAGATAGCATCGGTGGGATCAATTTTTTCTGAAGAATCATTGGGAGGTTTTCTGTTTCCTTTATAATCTTTGGAAGCGAAAACAATGGGTAAAGGGGATGCAGGGACTGAATTCAAAGAGGATGGAATTAAATCAGAAGATCTAGAAGGGGAATTTTTATTTTTACATTTTTCTTTAGTCATAGGAGTAGATGGTTTCTGCTTTTGAATTGATTGTGATGAGTCTACAGGCCCCTTACTCCTTGTTCTAATGGGTAACACTTCATGATCCTCTTCATTATCAGAAGTGGGAAGAATAAAATCCCATAATCCATGTACTTCAACAAATTCTTCTTCTTGGGAGTCATCGGCGGATAATGTTATTTCTTCTTCATCTTCGTCGTGATCAATCGATTCAACATTGGATATTATATTTGTAGGTTGAGGATTTTATATATGAGTTTTCTGAAAAGACCTAAAAGGCTTATTAGAAGATTCAACTACCTGTTTCTTGATTTACACCATTTCATTTGGCATGGATTTAAGGACCTTTTCTAATCCTTCTAGATCAAAGGGATCTTTAGGAGTCTTCTTCTTTGGTTCTTCCTTGAAGGTGAATTTCTTAGCCTTTCTTTCTTCTTGAAGAGTTTTATTTTCCAATGCAAGTATTATTTTCTCCAAAGATATGGCTTCTTTCATGTTTTCCACTAAAGTGGTTTTATTAGCCTTGTCTACAAAAATCACGATATTGGAAGGAGGAGAGGAAATGTACCATTCGATTTTTACATCAACACCAGGTTTTGAGGTAGTTGGAAATTTGTTTAGCAACTTATTGAATATGGAATTAAAATCTTTGATATTTTCACCTGAATTTGCTTTTAGATTGGAAATATCATTGATCAGAGTGGCAATTGTGTGATCATCAACAAACTTAGTTAAGAATTTCACTTCAAATATATCCCAGCTAGTAATAGTTCCTGATGGTAATGAAAAATACCATGAACTTGCAAAACCTTCGAAGGTATAAGGAAATAACCTAACTACACAATCTTCTTCTACCACTCCATTCAGATTGATATATAACATGAAATTATGGAGGTGTTACTCGGTAGGGTGTCCATCATCAGGATTGTAATTAGGTAGCCATGTTCCAGGATGCTTAGGTAGATTGTGAAGAATTCATTCCATTTGAACAACTCCTGGGTTGGTTCATGCTTTGGCTGCCTTAGATGAGTTGTGGGAGTAGAAGTTGTTGTAAGAATTACAGAGTTTGATGCGGTGGTAGAAGAAATAACCCCTGAAATATCATTTCTTGTAAACCCACTAATTTATTGATTTTAAGAAATATGAATGAATGGAGTGATTGGTTGAGAGGAATAAAGTGAAGGAGGAATGGATGAAGCAGTTTTTGGAGGTGAGGAAGAAGTAATATCTCTAGTGGATGTTTGAGCTGCTAGTGCAGGATTTTTTCATTGATGAGAATGTAGTGGAAACTCAAAAGGAGTACTTCCAAGATATTCACTTTGGGACTAAGTTATTAAACTAGAAACTTGTAAAGACGAAGTTACACTTCCTTCTGAGGGTTCAAATTGAACATGATTTTCTTTTGAAATAGAAATATCTTCTAATTTCTTAATCAAAGTCTGGAATTCGAGTGACTCTGGATTATAATCTTGAGGGATTAACTCATGAAGTGTACTAGGATATTTAGGAGGTGATTGGAAAACTTCAAATCTAGAGGTTCGATTCTTTGAGTGAGATCTTGAAGTTTTTGGAGATTTTGAGGGGGATTAAATATTTTGATGGCCTTTGGATTTGTGATTATACCTTATTTCCATTCATAGTCTTCAAGCCCTCCTCCTAGTGCGAAAAATGTTGAAGACTCGAAAATCACTACCTCAACCTCGGGGTTAACCACCCAGTCAGGAACTTGAAAACCGTTCCTTTTTCGTTTGGAATAGTGGCTCTGACTAGGGATAACAAGAGTAGTTTCCTTTTAAAATATAAGTGAATGGGTGTGAGCTGTAAAATAGTGAAATGGGTGTAATAAATGGAAACTAAAGCAACTTAAATATGTATATGTCTATTTATCTATATCTTGGGACTTAACCTACTCTTATATGCGATTTCAAATATTTCCTTAAGTGTAAGATGGTAGTATAGATTACGAAACACTTGAAGAAGTGAATGCAAGTAAGATGATTAATTTGATTAAATAGTTAATCAAATTAATTTTTAACACATATCGCATGAAAGATATCATTATTTCTCACATACATTTAAAGATGAAAATCTCACACGTTCAATAGTGAATAAGTGATTAATTGTGGTTAAAGAACATACATAGAAAAAAAAATTAAAATCAAATGACTATTGATCACATATATACACAAAAAATATATAAAGATAAAAGTACCCAATATATTGAAGCTCTCCTCATGAGAAAATAGGCTTGGTCCAGCCTTTCTATTAAGATGATTCAAAAAGTATAGTAGTGCAACTTTCTAAAGCCTTCTTAAAAAAACTCAAACCCTTTTTCTTAAAGACATGAAAGGGTATTTAGAGTTGAGACTTAAACTGTAAAAACAGTAAATACATGAAATGATGAGGAGGTTTAAACAACCACCCTTAAAATAAAACTTAAAAGGACAAAAATAGAGTATGTTTGAACACTAACATCAAGAATGAGAAGTTGGTTGCTTTCCCATTTGTTGTATTAATTCATAGATATCCAACATGGGCTTCAATTCAGGAGGCTCAGTTGGCCTTATGCACATATCTCCCATATATGCATCATCTGAGAGTGTTGGAAGCATGTGTGAAGTGGTATTGGTAAGGCATCGTAACATCAACCATTCGATATGTGGCTTTACTATTGCCAATACCTCTCAAGATTCAAATTTGATAACTTTTTAATAGTATCTTCCTTTTTCTTGGACCAATCCTGCCAAGACTTCATCAAAATTTTAACATTAGGAAAAGAATCAACTTGACACTCTTGAATTAAATTAGTACCAAACAGTTTCTCACTAATAGTTTTAATAATGTTATTTGCGATGTCTCTCGCACTGAAAACGACTCTTTCATCTTGTTTCAATTTTATATCCCAGTCTCTAAAGAGGATTTCTTTGTGTGAATCCTCTATCCTTGGAGGATTCACTTCTCTTAATTTTGCATTGTCTTGCCATGTGAGATAATCATAGATTTTATCATCAATGTCATCAATGTATGTCCTCATATTGGAAAATTGATACATTAGTTAATCGCTTGCTTGACATAGATCATTGATTGTTTCCAACTTATGGAAAAATACCACTTGCTACTGAGCAAGGAGAGTATTAAGTTCTACTACCTCTTTCTTGAAATCCTCAATATTAGGATTATCTTTCAATTGATCAATTCTAAGTTGGAGTTCTTGTAACTAAGCATGTTTACTCCTGATATCAGCTTCATGCTAGAGATTCATTTCAGCAAAGATCTTTTGCAATTGGGATAGATGTAGTCGCCATTGATGATCAATGCTCTACTTTTCTTTCAATAATTCTTTCTCCAAATGTTGTATCCTATCATTTTTGTCTCTGATTAACTGTTTCACCTTTGAAGCCTTATCAATGGTATTTGTAGCATAGGCCCTTGCAAACTGTAAAAGCCTAGTTATATCATCAAAGGGGTTTGCTTGTGGATATTTCCACACAACATCCAACAATACATCTCCAGGGACTAGTTTCTGGGATTGCTCAACTCTCCTTCTCTTCCTTTTCCTGCTCATTATAGCGCTATTCCTAGGATTGTTAAATATATCAAGAGGAGGTTTTTCTTCTATTTTAAGAACAATATCTAAAGTGGGGTGTGTCGGGATGAAATCCACATTATCTTTGTTGACATATTTGTCAGAAGCCACAGTAGTAAGAAGTTTCTACTTATTAGTTTCAGGATTATTAATTGTTTCTTTTAGAGTTGATTTATGTACCTCCTGCAATCCTGAATTATTAATCCCCTGATCAAATTGATTCTATATTTTATATAAATCGCTGGCAAACAATAGTTCTCTAGTTTTTTGTGTAGTTGATGTAGTTTCTTTTGTTCCTTGTGCCATATTTCTATATTTTGTAGACTGTGCCAAAGCCTAATCTAATTGTAGAAGTGGTTGATAAATCCTCAATGTGTCAAGAGGGATATTTTATAACCTTTTACTTTTGTATTCTTTGAACCTATTTAATTGCTCTGGATCCAAATGTGCTTTTGCTAGCCTTTCCACCTAAATGTATGCTTGGGCGGACTCAAATAAATCATTCAAATCATAAGGCTCATGTATGAACTATCTCACCTTAACTTAAGCAGTGAAATATTTTTCCACATTGTTTGGGTCATATTGCCTACTCAAAACAGTGGGAAAGTTGAGGCATTGTATCTGATCAATTTCAAGCACAACGTACTTGAAATTATGCAAAAAATATACTCCGCAGTGAATAGGGAATGGTTTCCATACATATTTATTTGCTTCTTTGAGGGATTTAGTTAGGCCATTTCCCATAGTTTGATAGGAAACTGCTCAAGCCAAAATATTTTCAGGGACATAGAGAAGGAGAACATGTAGACTGGTCAAACTACCAAAAACCCTAACATAAGTAAATGAATCTTCCCAAAACCATTTTCCTATGGTTGTAAAATTATCCCTGTCCTGATTAGATAGTTTGGGGGCTTTTTTGTCAAAGACATTTTGGTATAAAGGCAACATAGCTCCATGACAGGTTTTGTATAAATGCGGTTGGAAATTAGACTCACATAGGATATTATGATAGATGTGGATAGGAGTAGGGTCTTCTAGGGTCCATTTCCATCCCATGGATGGAAAATCAGAGGTAAAACAAATGACATCCATAATATATGCACTCATATAAAAATGGGGCACTTCCTTAGTGGAGATATTTTATTTTCTTCTATAGGCTTGGATTTGGGAAGTTATGTTATCTAACAGGATAGTGGCCCAATCCATTATATAGGAGTCTGCTACAACATCAATCAAAGGGACCTATTCAACTGTAAACTATTTGTATTATTATATCCAAACAATCTACACATCGTACCAGCAGTATAACAATGAGGGCCAACAAGAGAAGCTATGGAGTACAAACCCTTTTCTTCATGTTTGTATTTATTTGGATATCGTCTCCACTACCTTATTGGCTCTAATTAAACTTTTTTTTCGTTTGAAAACTTCTAAAGGAATTTCTTATCATATACCTTCTACAGGTCTAGAATATTAGGAAGGTCCTTTCTAAACTATTCAGGTTTTCATTAATCCACTTAACAATATCAGTGTTGGGTAGAATCTTAGGACGAGAAGTGATTCGATGGAGGAAGGAATTAACAATGTCATTGTAGGTAGTTTCAGAAGATCACGAGGTGTCATGATCTGTGGATTTCCTTTCAATTACTTTGGGTTCTTCATCTTTGAACAATCGGTACATGGCTTCCTAAGAAGAGCTTCTGGAATATGCGGTGCAATTTGTATCAAAGAACAATAGGGAAATATCAGTTATCTCTGGAGTAGGTAGATCTACCTATGGTTGGACCACATGATTTTTGTTCTTCCTTCTCACTTCCAACATTTTGCTCAGGTTTTGTTTATTAGGGTTGGCCTACAAGAGAGAGAACACAAAGAATGAAGAACAAACACTTAGACTGCAAGAAACTTATGACAAGAGAGACCATGTGATATGAAATATATGTTTAATGCAA
Organism: Pinus albicaulis; assembly: GCA_034641835.2. Lineage (NCBI taxonomy): Eukaryota > Viridiplantae > Streptophyta > Pinopsida > Pinales > Pinaceae > Pinus > Pinus albicaulis. The sequence continues at coordinate 796,660,101 of CM076578.1, read as the reverse complement.
TAAACCTAGAAACACTAAATGAAAGTGATCAAATCATTTGCATTCTCGAGAAAATAAATACTGTTACACTTTATCATTAATGAAAAACATGTGTGCACATGGTCTTTTATATAGTTCAGTGCCTCGTCAGATGTCTCGCGTCACAAGTTTCCTTAAGTGCATAACTTAAAAGGTTCGATATTTACCTTTTTCCGATATGTGATCAAGTTTTATAATAGCTAGAAGATAATAAAAGAGAGGAATATATCAGAGTCTATTGCATTGGAGGATCATAAGACAAGGCTTTATTCAAGTTTCACGATGCGATATAAGTATCGCAATCACAAAGTTGTGAAATGGGCATATGCGATGTAGCAATTTTGATATCAGAGAACAATCACATTGGAGGATTGGAGTGGTTAAAAAAAAGGAAACTTCGATATCATTCTTGTGATAGCAGGAATGTGATGGGTGGTGTGGCTGACTAGTGGGGCCGACTTTAGATTTTATATGTGCGGATTATTTATCCTTTGTTAAAGTTATTCAAGAATTTTCATATGTTTCTTTTAATTCGGGTAGATCGCATCGCCTTTTCCATGATAGGGCTCTTTGATCTATTATTGCAATTCGCGATATGAAATGTGCAATATAGCCTTAATAACCTTTGTTTTAAGTCCTTTTGCCAATAGAACTAAGACTTCAATTTGGATAGCAAAGCTTTGTTGTCCTTTGGAATAAAATGACTTGTTTTATTGCTTAAAAAATGTTCTAAAGTAAAAATTTAAAGGGTCCCCATTATTGAGTAAGTTTAACTATCTAATTATAATGGGTGAGTTGTTGAGTGGCATAATAGGTTCTTATACCGACGTTTGCTAGAGTTTTGTCATAAGCCCTAGATACTATCAACAAACCTTAAAATAAAAAGGGTAGGGTTTACATACGAGGGAACATATAATAAATATTATATCTACTAGGGTTGATTCAATTTAAGGTTTAGGAATCCTAAAATATCAATAGTTTAGGTAGACTCAACAAACCCTAGGTATTTTCATCTAACCCTAAAAGGTTAGGGTTTTACCAAAGTGAAAAAATAGCAAAAGATAATATTATAAGGTTTGATTTAATCTAGAAATCTAACACCCTAACAATATAACAATATTTATGATTATATATAGCAAGGAACTAGACATGAGATAGTCATCAAAAGAAAATTTAAAGAAAAAAATTAGTGTACCTTATTTTATGATGGAGAGTTTCTATAATTTTTACAATTTTAAACATACCTTGATTGGATCCTTCTACAACCCTTGAAGGGATTCCTTTGAAAAAATATTATCATGATTGTCCCTCATTAAAGTCGCATCTACAACATCTTCCTTTCTAAATGTCAACATCCTTGTGCATATTGGATCATACTTCCTTTCCAATTTATTCATGAACCAATCCATCTAAATCATCCTTTAATCGGGTTATCCTTCTTTTACTACCTCTTTTCTTTCCCACAAGATGTAAACATCCTTTAGCCATACTCTTTCGCATAGGATTCCCAACATCCACTCAAACCAGTTGTGTTTATGTTATCTCAACTTCAATTATAAAATTTTCATTATGAATGCCCTTCATCAACATCCTTTCCCATGTTATATTTGTGTCATTATCCAAGAAATTCATGAACCTATTGGTAGGTTTGTTCTTCATAAAGATATTATTTTCCATACTTATCAGAGTTTTCCATACATCTTTGTCAATCGTATCATTTCATTGTGCTTCTTCCAAATATAGAAGAACTTCTAGAGGATCTTGGTGATCATTTTTGTAGACCGAATCTTTTCAATGATAATGAATTGAAATGAGCTAGAGGGTTTAGTACCTTCCCTTATTTGATTCTAGATGAATGATTTCATAGTGGCTTATTCTATTTTCTACTCTTCTTACATGCTTCTATGTGTGATGCCATACTAACAAAGAATATTATATCCATTGTAACTGAGGACTCTAATATCACTAATATATTCATAAAAACACATCGTTCATGAACCTAGTATATGAGGAATAGAGATCTTTAAAATATTCCTCCGTTTACTTATTTTCAAGTTCCTCCACTTCTTCGGTTGCATGACCTCTTTCTTCTAGGATCGAATTTCCCAAACTTTCCTTTCTTATTTGATGTAGCTGCAAACAGTTGTGATTTTTCTTAAGTTTAGTGTCATAATTTTCCTTCCATATTATTTGTTTCAATTTAGGTAGAGCCCATAGATCATCGAATAAAGTTGAATATTTCTTTGAGTAGATATTGATCAAAAAATTGTTCCATTCTGATGTGCTAATGGAGTATCACTTCACCAAATTTTCATAAATGGATTTTGATGAATTAAGCTTTTGTTGATGATACCTTCCAATGGTGTAGTAGAAACTTCAAGATTATTTTCAAATAATCCTTCCTTTTTTGAAACAGTAAATTTCCTTCTTCAAGATGACAAGGCATGAGGTATGATTATTTCTTCAAAAAAATGATAATGATTGCAATATCTTCTCTTTCTTCCATTTGATGCCCTTCCAAGTGTCCTCATTTTCAGAAATAGCCTTTCACTTAATAAGATATTCAAGTTGTCTCCTTGTCACCTTAGCTTTGATACCATGTTGAGAAATCAATGTGGTAGAAAATTGTTACACCATTTTTTGGTCATCTAACCTATTATCATTAGATGAACTTAAGTACACCATGTAAGACCAATTTTACCCTAAGTAAAATTGCTTTCACCATGTAAAATAACATTTGTCTATATTTCCTGGTCATATTTAACCCAAAACAAGGAAATTAATTAAATAAAACATTATTTATTTAATTACTTCCTAGGAATAAGTTATCCAAATCATTATTTAAATAATATTCCTAGTTAAATTTGACTAAATCATTTTTAAATAATTAAATAAATCATTATTTATTTAATTATATTCCCACCATCTCCCTAAAATAATAAATAAATGATTTATTTATTATTTTAGGGAGATGGTGGGAATATAATTAAATAAATAATGATTTATTTAATTATTTAAAAATGATTTAGTCAAATTTAACTAGGAATATTATTTAAATAATGATTTGGATAACTTATTCCTAGGAAGTAATTAAATAAATAATGTTTTATTTAATTAATTTCCTTGTTTTGGGTTAAATATGACCAGGAAATATAGACAAATGTTATTTTACATGGTGAAAGCAATTTTACTTAGGGTAAAATTGGTCTTACATGGTGTACTTGGGTTCATCTAATGATAATGGGTTAGATGACCAAAAAATCGTGTAACACAAATTATGGTGATTTTTCTTATCTTGATAATTTCTTGTGATGTTCTTTTACTTCTTCTTGTTATATTTATTATATGCTTCTTATTTTATTCTGATTAGAGTTTTCTTATCATGAAACAATTACCAAAACATGAAGATAAGTAGAGACAAATGGACACAAGATGTAGGTGGCATGTCAGGGCCAAAAACCCACCTTGAGAAGAAAACCCAAAAGAATCTCTTATCTTCTTATAGAACCTGCTGCAAATGAGAATTCCAAGATACAAGACCCAAGATAAAACACTCCTTCAAGCACAATTCAACCCTCCAATATTTTCAAAGTCAAACCAAGTCGGGCATCTTCAATCTGCTTCAGATTACAATTTTAGCTTCTAGCTCAGACTTGCAATTTTTGGTCCTACTGTAGAAAACCTAATTCGCATGTGTGGATGTAATATGAAAAAAAAAAAGTTTCCTTTCCTTCTCTCTAGATGTATTCCTTGCTTATAAACCTTGGACTTCAAAATGTGATCTTCCTTTGGCAAGAATTCAAAGCTACAATCTAATCTGAAATTTTGGCCTTCGACCTGAAGTAATAACCCTACTCCTCCTAGCATGTGTGAGAGAAAGATAACACATATTTTATACGTTGGCTTCCTTCTAGAGTTATTCTTTTACTTTTCTTGATCTTCACTCATTCTTTTTCTTCTTTCTCTCATTTTTATCAAACTTTAGATGTGTGTCTCTAAATGATGTGAATGTTGGGTGTGTATTATATTCTTTCCACGACTAGATGGGAAAACCCAAGAATGAGGGGTGGACCCAAATAGGGTGGGTAGACCTACCCATGGTTTTTTTCATCAATTTTACACATGTTTTTTTTCCCATAGTATTTTTTAGATCTATTCAAGGGAACTGCATTTCTATTCTAATCAAGTATTAAGGGATTAGGGTTTATGAATGATTTGGTATATATATATATATATATATATATATATATATATATATATATATATATATATATATATATATATATATATATATATATATATATATATAGAGAGAGAGAGAGAGAGAGAGAGAGAGAGAGAGAGAGAGAGAGAGAGAGAGAGAGAGAGATTGTCACATTGAAAGGAATATAATGAAAAATCAATATGGTAGTCCCGGTTTTGGGATCCAGGGGAAAATATCTATGTAAAATTTATTTTATGTTCTCACCATTGTTTATTTTTCTATTTTTAAAGAATTTGTTTGTAGGTAATTTTTGTGCAGGGTTGAAACCTACATTTGGTTTCAGAGTTGTTTCGGTTTCAATGGGACACCCTTTCTGATGAATGGTTTTTCTCGGGCCTATGATAGACCATGTTTAGTGGGAGATCTGCATGATCAATTCTTGTCGTGAAAGAAGATGGTAAACACTGGAAAGATAGATTGAGAAATTTAGTGGTCAAAGTTTTGAGTTGTGGAAGCTCAAGATGAAGGATCTATTGGTGGACCGATATCAGTGGATTATTTTATATCCATGCATAGAACCAATATGAATGTTGCCAGAAGAGTGGGTGATGTTAAATTGGAAGGCGAAGAGCATAACATGATTGTGTCTCTCAGATTCAGTATTGTTGATTGTATCAAGGGAAGCTACGATGAAGGATTTTTGAGTCAAAGTAGGGAATTTTTACTAATCTAAGTATTTGGTGAATAAGCTATTCCTCTGGAAAAAAATAATATAACCTAAGGATGAATTATGTAGACTCAGTGACTGAGCATATGAACGCCTTTAATACTATGCTAAGCAAGTTTTTATTTGTTTATATAAAATTTTCCGAAAAAAATAAGTGCATCATTTTGTTTTGTTCTCTACCAGATTCATGGGATAGTCTCGTTGTTGTTATAGGTAGCAATACAACGACCTTGAAATTTAATGAAATAGTCTCATCCTTGTTGTCAGAGGATATGAGAAGAAAAAACATAGATATCCAGAATGGAGATTCCTTGTCTGTAAGAGGACAGTCTTAGAACATAAACATAAATAAATCTTGAGTGGGAGATATGAATATAGAGGGAGACCTAAATCTCTGGTAAAACCTATAAATGTGTGTTGGAAATGCAGAAAGGGAGGGCACTACACAAAGGACTGTAGATCTAAAGCTCCTAAGAAAGGAAAGGGATCTGATGATGCTACTGTTGCAAAGGCGAAAACCACCTCAGATGAAGGTGGGGATGTGTACTTGGCTTCTTCTTCAAATAAATATGTAGATCATGAGGCATGGTTGATTTACTCAGGTGCATCCTTTCACTTCATTCCCCATAGGGAGTGGTTCTCCAAGTATGATAAATATGATGGTGGTGAAGTCTTCTTAAGGGACGAAGGGAAGGCTAGAATCATCGGACGTGGAAAATTCAAGTTGAAGTTGCAAGGTGGAAGGATTAGAACACTTCCTGGTGTTCTACATATTCCTAAATTGGCTAGAAATATGATTTTTGTAAGTGAGATGGAGGATGCAAGTGTAAAAAAGGTGTTTCAGAAAGATACCTACAAGATGGTTCATGGAGAACTAGTATTGATGTGGGGAGCTCATACTGGAACTATTTACAAGCTTCTAGGTAGCGTTGTTATTGATAGAAGCAACAGTTATGTGGTTCTTGAAAGTGAAGAAGAAAATCTAGTGGTCTCTGGAGAAAATACCATGTTATGGCATCAAAGGCTTGGAAATATTGGAGAGAAGGCCCTTCGAATACTACATTGTAATGGTCTGGTATAAGGTATGTCTAATTTTTCTCTTTACTTTGATTTCTGTGAAAATTGTGTATATGGAAAGCATAATCGGGTGAGTTTTCCCTCGGGTGCTAAGAGGACAAAAGGGATGTTAGAGCTTGTGCACAATGATGTGTTTGGACCTGTGTTGGTTCCATCATTCGGTAATTTTGTGTACTATGTCTCATTTATAGATGACTTTTTGAGAAATACATAGATATATTTCTTGAGGAATAAATCTAAAAGGAATTTGAGGCTCTAGTGGAAAATCAAACAGAGAAGAAGATTAAGGTGTTGAGGAAAGATAATGGTGGATAGTTTTGCAAGAAGGAATTTAAAGAGTTATGTAAGAAGTGTGGTATAGCACAGAAGAAGACTACTCCATACACACCTCAACAAAATAGTGTTGCAAAAAGAATAAATAGGATGTTGATGGAAAAGGAAAGAAGCATGCTCAGTGGTGTTCGATTAGGGTAAGAGTTTTGGGCAGAGGCAGTAGATATTGCATGTTACCTGGTTAGTAGATCACCTTCATCAACATTGGAGGATAAGACTCCACATGAGGTATGGACTGGTAATAAACCCTCTCTTTCACATATGAGGGTATTTGGTTGTGATGCATATGTACTCGTTCCAAAGGATAAAATAACCAAGTTGGATAGTAAATCTAAAGGGTGCATCTTTATTGGGTATAAGGATGCTTTAAAAGGTTATAAGTTTTGGAATCCAAAAACAAGGAAGATTTTGTACAACCGAGATGTGGTGTTTAGAGAGGTGAAGTATGTTGTCAAACAAGAATTCCTACCAAAGGAACCTGAAAATATAGAGTTTGAACTGAAGGTGGAAGAATCAGAATCTACAACAGAACGGGAATAAGAATAAGAAGAGCCACAAAATCCAATTTTGAGAAGATTAGTTCAAGAGAGATGGAATCTAGAGAGGTATATTCCATATGCTTTCTGTTCAAATTTTTCTTGATTTATTATTGATGATCATCCCATACTTGTCAAGGATGTGGTGGATTCTGTAGGTTTTAACCTTGTACAGAAATTATCTACGAACGAATCTTTAAAACAGAAAATAAACAATAACGAGAGAATAAAACATAAAACAGATAAACACAGATATTTTCACTTGGATCCCAAATTGGGATGACCAGCTTGATTTTTCATTATATTCCTTTTAGTCTTACAACACATATATATACATGCCAAAGCATACATAAACCCCAATCCATTAACCCTGGATTAAAACATAACCGTAGTTCCCTTGACCGGGTCTACAAAATAACAGGGGCTGAAAACCATCATGCCCCAAAACCATGTGAAAACCCATGCACAAAACCATGGGCGTGACTAGTTGTGGAAATAATATAACACAAACCCAACATATTCATAGGGTGGAAAACTATAGAAAGAGGCCAACGATTCATGAAATGGCATCTTTGGACAAAAATGAGGCTTGGGATTTGGTGGAGTTTTCGACTTAAAGGAAACCCATTGGCAGCAAATGGGAATTTAAGAAGAATATGAATGTAGAAGAGAATGTGGAGAAATACAAAGCTCGGTTGGTAGAAAAAGTTTATTCCCAGGTGTCAGGAATTGTTTTCTATGATATTTTTTCTCATGTTGCCAAGTTAGCTTCTATTAGATTACTTTTATCTATTTTTGTTGCTATTGATTTTGAGGTATAATAGATGGATGTGAAGACAACATTTCTTCACAGGGATCTGGAAGAAGAGATTTACATGATACAACTAGAAGGCTTTATGATGAAGGGTAAGAAAGAAATGGTATGCAAGTTAAGAAAGCCTTTGTATGGGTTAAAACAGTCACCAAGGATGTGGTATCAGAAATTTGATACATAAATATAGAGACTTGAATTCACAAGGAGAAAATCAGATCACTGTGTGTATTTTAAATTAATTGGTGATCGTGTTATTTATTTGGTCTTGTATATGGATGATATGTTGTTAATTGGAATGAAAAAGAAATTATCAGGATTTGAAGACCAAATTGTCCTCCAAATTTGACATGAAGGATATTGGTACTGCAAACTATATTTTAGGCATGTAAATTAAATGAGATTAGGAAAAGAGGAAGATCTGGTTAAACCAGAGGAAGTATATCGAGATAATATTCCAGAGGTTTAATATGTTATATAGTAAATCGGTGAAGGTTCCTATTCCTATAGGTGTAAATTTATCTGCTAAACAATGTCCCGAGACATAAGAAGAGGAAAAGGACATGTCTCATGTTCCATATGCGAGTGCAGTTGGTAGCTTGATGTATTAAATGGTTTGTATTAGACCATACATTGCACATGCAGTAGGAGTATTGAGGAGGTTTATATCAAAACCATGGAAGGAGCATTGGACAACAATGAAGTAGGTTTTAAGGTATTTACATGCCTCTACTGATTATGGTTCGTGCTACCAAAGAAGACTAGGATTGGATAGATTTTTGGACATATGTGGCTTTGTTTATGTGGATTCGGTTGGAGATTTAGATCAGAGAATACCTACAAGTGGGTATGTGTTTAACTTATTTGGAGAAGCAGTCAGTTGGATGAGAAAGAGACAGTTTGTAGTGGCTCTTTCAACTACAGAGGTTGAATACATGGTAGCCACTGATGAAAGCAAGGAAGCAGTTTGGTTGCAAATATTGTGTTCAAATATGGGGTTGGTACAATGGGCTATATGGATAGACTGTGACAACCAAAGTGAAATTTTATTGGCAATGAACCCTGCTTATCATTCAAAGATAAATCACATCAATGATCAGTATCACTTTTGTGAGGGATATAGTTGAGGACAAAAGCGTGTTGTTGGTGAAGGTGGACCATTTGAATAATGTTGCATATGCATTGACGAATTCAGTGAGCATTGAGAATTTTTAATGGTGTAAATAAAAAATGGGCATTGCAGGGATGTACCAATGACTAAGATCTCATATGACCCCCTGTGTGGAAAGAAAACAATAAGTGGGGAAATGTTGGGTGTCTATTATATTATTTCCATGACTAGGTCCACATGGTGTACGTTGCGTTTGGCACAGTGGTGGGGTCATGGGTCAATCGGGGATTTTGTAGGGGGTTTGGGACAGTGCCTCGGGAAAAAAATATTTATGCGGACCTAATAATAGTTGATCGGACACGAGAATGGGTGGTGGACCTACCCATGGGTTTGTGCATGTGTTTTGCACATGGTTTTGGGCATGATGGTTTTCTGCCCATGGTATTTTGTAGATTCAGTCGAGGGAACAAAATTTATCTTCTAATATAGGGTTAATGGATTGGGGCTTATGAATGCTTCAACATGTGTATATATATATATGTATTGTAACATTGAAAGGAACATAATGAAAAAGAAATCTAGTAGCCCCAGTTTTGGGATCCAGTTGAAAATATTTGTGTCTATTTGTTTCATGTTCTCGTCATTGTTTATTTTTCTATTTTTTTAATAATCTGTTTGTAGGAAATTTCTATATAGGTTTAAAACCTACAACGAATTCATCTTATTTATAGGCTTTTCATGATTTCAAATTAGCCCTTTCTCGCCTAGCTTGTCCTGGATAGGTCAACTTGGTCTTGGAGTGTTACTTTGATACTTTTGACTAAAAAAAAATTGTATTTCTTGATACAATAAGCCCGAGAAGGGTCTATTACTTGATGACAATGACTATGACTCATAACTCAACCCTAGAAGCACTCAATTGGTGCTTTGACCTAAAAACATAATAATTTGAGCATGAAACTCATGCTTATAAATTTTCTTTGATATTTACAATATTTTTTATTTTCTTCCTTTTCATAAATACAGAAGAATTACATCATGCATGAGCCAAACAACAATTATGAAGACTGATACTAGTTACATTTTAAACACCAAGTGTGTCTGTGTGGTTCAGGAAGTGCAATATTTGGGTCATATTCTATCTCATGAAGGTGTAAAAGTGGATCATAACAAAACCAAATATATGAGGGAATGGCCAATCCCCAAGCCTTGAAGAAACACAAAGGATTCTTAGATTGACATTATATTACCCAAATTTTTTGAAGATTTATGGTCAACTAGTGGCATCTCTAACCAAATCATTGAAGAAAAAAGCATTTTATTAGACTAAAGAAGAAACCAAATCTTTTGGAAAACTTAAAGAGGCTATGTGTAAAACTTCCATCCTAGAAACACCTAACTTCACAAAAACCTTCAATGTGGAATGTGATGCCTCAAGCCATGGTATTGGTATATTTTTTATGAAATAAGGAAGGCCCATTGCCTTTGAAAGTAGTGAACTTGAAGGAAAGAAGTTCTTGAGACCCATCTATGAAAAATAAATGCTGGTCATACTACATGCAGTAAATAAATGGCATCCATACATAATAATAATATGTTCCCAAGTATAAGAAGATCATGATAGTTTGAATAATTTCTTGGTTTGACAAATGCTATCTTTAGAAGAGAAACAAAAATTATTTACAAATATGTCCAATTATGACTTTGAAATTATCAACAAAATAGGAAAAAAAAATGTTGTGGTAGGTACAATCTCAAGGAAAGAGGAAGACAAAGAGTTTACTATGTACTATTTTCATTCCATAATCTAATTTGGTGGAAGAATGATATAATGGAAGCAAGATGAGAAGGTATCAAAGATCATTCAACAACTACAAGAGGACCTCGTGCTATAGAAAAATCTATGCGGAAGAATGATATGCTATAGTATCAAGATCATCTATACTTATGTTAGAATTCTCAACTCAAACAAAAGGCCATTTGGAAATTACACACTTCTCCTCTAACAGGAAATTTAGGGTTTTTGAAGACATACCATAGTACAAGAAAATAAGGGAGAGACAATCAAGGACCCATGACTCCTACAACCATAATCCATACCAAGGTAGCATTAGGAAGAAATTTCAATTGATTTTATTATAGGTTTACCCAAATCTCAATAAGAATATATAATATAAGTAAATAAATGATAAAATTAAAAGTATACACATTATATATATATATATATATATATATATATATATATATATATATATATATATATATATATATATATATATATATATACTGCTGCATACTTTTAAATAAAGAACAATGGTAAAAACATTCATGGAAGCAATCCAAAAGCTGCATTGAATACTAAAGATTGTTATAAGTGGCACAGATCCATTTTTCACTGGAAGTTATTGGAATAAAATATTTTCTTGTTTGGGTTCTCAATTGGATCACATATTATCTAATTATTATCCTCTATATGATGAGAAAATAAATGTTGTGAATAAATTTTTAGAAGGATATCTATGTTCATTTTCATGTGATACACATACACAATGGGCCAAGTGGTTTCCCTTGGTAGAATGGTGGTACAACACATCCTCCCATACTTCATCAACAATGTCACTATTCATAACACTTTATGAATATCGTCCTCCATCCATCAAATCACCCTTAAAAGGGATTTCAAAGGCTCAAGTAGTATAGGACCATATACAACTCCAATAATAGGTTCTCAAACTATTTAAGGACAACATGGTTATAGAACAAAATAGGATGAAACAATAAGCAGATCAACACTGTAATGAAAAAAATTGTGAAGTAGTGATCGGATATTTGTGAGACTACAACCATATAAACGTATTTCCCTCAAGTAATAAAAGAAGGTTAATAAATTAGCACCGAGGTATTATGGCCCTTATAAGGTGTTGCAGAGGATTGGAAGTATGGATTACAAATTGGAATTTCCTCTGTCTTCGCATGTACATCCAGTCTTCCATGTTTCTTTCTTTAAGAAGGTAATTAGTGACAAGATCCCAAACCAAACTATTTTACCGAAGATTAATTAAAAATAGAAAATAATAATAGAACCAAAAACAATCCTAGAAGCAAGCATTAAGTAGCTAAAAAATTGAAAAATTACTAAGCACCTCATTGAATGGAAGAACCTACCAGTGCAAGAGGTGGCATAGGAAGACAAGTAGTTCATGCAGAAACACCCACATAAAGTCCAGTGTTGAAGAAAATATTTTTTTGAAGTGTAGGGGCACATTAAGACCTATATAAGCCCCATGTAAACCCTAAAAACCCTTATTGATCCCTAGATATTGAGTGATTATATTTCTATTGTTATGTTATTATGTAAGCTAGAACCTTTCAATGTACCATTTTATTATATTTGTACCATGTCTCCTATATATATGCTAAGGACACCTACTCTTAGTATCATCAAACCTTGTCTTATATAATGTATTCATTTTGAAAGGAGGTTCCCCTCTCGAATAGGACTTTAATTATTTGTTTCTTAATATTTTTAAGGTGCAAGGTTTATAACAGGTTCAAATGAAGCATGAGTGGTTAAGGAAAAATTGGCATGAGATGCGAGGGGACTTGTAGGTCCTATTCAGTTTTGTTCATCTGGATAAACATATTAGATAAGTTATGCGACCCATTTTGCACTATTGTGCTATGATTGTGTTGAATTTTCTATGTTTGATATAACCTGTGTTGGAGAAGAATCATCATGTGAAGAACTATTTTCTAAAGAGTGAACTAATTGTTGATAATTCATGGGGATTAAATCTTTTTCAATCCAATTTGGTCTTTATTAATGGATTGTTTTATCCTTAGGAAAATTTTCTAAGTGAATAAGGACATTGTCAATCTCACTACAATTTTACTTTTAATATTATCAAAGACAACATCTCAAGTTATAATAATTTTCCCACTCGGTACGAACCAATAACCTATATTTTCATCAGGTTATTTGATGAGTATGCATTTCATGTTGCAATTTTCCATATTAATCCTTTTGCTTTTACAACTAAGGATAGAAAAGGGTTCCAAAACTAAAATATGATTAACTAAAGGCTTAGTATCATACCAAGCTTCATATTCATTGATTCCATATAAGGTTGATGTCAGTGATTGATTCCTTATATAAACAATTTTATAAAATATTTATACATAATATTTTGTAATTAACCCCTTTAAATGTAACATAGATCTCATTACCCCCATGAAAATTCAATTCATTATTATAGTGACCTCGTTATGTTGTGGAGTATAGGAGTTTGTCAACTACCATTTAATTCCATTTTCCTTGAAATAGTCATTGAATTTATTTGAAATAAATCCATCCCAATTATTTGTTCCTAATGTTGAAATTTCTTATTCTGTGGTATTTTCTATGAGGAGTTGAAAATGTATGAACATTTCAAAGGCTTCTAACTTATCCTTAAAAATATATACCTAAGCCATCAATGAAAAGAATGAAGTATTTGTATCCACCTTTCGAAAACTACACATGAGTCATCCATGTAAAATCATAAATGAAAAAAATGAAGTATTCGCATCAACCTAATAAAGGTCCCATGAGATCACAAATATTACTACCCATAAGTTAAAAACATCGTATTGTTGACCATGTACTTGTGAAAAAAAGATATTTCTTTTGTTCACTAATAATACATGCTTCAAACATAGCAATTTCTTGTTTGAAAGGAGGCAACCCTTCAACCATTTCGTGATTACAATTTTCTTAAAAATTATAATATTTTTTTTTTCTTAAAAGATAAAAGATTAAATTTCCAAATTTAAAATTCCATAATTGTGAGGCAAGAGAATAAATTTTTCATTTCTACATCACTTTATTTTGAGGAATGAGTGTGCCTTCTATCCTTACAAGTTTTCCATCATCACATCCATTCTTTATCATTCTAAAGTTGTTATTTACTAAATTGTTTTGACAAAACCATTTTGCATGATGATTTTATGGGAACCTCATATAATTAAGACCGAGGGAAACCAACTCATCTGAAATTTGGAACATATTAACAAACATTGGAAAGCAATATTTTACCAGTTCTTGGAAGAAATAAGTTGGCTAAGCCTTTTCCTTGAGGAGTGTGTGTTGTCCAAATAAATTGGATTGAGTTGCATATATTGGTGAATATAAAACTAAATCCTTCTATAACACATATATTAAGTAGCCCCTATATCAAGTATCTAATCATCTTCACAATAATTTATAAACAACTAGTTATTCACAACTAAAATTACAAAATCTAACTCCTAAACAATTGTAAACACATAGTCAAAATTAGTCCCTTAATTATTTTCATATTGAGAAGACCTATTTTTCTCTTGATTGAAGGTTTTTGTTGGGAGAAACTTTAGATCTCCTAAAAATAATGTTGATTTGAATTATGTATTCCTCTTCATTAAATTTTGATACAACCACAACTATAATTAAAATATTGAATTGAATTTCGCTAATGATCTCTTTGGCTATTAAATTTTCTTCTTCCCGTCAAACTTCCATTATATGTGCCTTTCCCTTTGGAAATTTCTCCTTTTCTTGAATTGGAAAATTGAATTTATTCTCCTTAATTCATCTTTGACCAATTTTTTTGTCATGTTCGGCTAATAATTCTCTAAGGGAATCTGAATTTTGATTCTCCAACTTTCTAGTAATTTGTAAAGTCTTCAAAAAATGTCAATAAGGAGGAAAGCCATAGAAGTCATGAAACTTTCTTCCACTTTTTCAAATCCACATTTGAATATTTTTAAGCTAGGAAAGCCATTGAAGTCATGAAACTTTCTTCCACTTTCTCAAATCCACATTTGATTATTTCTAAGCTAACATTTTAAAGGAGAGATACATTCCAAAACATATCTCCCTTTACCTAATTATTTTTTAATAACTTCATTTAAATATCAACCTCTTTTAACTTAAGTTGAGTATTAGATATTTTCTTGAATGTTTGTCATGCATTCCAAGCAAAAATTGTATTTTCAATATTAACAAACATTTCATCAATGACATAACATCTTAAAGGTGCATGTGCTTTTTCATCATTCAATTCACATTTTATTGATTCTTTAGCATAGGGAGGCTTAGTAGGAGCTTATCTCCACTACAAACATATTTTAATAACTCATGATAGATTGATGTGCTTTGTATATGAAAAATCTAGGACTTAAAGTTCTTGGGTCCATCCAACTTTTTGAAATTAGTGAACAAAATAACTAATTTAGACATGGTAAGTTGTGTGTAGAAAAGTGATGTGATGATGTTTTGCATATACAAATAATTTAATAAGTGTACACAATCATCAAAAAAATGAAGAGAATCAAGCACAAGGGACACTAGGGGCTCTAAAAAAGAGAGATACAAGGGCTTGGCCTCGATCCTCTTATATCTTGGGTACACAAGGGCTTCACTCAATGAACCTTTGACATAGCATGTGCATTCATGGCATATTAAAAAATAACCTTAATTTGACTACATATCAGAAAATCCCTTTAAAAATCACATTATTTAACACCCTAGCAACAAGAATCCAATACACCTTCCCAATTTAAAAAACCCATATTTTCACTAGATATTGCAGGTATCCATTTTGTCATTAACGTTTTTTATATCCCTTTATATTTTGTCATTAACTTTGAGCTCCATTTTCTATACCTACCAATATAAAAACCCTTTACCCCCTATTTACATGCTCCATATATTATGTCATTTTTTTGTCAATATATATCCCCAAATATGAATGCACGTGGTATGGTATTGCTCCCCCTGTGAAGCCCCCATGCCTTGGTGAAAGATATCATTAATATCTTATCTCACTTGACTATTATCAATTATTTCATTCAACTTAGAAATTTTCTTGAATTTCATCAAACTTTCAAAATTTGACACAATAATAATAATTAATATAAGATGAATATGCCCCCTTTCAAGTGGGACCCCCTTGAACTAGTGAATACTTTAACCCTTGTTTGAATTTATGAGAATGCAATGGTAATAAAAAAGCCCCTTAAACACAATTACAAAGATGCATCGACATGGCTGAAATTCACTCCTTTGCTAGATATTGGAGCTTTAAAACTTTCAAATTGTAAATTCACAATAACAAAAATTGATTTGCATAAATCGAGATGATTTAGAAGACATCTAGATTATATTAAAATAAATCTTATAAATCCTATCATAAAATTTTGCAAATAAATTTTATAATACAATTGATTGTAGAATTTAGAGTTTATTTAGATAAAATCTAGATTCAAACAATGTCAATTGGTTTTATCTAGGGTGATTGGGATGAATGATGTTATCTTCCCTACCCACGTGTTAAAGTATTGAAGCTTGAGCTTTGAACCATTATATATATATATATATATATATATATAATTAAACAGTTAGGATTTTTTATATTAATATCAAGTTGGTTACAAGCACAGGACATTTCACAATTTCAACTAAATCTTAAACTATTGGGCTCAAACATGTCCAAAAAGTACTTTTGTTTCTGGTACACTTCCTAGATATTGTGTATCTAAATTGATATCGTCTGAAAACCTTTCAGAAAACTCCTAAAACTAGAAAACACTTGTAATACATAATTTAAAACATATAGTTGACTAGCCTGCATTGGATGATCTGAATTCAGGGTTAACTTCAACAGTTTCCTGAGCAACTTGCCTTAATTGTGCTAAAGCAGGGACCTGGGTCTCTTCCACCACCTCACCATATTTCTTTGGTTGTTCTGAAGCCACGAGTTGGTTCACATCCAACGCCTGCAAATTTGTATACGTTATAAATTTTATTAAGCTGAATGACGTGGATAAAAAACATAAATTAAATTAGATAATGAAAATATAAATTAAATATGAATTAAATATTACGTCTCGAGATGGATAGGGAAAAATTTGCGATGGAATTTAAGAAATATTATGGAACAAGCTAGATTTTGGGGAATTGTCCATTCGATATAATTATGATATTTTCTCCCTACATTTGAGAAAAATCAATAATAAAATTTGGCGCACACACCAAAATTAATTTCAGTGCCTTAAAAACGGAGTTATTGTTATCGGTGATTATGTACAGATAACCTTACCGATATTTTTTTAGTTACTACACACCGGTGTTGTGTTATTAACTTACACACCAATGCGGTGTTATTAATTGACGCACCGGTGACGAAAAGCCACAAATAAAAAAAACACAACTTTAATTTTTTAAAGTGAAGAAAAAAGGGCTTTTCATTTTATATTTATGGGGTTTGTATTACTATATATATAGGCCTATGACATGAACCCCACGGGACAACTAGCACAGTCAGATCCCAATCCATATCGGCCCTTGCGAGAATTTTTAAAACACAGAAATTTTTAATCGGTGTGCCCTGCGTAATCTAGTGCACCAGGGCGTTGGTTTATCCTAGCATACCGCACACATACTATTTGATAAAAAAATTAAAAAAAAAAAATTAAGCCGTGCGCCATATGTAAAATAGGGCACCGGTGCGCTATTTCATGGTAGCGCATCGCTCACGTACTGTTTGGAAAAAACAATTTTTTATTTTGTGTTAATCGGTGCACCATGTAACATCTAACGCACTGGGTCTCCTAGTTGATAGAGAGCATCGTACGGTAATCCCTTGTTTGCGCAGGGCATTTATAAGAATAGACCGCACTGCCCCTTCCACTTGTAATACATAATTTAAAACATATAGTTGACTAGCCTGCATTGGATGATCTGAATTCAGGGTTAACTTCAACAGTTTCCTGAGCAACTTGCCTTAACTGTGCTAAAGCAGGGACCTGGGTCTCTTCCACCACCTCACCATATTTCTTTGGTTGTTCTGAAGCCACGAGTTGGTTCACATCCAACGCCTGCAAATTTGTATACGTTATAAATTTTATTAAGCTGAATGACGTGGATAAAAAACATAAATTAAATTAGATAATGAAAATATAAATTAAATATGAATTAAATATTACGTCTCGAGATGGATAGGGAAAAATTTGCGATGGACTTTAAGAAGTATTATGGAACAAGCTAGATTTTGGGGAATTGTCCATTCGATATAATTATGATATTTTCTCCCTATATTTGAGAAAAATCAATAATAAAATTTGGCGCACACACCAAAATTAATTTCGGTGCCTTAAAAACGGACTTATTGTTATCGGTGATTATGTACAGATAACCGTACTGATATTGTTTTAGTTACTACACACCGGTGTTGTGTTATTAACTTACACACCAATGCGGTGTTATTAATTGACGCACCGGTGACGAAAAGCCACAAATAAAAAAAACACTACTTTAATTTTTTAAAGTGAAGAAAAAAGGGCTTTTCATTTTATATTTATGGGGTTTGTATTACTATATATATAGGCCTATGACATGAACCCCACGGGACAACTAGCACAGTCAGATCCCAATCCATATCGGCCCTTGCGAGAATTTTTAAAACACAAAAAAATTTTAATCGGTGTGCCCTGCGTAATCTAGTGCACCAGGGCATTGGTTTATCCTAGCATACCGCACACATACTATTTGATAAAAAAATTAAAAAAAAAAAATTTAAGCCGTGCGCCATATGTAAAATAGGGCACCGGTGCGCTATTTCATGATAGCGCATCGCTCACGTACTGTTTGGAAAAAACAATTTTTTATTTTGTGTTAATCGGTGCACCATGTAACATCTAACGCACTGGGTCTCCTAGTTGATAGAGAGCATCGTACGGTAATCCCTTGTTTGCGCAGGGCATTTATAAGAATAGACCGCACTGCCCCCTCCACGACACCATATGCTACAAAAAATAACAATAAACGATTTTTATTATTTTTTCTATGTTAATCGATGTGGTGGTTAACATGTAACGCACCGGTGCTCCTTGTTGACATAGAGCACCATATGGTGTTTTATACTGATTGGTCGGTGCGTTTATAAGACCACGACGCACCGACGTCAGTGTGTACACCATGAAAAGCGAACCGGTTTCTTGATTTTTTTTTTTTACCTGAAAAGTTGACAATTTATTTATAAAATATATTAATGGATGATATGGTACAGGTTTCATATTGATAAAGAAATGGCTAACAAGAGATCAAGTAAAAAAAATACTGATAACACATCAAGAAAAGCAAAAAAGGCAAGTTCTTTATAAATTCTTTATTAAAATTATTATTTTTGAACTATATGTAAGTTTAACTAATATGTATTGTTTACTGTGTATCATGAAAAGCCACAAAATGACGAAGCTCGATAAGATTATTTCTGATCTAGGACCAGAAGAACATAAAAGCTTGATGGAAAAATTGCAAAAGGATGAATCAGATGAATGAAAAAATACTATCGATCCAGTATGAGTTTCTTTTTTTAATTTTCATTAATAATATACTTAGAATTATTAGATAACATTTTTCAAACAATATATTAATTGACATTTGTTTAATGTTCTACAGGGACCAACAAAGCAGGCACATTATCCTTCCACTGCAGGGAGCCAACCTCACACTGTCCTCTCCTCTCTAAGACACATGACACACTTGCCGGAATTAGCATCGACAGGGTGCCATGAACCAACTCTATGCTTGGACCAGGGCACACCTACATGCCTAGTCTTGCTTCACGCCCACGACTATCAACGCTTTGGTATCCTCACACCTGCTACGTGTGGGATATATATGTCACCCTCACTCACCACACCATTACTGTCTTTGCTCGCCTCATGGTATATTGTGGCACAACTTCTTATTATTGTTATCATCCATCCATATTTTTGTCGACCACAGCGACCAAAAGAACAAAACTAGAGGTGGAGAACATAATAGATTGCTCACACAGACGCAAGCAGACAGATTTATAATACGCACCAAATTCACCCATTTAAATGAAAAACTGTGTTTTTGGACGTGCAAGTGCATGTGGATGTGGAGATAAAGAAGAGAACTGCGTGTACAGGTACATAATCCAATTGTTGTTGCTCTCACACAGACAACTTTATAATATATATGCATATTTCAAACCAATTGTTGTTGCTCTCACACAGACAAAGTGTAAAATTGCCTTTCTCCTCCTCCTGTTTCTTGCAAATCCATGTGAACATATGCTTCGTCTCTTCACTATTTTGACATATTTCCATGCCCCCCCTTCTCTTCTTGAAATTCCGATGGCCCTTCTCTTCTTCTTGAAACTCAATTTTGACAAATTTCGATGGCCCTTCTCTCAATTCCCACATCCATATGAAATTATTTCAGTCTGCTCTCAATTTCCACATCCATATGCATATTTAAGTGTTTTTAATTGTTTCAAAAGAATTTAAATAAATTCTTTTAAAATGCTTTAAAGCACTTTAAAAGTATTTTTAAAGTGCTAAAGCATTTATTTATTTATTTATTGTGGCACAACTTCTTATTATTGTTATCATCCATCCATATTTTTTTCGACCACAGTGACCAAAAGAAAAAAACTGGAGGTGGAGAACATAATCGATTGCTCACACAGACGCAAGCAGACAGATTTATAATACGCACCAAATTCACCCATTTAAATGAAAAACTGCCTTTTTGGACATGCAAGTGCAGGTGGATGTGGAGATAAAGAAGAGAACTGCGTGTACAGGTACATAAACCAATTGTTGTTGCTCTCACACAGACAACTTTATAATATATATGCATATTTCAAACCAATTGTTGTTTCTCTCACACAGACAAAGGATAATGTTGCACCGGGCGCAGCAGGGGGGAGGCAGCCCCCACTGTTGGGGTCTGGGGCAGCGCCCCGGCGAAAATTTTTTTGGTGTGTGGACCCACTCATAGGCAAACCCACCCATGTTTTGTGCATGAATTTGCACATGGCTTTGGGGTACGATGGTTTTTGGCCCTTGGTATTTTGTAGATCCGGTCAAGGGAACTACGGTTATCTTCTAATCCAGGGTTAATGGATTCGGGATTATGTATGCTTCAGCATGTATATATATGTGTTGTAACACTTAAAGGGAATATAATGAAAAATCAAGATGGTCGTCTCGATTTGGGATCCAGGGGAAAATCTCTGTGTTTATCTGTTTTATGTTTTATGCTCTCGCTATTCTTTATTTTATGTTATAAGATTCGTGTGTAGATAATTTATGTTCAGGGTTAAAACCTACATTTGGTATCAGATTTGTTTCGGCTTCAAGGGGACGCCTTTGCTGCTGAGGTTTTTTTGCTCGGGCCTGAGGTAGACCCTGTTCAGTGGGAGATCTGCGGGATCGATTCTTGCTGTGAAAGAAGATGGCGAGCAGTGGAAAGATAGAGATCGAGAAATTTAATGGTCATATTTTTGAGTCGTGGAAGCTCAAGATGGAGGAGCTGCTGGTGGATAAAGATCAGTGGATCACGGTAGATCCAGGAACTAAACCAATGGAAATGTCGGATCAAGACTGGAAGAAACTGGATCAGAAGGCTAAGAGCACAATACGATTGTGTGTCTCAGATTCAGTATTGTTGAATGTATCTGGGGAAGCTACGGCGAAGAATTTGTGGGAAAAACTTGGGACTTTGTACCAATCTAAATCTCTGGTGAATAAGTTGTTCCTGCGGAAAAATCTGTATAACCTGAGGATGAAGGATGGAGACTCGGTGACAGAGCATCTGAACGCCTTCAATACTGTGGTAAGTCAGTTGTCATCTGTTGATATTAAAATCTCAGATGAAGATAAGTGCATCAGTTTGTTGTGTTCTCTACCGGACTCGTGGGATAGTCTGGTTATTGCAATAGGTAGCAATACAACTACCTTGAATTTTGATGACATTGTCTCAGCCTTGCTGTCGGAGGAAATGAGATGGAGAAATATGGAGGGCCAGAATGGAGATGCCTTATCTGTACGAGGAAGGTCACAAAACAAAAACAAGAATAAGGTTTTGAGTGGGAGATCCAAATCTAGAGGGAGATCTAAATCTCCTGGAAAGTTTGTAAAGGTATGCTGGAAATGCGGAAAGGAAGGGCACTACAAAAAGGGCTGCAGATCTAAAGCTCCTGAGAAAGGAAAGGGATCTGATGATGCTCCTTCTGCAGAGGCAAAAACCACCTCGGATGAAGGTGGGGATGTGTATTTGGCTTCTTCTTCAAATACACATGTAGATCATGAGTCATGGTTTATTGACTTAGGCGCATCCTTTCACTTCACTCCCCATAGGGAGTGGTTCTGCGAGTATGAGCAATATGATGGTGATGTCTTCCTAGGGGATGATAGGAAGGAAGGCCAGAATTGTTAGACGTGGAAAGGTCAAGATGAAGCTGCAAGGTGGAAGGATTAGAACACTTCCTGGTGTTTTTCATATTCCTGCATTGGCCAGAAATCTGATTTCTGTAAGCAAGATGGACGATGCAGGTGTAAAAACAGTGTTCAAGAAAGATGCCTGCAAGATGGTTTGGGGAGCACTGGTTTTAATGTGGGGAGTTCAGACTGGAACTCTGTACAAGCTACAAGGTAGCACTGTTATTGATGGGTGTAACAGTTATGTGGTTCCTGAAAGTGGAGAGGAAAGCCTAGCTGTCTCTGGAGGAAAGACCATGTTATGGCATCAAAGGCTTGGACATATTGGAGAGAAGGGCCTTCGGATACTGCATAGAAATGGTATGGTAGAAGGTATGACTAATTGCTCTCTAGATTTCGATTTCTGTGAACATTGTGTATATGGGAAGCAGAATCGAGTGAGTTTTCCTTCTGGTGCTAAGAGGGCGAATAAGATATTAGAACTTGTGCACAGTGATGTGTTTGGACCTGTGTCAATTCCATCACTGGGAAAGTCTGTGTACTATGTTTAATTTATAGATGACTTCTCAAGGAATACATGGATATATTTCTTGAGGAAGAAATATGAAGCTTTTGACAGATTTAAAGAATTTAAGGCTCTGGTGGAAAACCAGACAGAGAAGAATATAAAGGCGTTGAGGATAGATAATGGTGGGGAGTTCTGCAAGAAGGAATTTGAAGAGTTCTATAAGAAGTGTGGTATAGCACAACAAAATAATACTCCATACACACCTCAACAAAATGGGGTCGCAGAAAGAATGAACAGAACACTAATGGAAAAGGCAAGAAGCATGCTCAGTGGTATCGGGTTAGGACAAGAATTCTAGGCAGAGGCAGTGGAGACTGCATGCTATCTGGTTAACAGATCACCTTCATTAGTGTTGGAGGATAAGACTCCACATGAGGTATGGACTGGTAAGAAACCCTCTCTTTCACATCTAAGGGTATTTGGATGTGATGCATATGTACATGTTCCAAAGGAGAAAAGGACCAAGTTGGATAATAAATCTGAAAGGTGCATCTTTATTGGTTATAAGGATGGTTTAAAGGGTTACAAGCTTTGGAACCCAGAAACAAGGAAGGTTGTGTACAGCCGAGATGTGGTGTTTAGAGAAGTGAAAGATGTTGTTAAACATGAATTCCTACCAAAGGAACCTGAGAAGATAGAGTTTGAGCTAAAGGAAGATGAATCAGACTCTACAATAGAAGAAGACTCAGAAGATGAAGAGCCACAAACTCCAGCTTTGAGAAGATCAGTTCGGGAAAGAAGGCAACCAGAAAGGTATAGTCCATCTGCTTTCTGTTCAGGTTTTGCCTTAACTATAACTGATGATGAACCCAGAACTGTCAGGGAGGCAGTAGATTCAGAGGATGGAAAACTCTGGAAGAAGGCCATGGTTGATGAAATGGCATCCTTGCACAAAAATGAGGCATGGGATCTGGTGGAGTTGCTGGCTGGAAGGAAGCCCATCAGGAGCAAATGGGTGTTTAAGAAGAAGATGAATGTAGAAGGCAAGGTGGAGAAATAAAAAGCTCGGTTGGTAGCAAAAGGTTATTCCCAAGTGCCAGGAATTGATTTTGGTGATATTTTTTCTCCTGTTGCCAAAGTTACTTCTATTAGATTACTTTTATCTGTTGCTGCTGCATTTGATTTTGAGATAGAACAGATGGATGTGAAGACAACATTTCTTCACGGGGATTTAGAAGAGGAGATCTACATGAAGCAACCTGAAGGCTTTATGGTGAAGGGTAAGAAAGAACTGGTATGCAGGTTGAAGAAGTCTCTATATGGGTTAAAACAGTCACCAAGGATGTGGTATCAGAAATTTGATACCTATATATGGAGACTTGGCTTCACCAGAAGCAAGGAGGATCACTGTGTTTATTTTAAATTAATTGGTGACCGTGTTATTTATTTGGTCTTGTATGTGGATGATATGTTGTTGATTGGAAATGACGAAGAAATTATCCAAGATTTGAAGACCCAACTGTTCTCCAAATTCGACATGAAGGATCTGGGTGCTGCAAACTATATTTTGGGCATGGAAATTAAGAGAGATCGGGCAAAGAGGAAGCTCTGGTTAAACCAGAGAAAGTATGTCGAGACTATATTGCAGAGGTTCAATATGCAGGATAGTAAACCGGTGAGTGTTCCTATTCCTGTAGGTGCAAAGCTGTCTGCTGAACAGTGTCCCAAGACACAAGAAGAAGAGGAGGATATGTCTCATGTTCCATATGCAAGTGCAGTGGGTAGCCTGATGTATGCAATGGTCTGTACTAGACCAGACATTGCACATGCAGTGGGAGTATTGAGCAGGTTTATGTCAAACCCAGAGAAGGAGCATTGGACAATAGTGAAGCGGGTTTTCAGATATTTGCGTGGCACTAGTGATTACGGCTTGTGCTACCAGGGAAGACCAGGATTGGAAAGAATGTTGGAAATTCATGGTTTTGTTGATGCAGACTGGGCTGGAGATCTGGACCAAAGAAGATCTACAAGTGGGTATGTGTTTAACCTATTTGGAGGCGCAGTCAGTTGGATGAGTAAAAGACGGTCTGTAGTGGCTCTTTCAACTACAGAGGCAGAATACATAGCAGCCACTCATGCAAGCAAGGAAGCAGTTTGGTTGCAGAGATTGTGTTCAAGTATGGGGTTAGTACAACAAGCTATAAGGATAGACTGTGATAGCCAAAGTGCAATTTTCTTGGCTAAGAACCCTGCTTATCATTCAAAGACAAAGCACATTGATGTTCAATATCAATTTGTTAGAGATATGGTTGAGGCTAAAAGGGTGTTGCTGGTAAAGGTGGACACTTTGAAGAATGTTGCAGATGCATTGACAAAGTCTGTGAGCACTCAGAAGCTCTCTTGGTGTAGAGAAACAATGGGTGTTGAAGAATTGGCCCAATGACTAAGCTCTCCTGTGGCCCCTTGTGGAAAGAAAACAAAAGTGGGAGAATGTTGGGTATGTGTTATATTCTTTCCACAACTAGCCCCACGCGCTGTACGTTGCACCGAGCGCAGCAGGGGGGTCACAAGGGGGGAGGCAGCCCCCACTGTTGGGGTCCGGGGCAGCGCCCAGGCGAAAATTGTTTTGGTGTGCGGACCCACTCATAGGTGGACCCACCCATGTTTTGTGCATGAATTTGCACATGGTTTTAGGGTACAATGGTTTTCGGCCCCTGGTATTTTGTAGATCCGGTCAAAGGAACTACGGTTATGTTCTAATCCAGGGTTAATGGATTGGGGTTTATGTATGCTTCGGCATGTATATATATGTGTTGTAACACTAAAAGGAATATAATGAAAAATCAAGTTGATCGTCCCACTTTGGGATCCAAGGGAAAATCTCTGTGTTTATCTGTTTTATGTTTTATGCTCTCGCTATTATTTATTTTCAGTTATAAGATTCGTGTGTAGATAATTTCTGTTCAGGGTTAAAATCTACATGTCTCGCATCACAAGTTTCCTTAAGTGCATAACTTTAAAAGGTTCGATATTTACCTATTTCCAATATGTGATCGAGTTTTATAATAGCTAGAATATAATAACAAAGAGGAATATATCGGAGTCTATCGCATCGGAGGATCATAAGACAAGGCTTTATTCTAGTTTCACGATGCGATGTAAGTATCACAATCACAAAGTTGTGAAATAGGCATATGTGATATCGCGATTGTGATATCAGAGAAAAATCACATTGGAGGATTAGAGCGGTTAAAAAAAAGGTAACTTCCATATCATTCTTGCGATAGCGAGAATGCGATGGGTGGTGTGGCTGACTAGTGGGGCCGACTTTAGATTTTATATGTGGATGATTTTTCCTTTGTTAAAGTTATTTAATACTTTTCATATGTTTCTTTTAATTATCACATCTCAGTTTCCATGATAGGGAGCTAGGATATGTTATTGCAATTATCGATATCCGATGTGTGATATAGCCTTAATAACCTTTGTTTTAAGTCCTTTTTCTAATATAAATAAGACTTAAGTTCGGATAGAAAACAATTTTTGTCCTTTGGAATAAAATGACTTTTTTTATTGCTTAAAAATATTCTAAACTAAAAATTAAAAGGATCCCCATTATTAAGAAAGTTTAACTATCTAATTATTTTGGGTGGATTGTTGAGTAGCACAACAGGTTCATATACCAATGTTTGCTAGGGTTTTTTCATAAGCCCTATATACTATCAACAAACCTTAAAATCAAAAGGGTAGGGTTTTACATAAGAGGTAAAATATAATAAATATTATATCTACTAGCTTTGATTCAATTTAAGGGTTAGGAATCCTAAAATATCAATAGTTTATAAAAACTCAACAAACCCTAGGTATTTTCATCTAACCCTAAAAGGTTAGGGTTTTACCAAAGTGAGAAAATAACAAAATATAATATTATAAGGGTTGATTTAATCTAGAAATCTAACACCCTAACAATAAAACAATCTTTATGATTCTATATCAAGGCCCTAGACATGAGAGAGTCATCAAAAGTAAATTTTAAGACAAAAATTATCATACCTTATTTTATGATGGAGAATTTCTACAAGTTTTACAATTTTAAACATACCTTGATTGGCTCCTTATACAACCCTTGAAGGAATTCCTCTGCAAACCTCTTATTATGATTTCCCCCCATTAAAGTAGCATCTGCAACATATTCCTTTCTAAATGTCAACATCCTTGCGCATACTAGATCATACTTCCTTTCCAAGTTATTCACGAACCAATCCATGTAAAGCATCATTTAATCGATTTATCCTTCTTTTGCTACCTCTTTTCTTTCCCACAATATGTAAACATCCTTTAGACATACCCTTTCTCATAGGATTCCCAACATCCACTCAAACTGGTTGTGTTTATGTTATCTCGACTTCAATTATAAACTTTTCATTATGAATGCCCTTCATCAGCATCCTTTACCATGATATATTTTTGTCATTATCCTAGAAATTCATGAACCTATTGGTAGGTTTTTTCTTCATAAAGAGATTATTTTCCATACTTATCATATTTTTCCATACATATTTTTCAATCATATCATTTCATTGTGCTTATTCCAAATATAGAAGAACTGTTAGAGGATATCGGTGATCCTTTTTGCAAACTGACTTTTTTAGTGATAATGAATTTAGATGAGCTAGAGGGTTTAGGACCTTCCCTTATTTTATGCTAGATGAATGCTTTCATAGTGGCTTACTCTATTTCCTACTCTTCTTACATGCTTCTATGTGTGATTCCATACTAACAAAGACTCTTCTATCCATTTTAGCTGAGGACTCTAATCTCACTAACATATTCATAAAAACACATCATTCATGAACCTAGTATATGAGGAATAGAGATATTTCAAATATTCCTCCTTTAACTTATTATCGGGTTCCTCCACTTCTTCGGCTACATGAGCTCCTTCTTCTAGGCTCGAATTTCCCAAACTTTCCTTTCTTCTTTGATGTAGCTGCAAAAAGTTGTGATTTTTATTAAGTTCCTTCCATCTTATTTGTTTCGATTTCCATAGAGCCCATATATCATCGAATGAATTTCAATATTTCTTTGAGTAGATATTGATCACAAAATTGTTCCATTCTAATGTGCTCATGGAGTATATCTTCACCAAATTTTCGTAAATGGATTTTGATGAATTAAACTTTTTTTAATGATGATACCTTCCAATGGTGTAGTAGAAACTTCAAGATTATTTTCAAAATAATCCTTCCTTCTTTTAAACAATAAAGCTCCTTCTTCAATATGACAAGGCATGAGGTATGATTATTTCTTCAAAAAATGATAATGATTGCAAGATCTTCTCTTTCTTCCATTTTATGCCATTCCTAGTGTCCTCATTTTCAACAATAGACTTTCACTTAATAATATATTCAAGTTGCCTCCTTCTCACCTTAGCTTTGATACCATGTTGAGAAATCAATGTGGTAGCTAATTATGGTGATTTCTCTTATCTTAATGATTGCTTGTGATGTTGTTTCACTTGTTCTTGTTATATATATTATATGCTTCTTATTTTCTTCTTATTAGAGTGTTCTTATCATAAAACAATTACCAAAACATGAAGGTAAGTAGAGACAAATGGACACAAGATGTAGACTGCATGCCAGGGCTAAAACCCCTCCTTGAGAAGAAAACCCAAAAGAATATATTGTCTTCTTATAGAACCTACTTCAAATGAGAATTCCAAGATACAAGACCCAAGATAAAACTCTCCTTCAAGCACAATTCAACCCTCCAATATTTTCTAAGTCAAACCAAGTCAGGCATATTCAATCTGCTTCAGATTACAATTTTAGGTTCTAGCTCAGACTTGCAATTTTTGGTCCTACTATAGAAACCCTAATTCGCATGTGTGGATGGAATATGAAAAAAAAATAGTTTCCTTTCCTTCGCTCTAGATGTCTTCCTTGCTTATAAACTTTTGACTCAAAATGTGATGTTCCTTTGGCAAGAATTCGAACCTACAATCTAATCTGAAATTGTGGCCTTCCAGCTGAATCCATAACCCTAATCCTCTTAGCATGTGTGAGAGAAAGATAACACAAATTTTATACTCCAACTTCTTTATAGAGTTATACTTTTACTTTTCTTGATCTTCACTCATACATTTTCTTCGTGCTTTCCTTTTTATCAAACTTTAGATGTGTGTCTCTAAATGATGTGAATGTTGGGTTTGTGTTATATTCTTTCCACGACTATATGGGCGGACCCAAGAATGGGGGGTGGACCCAAATATGGTGGGCAGGCCTAACCATGTTTTTTTGCATGGGTTTTGCACATGGTTTTTTGCATGATGTTTTTTTTCCCATAGTATTTTTTCGATCTATTCAAGGGAACTGTGTTTGTGTTCTAATCAAGGGTTAATTGATTAGGGTTTATGAATGCTTCGGTATATATATATATATATATATATATATATATATATATATATATATATATATATATATATATATATATATATATATATATATATATTGTCACATTGAAAGTAATATAATGATAAATCAATAAAGTAGTCCCAGTTTTGGGATCTAGGAGAAAATCTCTGTGTATATTTATTTTATGTTCTCACCATTGTTTATTTTTCTATTTTTTAAGAATCTGTTTGCAGGTAATTTTTGTGTAGGGTTGAAACCTACATTTGGTTTCAGAAATTTTTCGGATTAAATGGGATGCCTTTACTGATGAATGGTGTTTCTTGGTCCTATGGTAGACCATGTTTAGTGGGAGATCTGTAGGATCAATTCTTGCGTTGAAATAATATGGTAAACACTGGAAAGATAGAGATCGAGAAATTTAATGGTCGGAGTTTTGAGTTGTGGAAGCTCAAGATGAAGGATCTATTGGTGTACCGATATCAGTGCATTATTGTATATCCAGGCACGAAATCAACAAGAATTTTGGTAGGAGACTTAGAAATGTTAGATTGGAAGGCGAAGAGCACAACACGATTGTGTCTCTCAGATTCAATATTGTTGATTGTATAAAGGGAAGCTACGACAAATGATTTATGAGTCAAGTTAGGGAATTTTTACCAATCTAATTATTTGTTGAATAAACCATTCCTATGGGAAAATGCAATATAACTTGAGGATGAAAGATGGAGACTTGGTGACAGAGCATATGAACACCATAAATATTCCTAAATTGGCCAAAAATATGATTTTTGTAAGCGAGATGGAGGATGCAGGTGTAAAAAAAATGTTTGATAACGATACTTGCAAGATGGTTTGTGGAGCACTGTTATTGATGGGGGGAGCTCAGAATGGAACTAAGTACAAGCCTCTCAGTAGCGTTTTTATTGATAGGTGCAAGAGTTATGTGATTCCTGAAAGTGGAGCAGAAAATTTAGTGGTATCTGGAAAAATGCCATGTTATGGCATCAAGGGCTTGGACATATTGGAGAGAAGGGCCTTCGAATACTGAATGGTAATGGTATGGTAGAAGTTATGTCTAATTTTTCTCTTTATTTTGATTTCTGTGAAAATTGTGTATATGGAAAGAAGAATCGGGTGAGTTTTCCTTCGAGTGCTAAGAGGGCGAAAGGCATATTAGAGCTTGTGCACAGTGATGCGTTTAGACCTAAGTCAGTTCCATCATTGGGTAATTTTGTGTACTATGTCTCATTTATAGATGACTTAGGCTAGGAATACATGGATATATTTCATGAGGAAAAGGATTAAAAGAGTCACCAATTAAGATGTGGTATCAGAAATTTGATACATATGTACAAGGACTTGAATTCACAAGGAGCAAAGCACATCATTGTGTGTATTTTAAATTAATTTGTGACCGTGTTATTTATTTTTTCTTGTATGTGGATGATATGTTGTTAATTGGAATGTCAAATAAATTATCCAGGATTTGAAGACCCAATTGTCCTCAAAATTCGATGTGAAGGATCTTGGTGCTGCAACTATATTTTGGGCATGTAAATTAAATGAGAGTGGGAAAAGAGGAAGATATGGTTAAACTAGAGGAATTATATCGAGACAATATTGCAAAGGTTTAATATGTTGTATAGTAAATTGGTGAAGGTTCTTATTGCTTTGGGCATAAATTTATCTACTAAAGAGTGTCCCAAGACATAAGAAGAGGAAAAGGACATGTCCTGTGTTCCATATGCGAGTACAATTGGTAGCCTGATGTACACAATGGTTTGTACTAGACCATACATTGCACATGCAGTAAGAGTATTGAGCAAGTTTATGTCAAAACCAGGGAAGGAGCATTGGACAACAATGAAGCAGGTTTTAAGGTATTTTCATGGCACTACTGATTATGGTCCATGCTACCAAGGAAGACTAGGATTGGATAGATTTTTGGACATATGTGGCATTGTTGATGAGGATTTGGCTAGAGATTTAGATCAGAGAATATCTACAAGTGGGTATGTGTTTAACTTATTTGGATGAGCAGTTATTTGGATGAGAAAGAGACAGTTTGTAGTGGCTCTTTCAAATATAGAGGCCGAATACATGGTAACCACTCATGCCAGCAAGGAAGCAGTTTGGCTGAAAATATTGTGTTCAAATATGGGGTTGGTAAAATATGCTATAAGGATAGACTGTGATAGCCAAAATACAATTTTCTTGGAAATGAACCCTACTTATCATTCAAATAAAAATCACATCAATGTTCAACATCACTTTTGTGAGGGATATGGTTGAGGACAAAAGGGTGTTGTTAGTGAAGGTGGACCCTTTGAAGAATGTTAAATATGCATTGATGAAGTCTGTGAGCATTAACAAGTTTTCTTGGTGTAGAGAAATAATGGGAATTGTGGGGTTGTAACAATGACTAAGCTCTCATATGGCTCTCTGTGTGGAAAGAAAAAAATAAGTGGGAACATGTTGTGTGTGCGTTATATTCTTTCCATGACTAGGCCCACATGGTGTACGTTGCGTCGGGCGTAGCAGGGGGGTCATGGGTCAGTTGGGGATTTTGTAGGGGGGTTGGGGACAACGCCTTGGGAAAAAATAATTTATGCAGACCCAATAAAATTTGAGTGGACACGAGAATGGGGGGTGGACCTACCCATGTTTTTGTGCATGGGTGTTGCACATGGTTTTGGGCATGATGATTTTTTTCCCATGGTATTTTTTAGATCCGGTCAAGGGAACTACATTTATGTTTTAATCCAGGGTTAATGGATTGGGGTTTATGAATACTTCAGCATGTATATATATGTATTGTAACATTGAAAGGAATATAATGAAAAATAAAAATAATAGTCCCCGTTTTGGGATCCAGGGGAAAATCTTTGTGTCTATTTGTTTCATGTTCGTGTCATTGTTTAATTTTATATTTTTTTAAGAATCTGTTTGCAGGTAATTTCTATGCAGTTTTAAAACCTACAGTGAGGTCCTCTTATTTATATACTTTTCATGAGGTAGAATTAGCCCTTTCTCGCCCAGCTTGTCCTGGATAGGTCAACTTGGTCTTGGAGCGTTACTTTGATAGTTTTGACTAAACAAAAATTGTATTTCTTGATACAATAAGCCCAAGAAGGGTCTATTACTTGATGACAATGACTATGACTCATGACTCAACCCTAGAAGCACTCAATTGGTGCTTTTACCTATAACATAATAATTTTAGCATGAAGCTTGTGCTTATAATTTTTCTTTGATCTTTACTATATCTTTTATTTTCTTCCTTTTCACAAATACATAAGAATTACATCATGTCATGAGCCAAACAACAATTATGATGATCGATACTAGTTACATTTTCAACACCAACTGTGCCTGTGGGGTTCAAGAAGTGGAATATTTGGGTCATATTGTATCCCACGAAGGTGTAAAAGTGGATCATAACAAAACCAAATATATGAGGGAATGGCCAATCCCCAGGCCTTGAAGAAACACAAAATATTCTTAGAATTGACATTATAGTACCCAAATTTTGTGAAGAGTTATGGTCAAGTAGTGACATCTCTAACCAAATTATTGAAGAAAGAAGAATTTTCTTAGACTAAAGAAGAAACCAAATATTTTGGAAAAATTAAAGAGGCTATGTGTAAAACTCCCATCCTAGAAACACCTGACTTCACCAAAACCTTCAATGTATAATGTGATGCCTCAAGCCATGGTATTGGTACATTTTTTACGCAATAAGGAAGGCCCATTGCCTTTGAAAGTAGTGAAATTAAAGGAAAGAATATTTTGAGACCCATCTATGAAAATTAAATGTTGTCCATACTACATGCAGTAAATAAATTCCATCCATACATAATAAATAGACATTCCCAAGTATAAGTAGATCATGACAGTTTTAAGTATTTCTTGGTCTGACAAATACTATCTTTAGAAGAGAAATAAAAATAATTTACAAATATATTCAGTTATGACTTTGAAATTATCAACAAAAAAGGAAAACAAAATCTTGTGGTAGGTAAAATCTCAAGGAAAGAGGAAGACACAAAGAGTTTACTATGCGTTATTTTCATTCCATAATCTAATTGGATGGAAGAACGATATAATGGAAGCAAGATGAGAAGGTATGAAAAATCATTCAACGACTACAAGAGGGCCCTGTGCTATAGAAAAATCTATGTGGAAGAATGATATGACGTAGAATCAAGATCATCTATACTTATGTAATAATTCTCAAGTCAAATAAAAGACCCTTTGGAAATTACACACTTATCCTGTAACAGGAAATTTAGGGTTTTTCAAGACATACCATAGTACAAGAAAATAAGGGAGAGACATTCAAGAACCCATGACTCCTACAACCATTATCCATACCAAAGTAGCATTCGAAATAAATTTCAATGGATTTTATTATAGGTTTACCAAAATCTAAAGAAATGAGTATCATTATGGTAGTGGTAGATAAAATGAAAAAGTATGCACATTTTTTATATCTTTATCATCCTTTTAAAGCAAGAACAATGGTTAAAACATTCATGGAAGCAATCCAAAAGCTGCATTGAATACAGAAGATTGTTATAAGTGGCATAGATCCATTTTTAAATGGAAATTATTGCACTAAAATATTTTCTTTTTTGGGTACTCAATTGGATCACATTTCATATAATTATTGTCCTCGATATGAGGGGAAAATAAATATTGTGAATAAATTTTTAGAAGTATATCTATGCTAATTTTCATGTGATAAACATACACAATGGGTCAAGTGGTTTCCCTTGGTAGAATGGTGGTACAACACATCCTCCCATGCTTCATCAACAATGTCACCATTCATAACACTTTATGGATATAGTCCTACGTCCATCACATCACCCTTAAAAGGGATTGCAAAGGCTCAAGTAGTATAGGACCATATACGACACCAATAATAGGTTCTCAAACTATTTAAGGAAAACATGGTTATAGCACAAAATTGGATGAAACAACAAGCATATCAACATTGAAATGAAAGAAAATTTGTAGTGACTAGATATTTGGGAGACTACAACCAGATAAACATATTTCCCTCAAGAAATAAAAGAAGTTCAATAAATTAGCACAAAGGTATTATGGCCCTTATAACGTGTTGCAGAGGATTGGAAGTATGGACTACAAATTGGAATTTCATCCATATTCACATGTACATCCAATCTTCCATGTTTCTTTCTTAAATAATGTAATTAGTGATGAGATCCCAAACCAAACTGTTTTACCAGAGATAAATGGAAAATAGAAAACAATACTAGAACCAAAAACAATCCTAGAAACAAGGATTAAGTAGTTAATAAATTGAAAAATTACTAAGAACCTCATTGAATGGATGAACCTACCAGTGCAAGAGGTGGCATGGGAAGACAACTAGTTCATGTAGCGGTGTACACCATTAAAAGCGAACCGGTTCTTGATTATTTTTTGCAGAAAAAGATTTAGCAAGTTTAGCCAATTTATTTACAAAACATATTAATGAATGATGGTACATGTATCATATTGATAAAAAGTGGTTGACAAAGATCAAATAAAAAAATGCGATAACACATCAAGAAAAGCAAAAAAGGCAAGTTCTTTATAAATTCTTTACAAAAAATAATATTTTTGAACTATATGTAAGTTTAACTAATATGTATTGTTTACTGTGTATCATGTGATGGCCAAGCTCGATAAGATTATTTCGATCTAGGACCAGATGATCTAGGACCGGAAGAACGTAAAATCTTGATGGAAAAATTGCAAAAGGATGAATCGAGGGTGAATGAAAAAATAATATCGATCCAATATGAGTTTTTATAATTTCATTAATAATATAATTAAAATTATTAGATCACATGTGTGAAAAAGTCTATTAATTCACATTTGTTTAATGTTCTACAGGGAGCAACAACTCAGAAAAGGAATGTTGTTCTAAGAAAAGAAAAATAATAAAACATGCAAATGAAAATGAATTGCTCCTTAGCTCATATGGAGTGGTGCTAGAGGTTAACGAAAGGGGAAAAAAAATTACAAAAGTTTGAGGGATCTACTGGAACGAATGTATAGACATTCTTTCCACTTATAATACAAAAACCAATCCAATGATTCCAAGAACCAAATTTTATGTAAACTACAGGAAGAGTTTCCAGAGAATTGGTCAATGAGACATGTCAGACTTTTAATAGCAAAAACGTACAACAACAAAAAAGAAGGAATGAAAAAGTAATATTTCTTTAAATGTTTGTCTAGAATTATTTATAAATATCACTTTTGTTATATTTACTTTTCATATATCAATATAAAAATTAAATAGTTTATTGTCATGTTACATTTTCAGGAAGATTATGAAAATCTCAAAAGATGAACGAGCTGATATCAGAAATATGCCAATAGGAATGTCCAAAAAGGTGTACAAGGAGATGGTCAAAGAAATGGACAAAATTGCATCACTGGAGGAGCCATCTCAACAACAACTTGCTTCAAATGTAATATGTAATCATTGATTTTTTCGATCATTAGGTAAAATAAATAAACAATTTAGCATTAAATATTAATTTTCAAGTATTTTCTTGCAGAAAAGAAAAGAAAATGGAACCCATTCGACACATAAAACAGGACGACAAGGAAGAAAATGATTGATATCTAAGTTTGTGAGTAATTGTTACTTCCTTATAACAACTTAACTAGATTTCATTTTTGTATTTTTTAAGTTGTTTTACAAAAATCATCATTGAATGTCTTCAAACAGGTGCTAACATACAAAGAAGAACCATGAGACGAATTGATTGAAATTGGGTTAAATATGGGTTGTGAGTATATGTTGGCATATCAGAAATTAATTGTGGAGTTTGTAAGCATCTATCCATCTTGTTTTACTTAGATATGTCTATAATTAATAGAACAAAAAAAATCTTGTATATTAAATAAATATATTAAATCTTGTTTTACTTAGCTCCGTCTGGGCCATAAATATAGAAAAGACAAAATATGTTCCATTGTTATAGAGAATTAATCCAACTGACAGTTTCTTTCCTCCTTCTTTGAGACAAGCGACACCTCCATGTCTTCACCCGTGCAATGACCATCTTTATTTGTTATGGCCTTGGGTTTCTAGACTCAAACCTTTGCAGGAAGAATGAAGGACAAACGTATCTTATAAAATTCTTCACTAGGCATACCTTCCCCCACCAAGCCATGGATCCCTTTACCATATTCAATGCACCGTCATACCATGTACATTCTACTAACCTAAAATTTGTTATATGATTAAATATCCCTACAATTCTCTATTTGTGCCATTAAAATTTGAAACCTTAAGTGTGATTGCTTCTCCTCACTAATGGAGATGACATTCATCTACTCTTTCCCACATTTACTATAGATGTGAATGATCTTCCATGTGTCTCAAACCACGTTTATAACCATACTTTTGAGCGAGATGATTGCATGGGCCTAGATCTCAGTGGTGATGAGGAGCCGCCATTCTGCTAGGGAATTCTTCTCGGGGTTCGCGAGACATGAACGTGGGTTGACGTGAGGACATTGAGCCACTTGCTTGTTTACCCTCCCATGTTTACCTCTCGATCCAGTCAACACACCAATTTTGATTACTTTTTTCATGGTAGAGGATTATAAACACAGTTGCATTTGTCTTGAACCAATATCATTTGTTCCAAGTAGACTCCCTTATTTTTTGAGGTGTTTTCTTTTGAATTTACAAGCATCTTGACATGATAAAACTCAATTGTCTCAAATTTTCCTATTTTTATTATTATTCTTTGCAAAATTGGGGATTGAACCTGGTTGGAGTTCTCTTTGAGCTTAAACACTTGTTGAATGACTATCATGGAGTCTTTGAATACCATTAATTGTCGAATTTTTCTTGATATAGCCAACTCTAGCCCCTGCCACAGAGCTAAAAATTTGGCTTGATTATTGGTGGTGCTCCCCAAGCCCCATGCATATTGAATCTCAATTTCTTCACCAGAGCGATAAATAACCCCTCTTTCACTTGCCTCCCCTTTGAACAATTATCATTTTCAATGGTGCATTATCATGGTTTTTTCATCACCATAGCTCTAATAGGATGTCAATATTCACATATATTTATGAGGGGGGGGGAATTATATAATAAGTGAGAGGTAGAAGATTTATATAATAACTATAGTTTGTATATATTTTGGTTTCTTTACAAAGAGATGTGTACTAATAGTGCAAAAATAAATATAAATTTGTTTAAAAATATTTAAATACAAAAAAAGTTCTAAACATACTTCAAGAATTACTTTTAACTTGCATCTTATTATTAATAGATAAAAAGTCCACACATTAAGTTTGTTGATTGAATATTATGTAATTAGTGATAGTAAAAAAATAAAAAATATTTGTAGAAAGGAAAAATATGAAGAATACATATCTAATAATGAATTGATCTTAGAGTGATATTTGAAAAAAATATTTTTAAAATTAAATTATAATTATTAATATTAAATATTTTTAAAATTAAATTATAATTATTAATATTAAATATTTTTAAAATTAAATTATAATTATTAATAATAATATATACGAAAATCATAAACTTCCCACATTTTTTTTTTCCCTTTAATGACATCCCACGAATACATTTTGATTGCAACATGTTAGAGTTGAAGTCGAAGAACAACGGGTCTACATATGAACCATACCTATTACCAACACAGTCCAAACATAAAATACCATACTTCTCCAGAATTTACATTTAATGTCTCTTAGTTCCTTGTTTGATATTCTTTCTCGTTTCTTGGTATTGGTATTGTGAGCTGATGCCAATGATTCTTTTGACTTATTAATAATAATAAAAATCATAAAATTTTGGCCTTTGATGACATCCACGAATACATTTTGATTGCAACAATTTAAGAGTTGAAGTCCAAGAACAAGGGGTGGGGTCCACATATGCAAGAACAATACCAATACATTGAAATTTAACTACCCCTTTAGCCCAAACATATAATCCCATACTTGTGCAGAATTTACATTTAATGTCGACAGGATATGTCTGAGACTACTTTGGTGATGGGGAGTTTGGCGATTTGAACAGCAATATCTGGTCAATAAAGAATTGAAAGGATTAACCACTTGAGTTGGTGTGGTCAATTATTATGTGTTACGAAAGTGAAATAAATTTCTTCTCAACTGCAGTATGTGTTACGAAAGTGAAATAAATTTCTTCTCAACTGCAGTGGAGACCACCGGTCTCTCTGTCGATCAATGAACTCCAGTCTGAAATTACAGTAATAAAGGAGACGGTCTTTTCATGGATAAGGACAGTGATTTCATGGTGGCTCTCAGCGAGCTTACTGATCCTGTGATTAACATATCTTAACTCATATAGCTTACTGACCTCGTGCCATGCCAGAAAAGCATGGATGTCCTAACGCCACATTAAGTCTTTCAATGTTCACACTAATCTCCATTAAACTTAATTACATCCATTCCTTCTTTCAGCTTAGTTGGTACACCTGCAGTACACAAGAAATTAGGCAAAGGTTTTCTCTGAATGTTCAAGGTTGTTTGTGAGTGTGTGTTCTTCTTTTTTTACTCCACCGATTCACCACCAAATTATACCCCACAACCAGAAAGACATGGGGCAATCTTCAGGGCTATTGGTATATATATATATAAATGCCAAAGCTTCCCAGCTGATCACAGCAATCTCAGCTGCATTCATTTCCCAGCTGATCACAGCAATCTCAGCTGCATTCATTTCCCAGCTGATCACAGCAATCTCAGCTATATTCAAGCTAAGGTTTCATAGTTTGTAAGTTAAGTAGCAGGAGGGAGGAAAATGTTGAACTCAAAGGCATTGCTCTGCCCTTGCCCTTCCCCTTCCAGGGCAGCTGCTGTGAAGTACTTGTTAATTGTCATCCTGCTGGTCATCATTCAGTACCTGGATATAGCAGCAGGAAAGCACTGGCAGACAACCAGGCATTACAAGTTCAATGTAACTATATGTAGAGCAAATTATTTATAGTATGTTGGAGTTCACAGAGGGTGTTTGGGTGTTTGATTAACCTAATTATAAATGCATTGGGCTGCAGGTGAGGAAAAGTAACGTGACACGTCTTTGCAACACTAAACCTTTGATCACAGTGAATGGACAGTATCCAGGACCTACAATTTTTGCTCAGGAGGGAGATCGAGTAATTATAAAGCTGGTAAACCACGTCAAGGACAATGTGACTATTCATTGGTAATTATATATTTGTCCTCTTTTTTTTTATAAGTAAGGAGAAATTCCATGAGATGTGTGATAAAGTAAGTATTTTGATGATTATTATAGATTGAGGTTTATATATGATTATTTAATTTATATGGCTGAGCTAATTCTACTCAGTCATAGTACGTATCTAGCTTGCATGCAGCTACTCAATAGTTGTAGAGATCATGTATGTTGTTTCTGCGTGCAGGCATGGGATTAGACAATTGAGGTCTGGATGGGCAGATGGTCCTGGTTATATCACCCAATGTCCAATTCAAACTGGAATGAGTTACGTTTATAACTTCACCATCACAGGCCAAAGAGGAACTCTATGGTGGCACGCACACATTTCTTGGTTAAGAGCTAGTGTAAATGGTGCCATCATTATATATCCTAAGCCACATGTTCCCTACCCATTTCCCAAGCCATACAAAGAAGTCCCCATTATTCTAGGTAAGTTTATATATCTCAATTATTTTTATGGATAATCTGGACCTTGTAACAATGGCCAGAGAGCATATCACATGGAATTTAATGGTTTTAAACACACACCACCTTGCAGGGGAATGGTGGAATGCAGATACTGAGAAGGTTATTCAGCAGGCCCTCCAAACAGGAGGAGGTCCGAATGTGTCAGATGCCTACACTATAAATGGATTTCCTGGACCACTTTACAACTGCTCCAATGGTAATGATAACTTCTTTTGTTTATTTGATGTACTGGTTACAAAATAGGATGCCACCCATTTACTAACCATGGCATATTATGTAGATACATTTCTTCTGAATGTCAATCCCGGGAAGACATATCTTCTTCGAATCATCAATGCTGCACTCAATGATGAGCTCTTCCTTGCCATTGCAAATCACAGCATGACTGTGGTGGAAGTAGATGCAGTTTATGTGAAACCTTTCCAGACAGACGCTCTTGTTATAACACCCGGCCAAACCACCAATGTGTTATTCACTGCTAATGCTACTGTTAATGTTGGAGGAGTTAACCAGTTTTACATAGCAGCTCGCCCATTTGCTACAGGTGGTGGAACATTTGATAACTCCACCGTTGCAGGAATTGTGAGCTACAACATTTCCAACTCTAATACCTCTTCCACCATTATGATGCCTAAACTCCCAGCCCTGAATGACACTTCCTTTGCAGCCAACTTTAGTGCAAAACTTAGAAGCTTGGCTACCTCACAATTCCCTGCACTGGTTCCTCAAACAGTGGACAAGAAACTTTTCTTTACAATTGGTCTGGGACTCAATCCTTGTCCAAAGGGGATGGGAAATGCCACATGCCAAGGACCCAATGGAACAAGATTCACTGCCTCTGTCAACAACATTTCTTTTATTCTCCCAAACACTGCTCTTCTTCAGTCCCACTATTTCAATCTGATCAAAGGAGTCTATAAGACTAATTTTCCAGACAATCCTCCATTTCCATTCAATTACACTGGCACTCCACCCAATAATACACTGGCTGTGAATGGGACTAGAGTGAAAGTCTTGCCCTTCAACACAACTGTTCAATTGATTCTTCAAGACACCAGCATCTTCAGCACAGACAGCCATCCTGTCCATCTCCATGGTTTCAATTTCTTTGTGGTGGGCCAAGGTGTTGGAAACTACGACGAATCAACAGATGCACCAAACTTTAACCTCATTGACCCTGTTGAGAGAAACACTGTGGGAGTTCCCAAAGGAGGTTGGGCTGCTATCAGATTTCGTGCAGACAATCCAGGTAATATTCACACAATCTCATATCATTTCCCATTCAACTTTGCATTAAAGCATATTATTGCATAGTTCAAAATTATAATATTGTTTGTTTACTCAATATCCATGGAATATATATGCAGGGGTGTGGTTCATGCACTGTCATTTGGAGGTTCACACATCGTGGGGACTAAAAATGGCGTGGGTAGTAAAGAACGGAAAAGGGCCCCTTCAAACTCTCCCGCCTCCCCCTTCCGACCTCCCTCCATGTTGATCTTCTTCCTTCCTTCCCGTGGCGGCCACCATCACACTCATTTGATTTCAGTATTGTCTCTTGCTTTTGTTTCAGATGTTGCCCACGTTGGGTTTTTGTTAAGAAGATTTCACAATAAACACATTGCCACCTTTCGGTCTCTCTTCTCAAGCAGCCTTTTCATCCAACGAGGAGGATGGAAATGAAAAAAGGCTTCACACCGGGAATTCAATTGGGGGAAACCAATCATAGTGAAGTAGAACTATATTGAATCACTGTACAAAAAAGCCCTCGGTACATGAATAAAAGAGTTTTGGGTTCTTCCATGTGTGATCTATGACTTAACATTTCACTTATCGTTACAGTGATTAGCTTTTAAAAGCATGCCTTTAGACAAAGGTAATGTAGGCTGGTTGTAAAACTCTGATTTAATGGTGAAGTTGAGTCGTCAAGACTATTAACAATACAATCCTACATTATGCTATAGCCTAAGTTATGCATTGTTAATGTTTATTACATCCTACATTAGGTTATAACCTAAGTTATGGATTGGTAATGTTTAAAAACATAAGTTATGGATTGGTAATGTTTTTTTTTTAAATATGCATAATAAGAGTTAGAAGATTGTTGTAGAGGGGGGGGTGGCGGCGGCGGCGGGGGAATAATATATTATTTTTAAATCTTATTATAAAGTAAAGAAATATTGAAAATAGTAAAAACAAATAAAATATGAAAAAAATTATATTATAACAATATATATTAAAGTTGGAAGTATGAATAAATTCAAAAAAAAAAATACCAAAATTGTATTATTTGAATTTTGAAAGTAGAACATTAGATATGTTGGTAACAAGGTACAAATTTCCATCTATCTATTACATTGTAGTTTGTTTTTATTAACACAATTGCAATGCAATCAACATAAGAATAACCAAATTGGTAATTTGAATCAACAAATTAGGACATGCGTCCTATTGTGTATAATTTTATTATGAATACTCATTTTAAACAAAAACGAATATTTATTAACATCAACTTATGTAACATAACAAAATAAGTTATTTTAAGGAGCAAACCATTACCATGTTTTAACTAGTAAGTATCATGGATAACTTAAGAAGCGTCCACATTCATAAAAAGTACGTCTACCATTTTCTAACATATACATTATGGAATTAAGGGTTGTGATTCATCGTGAAATATGTTTCAAATAAGTCATCTCAAAAAAAATTCTATATTTCTTTTTGTAGGATGTTTCACAACATGAAATTTTGAGTAGATTGAGAAGGAAATGCAAGGTATGTCTAATAAAAAAATTAGATTCTAGCTCTTTTGGAAAACCTCTTCGGGAATAATCACATATCATTTATTTGACACCAAATAAATGATATGAAAGAAAGAAAGAAAGTATTTTTAACGTTCACTAGGCTAAAAATAGCTTATGGGACAGATTGCTTCTCCATCTAGCTTTTGCATTCGGCTCTTTTCCTGTGAAGTTTTACAATAACCGCTCCCAGCTTCTCAACAAACTCTTCGCTGAATAGATTATCCCAAGAACTAGTTGCCAGAATACCTGCATGATTTTCCCTACTATCTTTGAAGGCCTCGCATTCTAAAATAAAATGTTTTTTTGTTTCCACTTTTCCAGAAGAGCAAAAAATACATACTCTTCCCTCCCACATTTCTTTTGGCCTTTTCCAGCGCCCTGTTTCACAACAGAGTTGATGAGAATTAGTCCTTAATTAAGAAATAAGAATTTTAGATCTCCAAGAAATATTTGTCCCTATGTACGCCTTTTGATGATGGTTATGATTGGGGTTAAACTCTTCAATGTAGTACTTCTTCTTTCACCCTTGCAATGAGTGGGGAATTGCAACGTATGTCTAATAAAAAATTTAGATTCTAGTTCTTTTGGAAAACCTCTTCTGGAATAATCACATATCATTTATTTGGTGTCAAATAAATGATATGTGATTATTTCAGAAGATGCTATCCAATTTGGTGTCAAATAAATGATATGTGATTATTTCGGAAGATGTTATCCAATGGACACCAAATAAATTATATGTGATTATTCCAAAAGAGGTTTTCCAAGACACCAAATAAATGTTATGTGATTATTCTGGAAGAGGTTTTCCAATCATTATGAATCACATAAGTTTGATTTCAGAAAGGATCCAGTTCTTTATAATTTCTATGATATACCCAGTAAATTAAACAAATTAAATTTGTATTGTGAGCTTTTTGGTTTGCTCACATTGGGATAATCCTCTTGGGGAAACCCTAGTCTCTCCGTGTGATTTTTATTTTTTTCTCCCAACACTGCTCTTCTTTTGTCCCACTATTTCAAGCAAATGA
Source organism: Pinus albicaulis (assembly GCA_034641835.2). NCBI lineage: Eukaryota > Viridiplantae > Streptophyta > Pinopsida > Pinales > Pinaceae > Pinus > Pinus albicaulis. The sequence continues at coordinate 796,616,509 of CM076578.1, read as the reverse complement.
AAGAAGTCTATAAGACTAATTTTCCATACAATCCTCCATTCCCATTCAATTTCATTGGCACTCCACCCAATAATACATAGGTCGTGAATGGGACTAGAGTGAAAGTCTTGCCCTTCAACACAAGTGTTCAATTGATTCTTCAAGACACCAACATCTTCAACACAGACAACCATCTTGTCCATCTCCATGGTTTCAATTTCTTTGTGGTGGGCCAAGGTGTTGAAAACTACAATGAATCAACAGATGCACCAAACTTTAACCTCATTGACCCTATTGAGAGAAACACGGTGGGAGTTCCTAAAGGAGGTTGGGATGCTATCAGATTCCGTGCAAACAATCCAAGTAATATATACACAGTCTCAGATCATTTCCCTGGTTCCACTTTGCATTAAATCGTATCATTGCATAGATGAAAATTATAATAATGTTTGTTTACTCGATATCCATGGAATATATATGCAGGGGTGTGGTTCATGCACTGTCATTTGGAGGTTCACACATCGTGGGGACTGAAAATGGCATGGGTAGTAAAGAATGAAAAAGGGCCCCTTCAAATTCTCCTGCCTCCCCCCTCCGACCTCCCTCCATGTTGATCTTCTTCCTTCTTTCTCGTGCCCACCATCACTCTCATTTCATTTCAATATTGTTTCTTGCTTTTGTTTCAAATGTTGTCCAAGTTGGGTTTTTGTTAAGAAGATTTCACAATAAACACATTGACACCTTTCGGTCTCTCTTCTCAAGCAACCTTTCATCCAATGAGGAGGATGGCAAAGAAAAAGGCTTCACACCGAGAATTCAATTGGGGGAAACCAATCACAGTGAAGTAGAATTGTATTGAATCATTGTATAGACAAGCCCTTGGTACATGAATAAAAGAGTTTTGGGTTCTTCCATGTGTGATCTATGAATTAAAATTTCACTTCCCGTTAGAGTGATTAGCTTTTAAAAGCATGCCTTTAGACAAAGGTAATGTAAGGTGGTTGTAAAACTATTATTTAATTGTGAAGTTGAGTCGTCAAGACTATTAACAATAAAATTCTACATTATGTTATAGCCTAAGTTATGCATTGCTAATGTTTATTACGTCCTACATTAGGTTATAACCTAAGTTATGGATTGGTAATGTTTAAAAACCTAAGTTATGGATTGGTAATATTTTTTTTAAATATGCATAACAAGAGGAAGAAGATTGCTTTAGAGAGCGGGAAAAAATAATATATTATTTTTAAATCTTATTATAAAGTAAAGAAATATTGAAACTAGTAAAAACAAATAAAATATGAAAAAAATTATATTATAACAATAAATATTGAAGTTTGAAGTATGAATAAATTCAAAAAAAATAAATTGAAATTAGAACATTAGATATGTTGATAGCAAAGTACAAATTTCCATCTATCTATTACATTGTAGTATGTTGTTATTAACACAATTGCAATGCAATCAACATAAGAATAACCAAATTGGTAATTTGAATCAAAAAATTAGGACATGCATCCTATTGTGTATAAGTTTATTGTGAATACTCATTTTACACAAAAAAGAATATTTATTAACATCAACTTATGTAACATAACAAAATCACTTATTTTGAGCAAACCATTACCATGTTTTAACTAGTAAGTATCATGGATAACTTAAGAAGCATCCACATTCATAAAAAGTATGTCTACCATTTTCTAACATATAAATTATGGGATTAAGGGTTGTGATTCATCGTGAAATCTGTTTCAAACAAGTTATCTCAAAAAAAATTCTATAATTCTTTTTGTAGGATGTTTCACAATATGAAATTTTAAGTAGATTGTGAAGGAAATGCAAGGTATGTCTAATAAAAAAAATAGATTCTAGTTCTTTTGGAAAACCTCTTCGGGAATAATCACATATCATTTATTTGACACCAAATAATTGATATGAAAGAAAGAAAAAAAGTATTTTTAACGTCCACTAGGCCAAAAATAGCTTATGGGATAGATTGCTTCTCCATCTGGCTTTTGTATTCGGCTATTTTCATGTGAAGTTTTACAATAACCGCTCCTAGCTTCTCAACAAACTCTGCGCTGAATAGATTATCCCAAGAACTAGCTGCCAGAATACCTGCATAATTTTCCCTACTGTCTTTGAAGGCCTCACATTCTAAAATGAAATGTTTTTTTGTTTCCACTTTTCTGGAAGAGCAAAAAATACATACTCTTTCCTCCCACATTTCTTTGGCCTTTTCCAGTGCCCTTTTTCACAACGGAGAATTAGTCCTTAATTGAGCAATAAGAATTTTAGATATCCAGAAATACTACTCATCATGTACGCTTTTGATGATGGTTATGAGTGAGGTTAAACTCTTCCATGTATTACTTCTTCTTTCTCCCCTTGCAATGATTGGGGAATTGCAAGGTATGTCTAATAAAAAATTTAGATTCTAGTTCTTTTCGAAAACCTCTTCTGGAATAATCACATATCATTTATTTGGTGTCAAATAAATGATATGTGATTATTTCAGAAGATGTTATCCAATTTGGTGTCAAATAAATGATATGTGATTATTTCAGAAGATGTTATCCAATTTGGTGTCAAATAAATGATATGTGATTATTTCAAAAGATGTTATTAAATGGACACCAAATAAATGATATGTGATTATTCTAGAAGAGGTTTTCCAATCATTATGAATCACATAAGTTTGATTTCAGAAAAAATCCAGTTCTTTATAATTTCTATGATATACTCTGTAAATTAAACAAATTAAATTTGTATTGCAAGCTTTGTGGTTCACTCACATTGGCGATAATCCTCCTGAGGAAACCCTAGTCTCTCCGTATGATTTTTCTTTTGTTCTACCAAACACTGCTCTTCTTCTGTCCACTATTTCAAGAAGATGAAAGGAGTCTATAAGACTAATTTTCCATACAATCCTCCATTCCCATTCAATTACACTGGCACTCCACCCAATAATACACAAGCTGTGAATGGGACTAGAGTGAAAGTCCTGCCCTTCAACACAATTGTTCAATTGATTCTTCAAGACACCAACATCTTCAGGACAAACAACCATCATGTCCAACTCCATGGTTTCAATTTCTTTGTGGTGGGCCAAGGTGTTGAAAACTACAATGAATCAACAGATGCACCAAACTTTAACCTCATTGACCCTATTGAGAGAAACACGGTGGGAGTTCCTAAAGGAGGTTGGGATGCTATCAGATTCCGTGCAAACAATCCAAGTAATATATACACAGTCTCAGATCATTTCCCTGGTTCCACTTTGCATTAAATCGTATCATTGCATAGATGAAAATTATAATAATGTTTGTTTACTCGATATCCATGGAATATATATGCAGGGGTGTGGTTCATGCACTGTCATTTGGAGGTTCACACATCGTGGGGACTGAAAATGGCATGGGTAGTAAAGAATGAAAAAGGGCCCCTTCAAATTCTCCTGCCTCCCCCCTCCGACCTCCCTCCATGTTGATCTTCTTCCTTCTTTCTCGTGCCCACCATCACTCTCATTTCATTTCAATATTGTTTCTTGCTTTTGTTTCAAATGTTGTCCAAGTTGGGTTTTTGTTAAGAAGATTTCACAATAAACACATTGACACCTTTCGGTCTCTCTTCTCAAGCAACCTTTCATCCAATGAGGAGGATGGCAAAGAAAAAGGCTTACACCGAGAATTCATCAGGGAACCACAATCACAATGAAGTAGAATTGTATCGAATCATTGTACGCATAAGTCTCTTGGTACATGAACAAAAGAGTTTTGGATTCTTCCATGTGTGATCTATGACTTAAAATTTCACTTCCCGTTAGAGTGATTAGCTTTTTAAAAGCATGCCTTTAGGAAAGGTAATGTAAGGTGGTTGTAAAACTATGATTTACCTGTAAGTTTTCATCAAGACTATTAACAAATAAAATTCTAATTATGTTATAGCCTGCTATGATTGCTAATGTTTATTTATTGGCCCTACATTAGGGTTATAACTGTTATGGGTTGGTAATGTTTAAAAACCTAAAGTTATGGATTAAAATATTTTTTTTAAATATGCATGATGAAGAGTGAATAATAATATTTCTTAGAGGGGAAAATAATATATTATTTTTTAAATCTTATTAAAAAGTAAAGAACATTGGAAAATAGTAAAAACAAATAAAAGAAAAAAATAGAAGAGAATAATATATTAAAGTTGGAAATTATGAACAAATTCAACCAAAAAAAAAAATAAAAAAATTGAAAGTAGAAGGTTGGATAGCAAAGTATCAACTTTTATCTATCTATTACATTGTAGTATGTTGTTGTTAACACAATTGCAATGCAATCAACATAAGAATAACCAAATTGGTCATTTGAATCAACAAATGAGCTCATGTATCTTATTGTGCATAAGTTTATTGTAAATAGTTATTTTAAACAAAAACAGTATTTGTTAACATCAACTGATGTAACATAAAAAAATAAGTTATTTTGAGGAGTAAATCATGACCATGTTTTAACTAGTAAATAACATCAAAGGAAGTCAAGATAGTATCATGGAAAACTTAACAAGCTTCAACATCCATAAAAAAAAATTCCTACCATTTTTTAAGATATACATTATGGAAGAAAGGGTTGTGATTTATCCTGAAATTTGTATCAAATAAGTCATCTCAAAAATTTTGCTATAATTATTTTTCTAAGATGTTTTAGATTATGAAATTTTGAGTAGATTGAAAAGGAATTGCATGGTATGTCTAATAAAAATTTTAGATTCTAATTCTTTAAAATGTATATGATATACCATGTGGAAGTTAGGATTTTTGAATGGTCTTGAAGTCAATTTCAAATGTGGGGTCATGGGATTTTGACTATAATGTTTTCATGTGACGCATCAAACTATGAAATTTTCAATTATCTAAGGAGACATAACAAGGTACCTCATGTAAAAATTTCAAAATCAAATATGAATAATTGTATAAGTGGCACATCACACAACTTTTCTTTTAGGAAGGGACCAAAAATCAACAAGTTTTGGGAAAGTTACATAACTTTCACTTGGCACATCAAATTATAGTGAAACCTACAGAATTGCATAGAAGAGATATCATAGTATTACAAGTCTAAATTTTAGATCTAGAAGGGATCAAATCTCAAAGATATATCAAGAAAAAGGTTAGCCATTCAGCTATTCTCCAAATTGATGTTTTAAAAGTGTGTAACTTACAAGGACATAACTTTTGATTAGAATTTTTTTTTTGGGTGATTGAAAGTTGTGCTAAATAGAAGTATTATTACTATGCCTCTAAAGAAATTTGTCGCACCAATTAAACCTCATAAAGGCTCATCCAAGACTCATGAAGCAAGAGAATACTTAGAATTTAGGTTCTCCTAGTAATAGAAGAAAGTTAATGAAATGGATGGAAGTATGTTGGAAAGGTGGGGTTATCAAGTTCTCGAGAAAAAATCAAAAGAGAAATGATGGATCAAAATGAAAAAGAAATGAATAAAAACAAGGTAAAAATTACAAAAAATATGAACCATGCTATTATAAAATCTCCCTAAAAGGGATATGGAGATCCAAGAAAATCGTGAACATAAGGATAAGTAAGGTGTTGAGACTCAATCACATATGGGGAGTATTTTACTACAATTGGAGAACACGAATATTGAATCACAAAACCATAATAATGAATTTTCACTCCAAAATCCACATCATCAAGGCTTCAAGTCAACACCAAGGAACTATTATATTTTGAATATCAATATGAAGAAATTTGATGGTAACAATCTTATAGCATGGATATTCCAATTGGAGAAATACTTTGATCTACACCAAGTGGAAACATCACAAAAGGTAAATATTGCATTCATGTTTTTAGAACAAGATCGACATGTATGGTACCAATGGCTTTGCAAAATGAAAAAGGATCTTATTGTATCTTGTGCTATTTTTTATAGAGTAATTCGTAGCACAATACGGGGATATTAAGAGAAATATTCTTTAGTCAATTGGTAAATCTTTGACAAAAAGGTCTAGTTATAGAGTACAATTGACAATTCACAAAGTTGAGTCTTAGGGTAAAGAACATTTCAAAGATCATTTATTAGACCTATTTATAGGAACTTTAAAGAAAATCATCCAAGATTAGGTGTGCATATTTGAATCTATATCTCTACAGCATGTTTTCAGTCTAGCGAGGAAAGTTGAAAGAAAAAATAGGCTATTAAGAAATTTTTCACTAATATCTATAAAGAAAATCATGCTCCCTCTCCTAAATTGTGAAGGTTGACACCTCAGCAAATGGATGAAAGAGGAGAAAAATGACTATGTTTTAACTATCACATCAAGTATAGCAAGGGGCATAAATGCGTTGAAAATAAATTATTCGATATAGATTGTGAAGATTAAGAAGATCTCGAATTGGAATGTCATAATATTTACAACTAGAAGATACTACTCCAATAATATCTTTTCATACATTGGCTAACATCAATACTCCACAAGCATTCGCTATAAAAGGATTTTTCAAAAAGAAAAATGTCATAGTGTTGAGTAATTCGGGTATTACCCATAACTTAATCAATTAAAAATTGGTTAAACTTCTTAATTACTTTGTATATCCATCACTAGAATTTCAAGTAATGATTGCAAGCGGAGGTCATGTAGAGGTACCATAAAAAATTTAGGGAAGTGCCATATTATTAACATGAATATGGGGGAGTATTTATTGGATAGTCCCATTATTACAATCCAAATGGTTGGTGTCAATGTTGTATTAGGGTTCCAATGGTTACAATCATTGGGAAAAATGGCCCTTAATTTTCAAGATAATTTCATAAAATACTCCTCAAAAAGAAAGGTAATTGAGTTTAGAATTATCCAAGGGAAGCCCTATAAAGTGATAAGCTCTAATAGCATGGAAAAATTGCCAAAAAAAAGGGGCACCATGGTGTAATTGCACAATTGTGTTCATTAGATGTTCAAACATCTATATCGTCTACTCCAATGGATATCCAAAAAGTTATCAACAATCACTCCAAGGTATTTGGAGAGATGCCTAAGGGTCCTCCACCTACTTGAGATCATGACCATGTTATTCAATTGCAACCTAAAAGTTACCACCTAACATTAGACCTTACAAGTATTCATATCCACAGAAGAGTGAGACTGAGTGTATGATTTAAGGAATGTTTGAGGTTGGCATCTTTCAACCTAGTTAATGTGCTTTGTCTTCACCAATGGTGATGATTATTAAAAATGATGGTTCATGGTGTATGTGTCTAGATTATAAATAGCTCAACAAAATGAAAATCAAAGATAAGTTTCCTATTCTTTTCATTAATGAATTATTAGATGAATTGTATGGATCAATTTTATTTTCTAAATTGGATTTATGTTCTTGATATCATCAAATGATCTGTAAACTACACTAGATATTCCACTAGATAGTTCATCCCAATAAATCTCATAAAAATATACTAAAATATCAAATATATATTATGAGGGTAAATTTTCCTTATATTTTCCAGATTTATTAAGTTATTGTTTCTATATATGCATGCAATATATAAAATATGGGAAAATAGAGAATAAATAAAACAATCACACACAAACCATAATAACACCAAGATATGATGTAGGAAACCCTTTCAGGAGAAAACCCAACTCGAAGGTGAGGTTGCTCTACTTTATTTTTGTCGAACTGGAAATGATAAAAATATGAAGGAGTGAGACTTGTGGTAGGGGGGGTTTTTATAGAAAACAAACCCTCTTAATTCTGCACTTTCTCTACCCAATTTTGACTACTTTGCTCTACCATGGAACAAAATGAACTATAATAGAATATAACCCCTTTTCCTCACTACAAGGAAAAGACCCTCTAGCAGAGGTTATAAAGGGGGTTTTTAGTGTTATAAAATTGGCCAAAATTGTCAAAAAACCATTTGCTACAACATCAGTTTATGGTTACAGAGGTTTTGGTGGAGCTTTTAATGGAAATTCAACACAACTAAAAAAACTGGGCAGCCAAAGGTTATTATGGATGTTTTTTTCATCGGTACGCTACTAAGGTTTCAACGCACTGGTGTGTCATCTAAATGGTGGCCCCGGGGTGGTTGAAGGTTCCTGCACTGGGCCGTCAAGGTATAAAACAACACCGGGCATAGTGCTAGTGATACAACGCACGGGGTCATACCAATTGGACTTGGGATTTGTGCAGTGCCCATAGGTCATCTCAACGCACCAGTACATAGACTTATAGAAATGCACCGGTGCGTCGTATCAGACAAACACACCGATATTTATAATTGGTATTGGTATTTGTGTGGTGCCCATACATCATACAAATTCACCAGTGCGTAGTCTCACATAAAAGCACCGATGCGCAGTATCACACAAACGCACCGAAATTTTTAATTGGTTTTGGTATTTGTGTAGTTCTCATAGGTCATAGAAACGCAGCAGTGTGCTTCAGCATACAAAAGCACTGCTGTACAGTACCTAACACGCACCGGTGTTTATTTTATATTTTTAAGAAACATCGACCTTTGACAGTGCAATTATTGTGATTTTTCTAAATTTACTATTCATCAAAAGTCGACACATCTTATAACAATATTCATATTAATTAAATTTTTATTAATGCATTTGAATGTGATGTTTGGATTAATTTTCTATATCATATCATAATTATTTTGGTTTTTCAAAATTTATTATTCATCAAAATTTGACACATATATATATCTTATAACAATATTCATATGAATTAAATTTTTATTAGTGCATTTGAGAACGATAATGGAGAACGCAATAGAATAAATTAAAACATATTTTATTATATATATATATATATAGACAATTCCTTTGTCATACAAAATGGGAGCAGTTATCGGGGTATCCCTTGTCTTTCAATTGGGACACTATGTCCATTACATTAAACAAAATTTTTGATTTCATAGACATATATATTTCAAAAAATAAAATGCCTTGCTTTAATATCCAAACATAGTGATCATCATTCTTCGCTTGAACTGCTGTCACTGGTAGAGCTACTTCCATGACTTGGGTTATTTTCAAGAATGTTTTGTTCATGGTGTTTATTTTTTTCTTCTTCTTCACCTTCAATCTACAAACATAAAAATAAACTGAAATGAGTGTATATACATTGGTGATAATAATGAAAATTTCAATATTAAATAATATACATCAATGTAAATCGAAAAGAAAAATGGTGTACCATAGCAACAATTGACTCATAAACTATACACATTCTTTCAAAACCATGTACCATGCCATCTTTCAAAATTTCATCTGTTGGCGCAGTTCCATACTTTGTTTCCTGCAAGTTTTATACCCCATAATAGGGAATTTGAGGTTCAAAATGTAATTCTTAAGGAAATAATAAAATAATAGCTAAACTAATAAAATAATATTTATGGATTTGCAATTCACCTTTTGCACCACTATCCATGTAACCATAGTTAAATTCAATTCAAAAGATGTACAAAATAAAATTAATAAAAAAGTTGTATTGATGTGACTATAAATAAGAATGAGCTTTTCAAGAAAAGTCATTATCATTGAACAACTAATGCATTTGTCCTTTGTACTTAAATAACTTAAAATAAAATATAAATATAAATTTATAAATTCTTAATTATAATATATGCTATTAATTAAAATTTATATTATTTAAATTGTATAATAACATGTAATTAATATACTATATAAAAATAATATAATATAATATAATATAATAAATGTATAGGGATATGCATTGTTTCTTTCAAGAAATATGAAATGATAATAATATATTTTTATTCAAAAAGTGTGAAATGACATTTATTATAAGTACTTTACTTTGACTTTAAAAGTACTTAGAGCACTACCATGGTTAACCATGAGTTTTTATCCACCATTGAGAATGTGACAAGTAAGTACCTTTAACTCAAGCAATACCACCTCAACCATTATGGATGATGTCATCCCCTAAAATGTGATTGGTTCTCATAAAGTGAATTTTGATTGTACATTTTCCTTAGGAGGCCCATTTTAGACCAGTTAATTCCCTAATGCCATAACAAAATAAAAACCCTAATTTTAAAATCAGCGTAAACAAGAGAGAAGAAAGGTAGAAACAAAAAAATGAAGGGTTTAGGGTAAAATGGATAAACCGCGTAAAAAAGTAAAAAAACTACATAAAAATTTAAAAAAAAAATCAAATTTAATCACGAGATGGTTTGAAATTCTATGATATAGGGTTTGAATCACCAGAGGTTTGGTTTTTGATTGTCTGAATACTTCTGTTCGGACGTATTTCACTGCTCCATAGTGCTCTCGTGCTCTCTTGCTCCAGGTATGTCTCCTACAAATCTCTGGCTGAAAATTTTAGCAAAAATAGTGAAGTAATGAAAAGTGTTTAGTATTTAAAGATTTATTTTATGAAATTATATTTTCGAAAATATTTTTCCGCCCGTTTTTCAATTTGCCACTTTGTTTTTCACTTAAAGAAAATAGAGGTGTGCTTTTTTTATTTGTGTTTATTCGTCCCTAGTGCATCGCTTAGTAGCACTGCATCGGTGCATCCATTTGTAACACCAACACTGGTGCACAGTAACTAAAATGCACTAGTGCAGTTATATGTGCAGTAGCACCAATTTGCGATTAAGGCACCGAAATTACTCTTAGGTGTGTACACCAAAATTTAGTGAACTCCAACCATAGAAATTGAGAATTAGAACTTTGTTTATTCTTGAGAATTAGAATTATAATTATAATTGAGAATTGGAATTGGATAAATTCTTGATGGAAATAACTATTCCTCCAATGCATTTTTTTAATTGCAGGAGGTCCCCATTGATTATGTGGAGAGAACGCAATGTGGGGTGTATGAAGATGAAATACTACAAGGCCCAAGTGGGAAATTGTGGCATGTGAACCTGTGTTATGCTAAGAAGTGGGTAGTTTTCACAAATGGTTGGGAAATTTTTGTTTTTGAGAAGTTTATTGAAGTTGGAGATATTTAGTTTTTAGACATGTTGGAAATGTACATTTTGCTGTGAAAATATTCAGGCCATATCTTTTCAAAGCTACACCTCTTCTTCTTTCAGAAAAAGAAACTTGAACCTTTCCATAACCTGCAACAAGAAAAGGTGCCCCATGATCTGCGTGCTCATTTATAAGTTTCTCCTCCATCTTGGCATCCAATTTTCTCTTTTCTCCTTTGTGCTTTCTATCTTGATCTTAACAAAATTTATACAATCTCTGTTTTACGAGAAAATGACCTTGAATGTTCTGGGAGCAATGACAATGAGTCCTTCATTCTGCATTTGTTAGTAGAAGAGACCGATTTTCGACTAGACGATGCAGTCATTACATGTGGAGGCAATGGTTTTCGGTAGAAAATGAGTATAAAGTTGAGCAGAGGAAAGACATTATAAAATGGGCTATTACATTAGATTTTCCAATGGGAAACCGATTTGCAGGTGGAAATATGGTAGCAGCAGGTATCTATGCTTTTCTTCCACATAAATGGTCACTAGATTTCCATTTATAATACAAACGAGTGCACTACAGTTTCATCCACGGGACCCACGGCTTCGAGAAAAGTTAGAGATTCCATTAGGAGGTTCAATGGAAAGCGAAGATGTGATTTTATACGACGTCGACACATAGTAAAAGTTTATATAGAAAACCAACCGAAACTCGGAACAATGCTCATTGATTTTAAACACATTAAGAATATTTCCCTTCGGGGCCTATTGACCAAGTCAACAACGCGATTGATCTTTCTCTGATGTCCATAAAGGAATGAGAATCCTTCCCTTCATGGTGCCTCTTGGCTTTATCGACTTACTCGATTGATCTTTCTCTGCCATCAACTCTTCTCTCCATTTCTCCATCATGGGAAATCTTAACCCTGTCGACCTTAACTGAATTTTCTTTGCAGGTCTCAACTTGTGTCACTGCTCACTTTTGTACTATGTCGAGCTGCGGCCGTATGCATCCCTATAAGCCTCTTTGTCTTTATTTCTGTTTTGAATCACTCATTCCCTGCTGCTTCTCATCCAAAATCAAACTCTCTTCTTACTGAGCCTCATCTCATAAAAGGAAAATTCTTGCCCGCGATTCGGACCCTCTGCTGCTCCAATACTACACTACATAGAATAACCATGTTCCAGTGCGTGGGGTTTTACAGGCACACCAGTGCGCTTTGTAAGATCGAGGTTTATGTTTTGGCGCAGTGTTTTATGACGCACCAGCGCGGAAGAGTTGTGAAGCACAGGTGCATCTGAATACTAAGACGCACTGGTGCGTGTTATGATGATAAGTGCATCAGACTATATAAATTCCTTTTTTTTGTATGTAAGATCATAATAAAATAATGATAATTCTAAAGTACTTGAATTTATTTGCATTATTTTATAAACTTTATTATGTTACAAAAATTCATATTATTCTAGATTTATTATTTTACAATTATTTAAAGTTTTACAAATTTAAAAATTTTAATAAAATCATTTCACATTAATATAATTAAAATTTTACAAATATTTTACACACAATTACAACTAAAATTACAATTACAATTACAATTACAATTGCAATTTTACAATTTCATACAATTATGATTAGAATTACAATTACAATTTTAATTTTACATACAATTACATTTATAATTAAAAATTTACAAATTACAATCATTTTTACGTTAATACAATTAAACTTTTACAAATATTTTACATACTATTAGAATTAGAATTAGAATTACATTTACAATTACAATTACAATTTTACAAATATTTTACATACAATTAAAATTAAAATTACAATTACAATTTTACAATTTTACATACAATTACAATTTTACAACTTGTCATATATACAATTACAATTACAATAATTTTACAATAAATTAAATATTACAATTACAATCAAAATTTTACATTAAATATATTACATACAATTACAGTTAAAATTACAATTACAAATACAAATACAATTTTACAATTTTACATACAATTAAAATTTCAATTTCAATTACAATCACGACATAATATTTAATAAATATCATGGTCATTTAATATTAACTTAATTAATAAACATCACGATCATGATAACCATTGTACAAATATCATATTTGACTAAAAAACACATTCAAAATCGCTAACATCATCGTGATCATGATCATCTAACAAAACACAATTAACATTATATATTAACATCATCACAACACAAACATCAAATATACATTTCATGTCAAATAACTCATGCTATCACATACACATCTATCTGCAAGTTGCACATTAAACGAACATATCTAACATGACCTAAAAATATACACATCATGATGATCACCAACATGTAAATTAAGTACAACTACAACATGAACATAAAATACATGCACCATATATATATATATATATATATATATATATATATATATATATATATATATATATATATATATATATAACTGAGTAATGTTAAAAATATACAACTGTAATATAAATGTCATGGATCAGCTAGTGGTAGTACAACATCAATAGCAGTACTAGTGGAGGCCTGCTCAGTCAATGGTGCAACCTCGATAGTCGATGGTCCAGCCTGCTCATGATCATGAATAGTATTGATGGATGTTGTAGGCTGCTGACTAGACGTGGCCGATGTTCCAGCCTCATCTCCATGATGACTGCTGCTAGATTCTAGTGGAGCCTCATGCTTATCTAGTGCGGCGCGAGGTGAACGATCATGAGATGATGAGTCATTGCTCGCAGACTTCCCAACACGTGTTGTGGCTCGACCACGCCTATAACGTGCAATAGTCCTCCTCAGTCGTGTAACAGCTGTCATAGCTCCTATGACATGCCGCATCAGGTTGTACATGTCACATGACATGCTTCTCCACATCTATAATATCCTATCATCGGAATGTATGTCTATGTAATGAGCAGGCCTGATGCTCGCCTCAACAATCAATGCACTGAGTTGGTCACCAAAATCCATCCTGTATCTACTATCAAGTTAACTGCACCTAGCAAAAGGCGGTACCAACGCACCAGCAGGACCATGTCTCTCTGCACCGGCCTCCTGATGATCCTCAGCATCTGGTGTGCCCTTATCGTCATCAGGATCCACACTTGGATCATGTGGTGGTTTCGGAATCTCCTCTCCATCAAAAGAGCCAATGTATGCAAAATATATACAAGTACACAACAATAATTAGACAATTTCATTACGCAATTTAATAAAAACAAGTTATAGAACATGTTAGAATAAATTTAAATAAAACAATAATATTACCTCTATCATCTGGCAGCTCATCATCTGTGAAGAGGATGTTGGAACACCCTAGCCAATCCAATCCAGCATAAGGACAGGGTATCATAATGAAGGGATGCAACTCATAAACACTGGCTAATAATTCCAGTGCATCATGCAATATCCTGGCTAGAAACATAGTCTCACCCCTCTTGGGCATCAATTGCCCCCACATGTGCATCTGTGCCTCCAACATTGACCTAGAGGCTGTTGAACAAAAGAAGGCCTCATCTCTAGAAACCTCTCAAAAAACAAAAAAAAAATCTCTAAAGAAAAAGGGAAGTTGACCCTCCCTTGTGCATGAGCACGACATCTATCTAAGGCTGTATAGAACTGCCGCAAAAAAATGGCAGACCACCTGACAAGTCATGGCTCATGTACTAAAGAATCAACATAATATAGAAGCAAGAAACTAATGCATTGCCTGTCATTGGTGTTGTGTGAAATGGTCGAAATGAGAATTGAGAGGCACTGCACCTCCTCACTACCAAATGCACCAATACGTAACTGACCTCCAACAACCTGAAAATCTGTAGGAGACAGTATTGATGCTCCAATGTATCTCTGGGAGTAAACTAACTGACTCCCTGCTACACAACCAGCCGGAACCTCTAGGAATGAGAGAAAATCCACCCCTCTCCTCAATAACCCTGTAATTAAATATATATCCTCCTTAGTGAGTGTGTACCACTTGTTAGGACCAATCTGAAAAGCCTGTCAGTGGGCATTCCACCTGCAGATAAGATGTCTCAAAAACACACTATGGGCCTTTAGGGAAGTAGCCTCCTCATAGAACTTGAGGAGGCCTACCTGCCTTAGGAGCCCTTGGGTAGCTTCTGTAATAGGGTGAGGGTACGCATCTCTCTCCCTCTCTCGTGCCTGCCACAGGTGAACCATGTCATACTGCTCCGCCTGTTGTCATTGTTTTTGTTCCCCCTCTTCTCTCTGAATCATTAACATGTTAAATAATTTGTTTTTATTAAATTATACATGTATTTAGGAATACACATATATAATTTTTTTTGAAAGAAAAAAAAACCAGTCGGTGCACCACAAAAACAATCATGCACCAGTTCCGGTGTGTTGTTTTTTTATCGCACACCAGGGGCAGTACCCCATATGACATTCAATGCACCGTATGCGGTGCACCTAAAATTTTTTAAAGCACCATTGACTATGTATGGTGTCAGAAGAGTAGTGCTCTAACTAAAATATATGCCACGACGCGTATAGTTGTGTCAATGCACCGACTTCCTGACAAATTACATAGTCAACGGTGTGGTCTTTTAACCGATCGCACCGTTGACCCTGTCGGAATGCCGAATGCGGTGCACTGACAGACACCAGGGTGGATATTTCCATCAACGCACCATGTTGCTATTCCCATGGTCAACAGTACGACCGGCTAAATGATGGCACTACACTTTTTCTTAAATTTTAAAATAACGTAGGGTGCATTTCAGTACCGCCCCAGACATGATGCAGATACAGTTAGCACCAGTTGCAGCGCGGCCTGTACATTTTACAGGCAGCACCGCTTAATGGTACGAGCCGAACGCCTCATGCGCACCGCGCAAAAAAAAAAAAAAAACCTTTTGCATCGTTAATTTTAAGGTTATTTGAAATCATAATCTGCTAAAAAGCTTAATTATGGAAAAACAAGAAAAACACCTGTACATTTCGCCGTCAAGGAGGCATATTGGTTGTAGAATTTGAAAAAGAAAATTTGCCCACCGTTTTGCAAAATGCAAGCTGGAGATTGGTGGGAAATGCACTGCAGCAGTGTGTGTAATGGGTGCAATGGGAGCAACAATGTCAGGGTGGCTCACACAAGGATAAATTGCACTGGTGCTTGAGAGCTCTGGAGCACTGAGAAAAGTGAAAAATGTGGTTTTTTTGCCGTAATTTTTTTTTTATTCAACCCTGTTTTGGTGTGCGGGGTTTTATAGGTGCACCGGTGTTGTTTCTTATGAACGTACCGATCGGTTTCTATTTTTGCGCAGTTTTTTATGATGCACTGGTGTGGTTTCTTAACATCGCATCAGGCGGTTTCTGTTTTTGTGCGGTGTTTAAAGATGCACCAGCGCGGAAGAGTTGTGAAGCACCGATTCTCTACAGTAATATGACACAACGGGCGGGTGTGTATGGAGTGCACGGTGTCTAGTGTGCCAATGTTTTTTGCGCGATGGTGTTTTCACTTGTAGAGCGCACCGATGATTGAGAGCTCTAGAGCACTGAGAAAAGTGAAAAAAGTGGTTTTTTGGCCGTAATTTATTTTTATCTAACACTGTTCCAGTGTGCAGGGTTTATAGGTGCACCGATGCTATTTCTTACAAATGCACCGGTCGGTTTCTCTTTTGGAACGATGTTTTATGATGCACCAGTGCGGTTTCTTAATACATCACCGAGCGGTTTCTATTTTGGTGCAGTGTTTTATGATGCACTGGTGCGGAAGAGTTGTGAAGCACCGATTCTCTACAGTAATACGATGCACCAGGCGGGTGTTTATGAAGCACATGGTGTCTAGTGTGACAATGTTTTGTGCGCTCCAGTGCTCTCTCTTGGGTAGCGCACCGATGATTGAGAGCTCTAGAACACTGAGAAAAGTGAAAAATGTGATTTTTTGGCTGTATTTTTTTTTAGATTTAACCTTGTTCTGGTGCGCAGGGTTTATAGGCGCACCGGTGATGTTTCTTACGAACGCACCATTCGGTTTATGTTTTGCCATTGTGATTTATGATGCACAGGTGCAGTTTCTTAATATCGCACCAGGCGGTTTCTATTTTGGCACGGTCTTTTATGATGCACCAGCATGGAAGAGTTGTGAAGCACTGGTGCTCTACAGTAATACGACGCACCGGGTGGGTGTGTACGGAGCGCACGATGTCTGGTGTGCCAATGTTTTGTGCGCACCGGTGCTTTCTCTTGTAGAGCGCACCGATGCGATTTGGGATTAAAACTGCACCGAGAAGAAAACATCCGCAAAACCCTCCGCCCACCAACCTCCTCTAGTAACCTCCACTAGAAATGGATGTATGGGGTATTTTTATAAGGGGTTCCTCAAAAACATCCTCTAGAGGGTCTTTTCCTTGTAGTGCCTCTTAGTGGTATGGTTATGTTATGAAACCAACTCCAAAAATAGAAGAAAAGAGACATCAACAACTTAGAAATAAGCCACTTCGAGGGGCAACCTCCTTTACATTACATAAATGAAAAATTCTTGGATGATACAAATGAAAAAACCAACTTCTATATATAGGAGTCCATGGGGTCACAATATAATCCTAGCCGACCTAACAATAATAAAGTAAGGGCACAATAGTAAAAATATTGGGGTTACACAGGTACAACAACAACAATAAGGGGGTTATAGTAACAAAAATAAGGGACTATACTAGTAATATAGGGACCTAACATGCCCCTCTCCTTCAAAAAAGTGTTGTGCTCAATGCTTGAGTAGCTCCAGATTATTTTGTCTAAAATTCTCATCCTCCCATGTAGAATATTCAGTGGGTAAGTTCTTCCACTTGATGAGATACTCTGAAATTGATCGATTTCCTAGTTGTTGAGTTCTTTTTAACATGACTTCTTTAGGTTCCAATATGATTTGTCCTTCCTCATCAAATTCTGCCAATATTGTTTGAACTGGGTGTTTGTCCCCTATAACCTTCTTTAAGCATGAAACTTGGAAAACTGGATGTGCAGGAAGCTCCAATTTGTATGCCATAGTACCAATCCTTTGCAACACCTTGTAAGGACTATAGTACTTTGGCAATAATTTATTATCCTTCTTAGATTTCATGACGGACATTTGTTTGTACGGTTGTAGCCATGAAAATACCCAATCTCCTACATCAAAACTTCTCTCCTGTGATATTGATCTGCCTGTTGTTTCATTCGATTTTGTGCCAAATTTAGGTTATCCTTTAAGAGTTGGAGAACTTCTTGTTGGTGCTCGATGTGATCTTCCACTGATTGAACCTTAGAATTTTCTCTTAAATAATATGTGATGGATGGTGGATGATATCCATTAAGTGCCATAAATGGGGTTGTTTTTGCTACAATATGGAAGGAAGTGTTATGCCACCAATTAGCGAGAGGTAACCACTTGACCCATTGTGTTTTCTTATCAGATACAAAACAATTAAGATATCCTTCCAAATATTTATCCACTATCTCAGTTTGACCATCGGATTTAGGATGATAAGATGAGCTATGAGCTAGTTGAGTACCCAAACAAGAAAATAATTTCGTCCAAAAAATTCCAGTAAAAATGGGATCTCTGTCACTTACAATAATCTTTGGGTTTCCATGTAGATTTTGAATTGTTTCCATAAATGAATTAGCAACTGTACTTGCTTTAAATGGATGAGATAATTCTCAAAAGTGTGCACACTTGGTAAGTCTATCAACTACCACCATGATGACAGTCTTTCCTTTGGACGTAGGTAAACATGTGATAAAATCCATTCAAATCTCCTCCCAACGTTGACTTGGAATGGATAAAGGTTGTAGAAGACCCGATGTCTTAATTGTCTCAACTTTATTTTGCTGGGAAACCAAACATTCCGCCACAAATTTTTGAATATCAGATTTAAGGCCATCCCAAAAAATTATTTCTTCACCCCGTGGTAATTTTTTAAAATCCTGAGTGTCCTCCTAAAGGAGAAGTGTGCAATTCCAAAAGAATCTTTTGTTTTAGTTGGGAATTCTTGCAAATATATAAGCGATATTTGTACCATAACGAATCGTTTTTCCAACTAAATGTATTAGATGCAATAGGATTTTGCTGCAACTTTTGAATGAGTGTCCACACTTCTTCTTCTTTCTTCCACTCATCCCTTGCTTTAGTTATCCAATCTGGTTGGATAATAGAAATGGCACAAATAGATGCTTCCACCTCTTCATCCTTTCTTGAGAGTGCATCTGCAACAACATTTAGCTTCCCTTTTTTGTAGATGATTTCAAAGTCATAACCCAACATCCTTGTGACCCATTTTTGCTTCTCTTATGAAGATAGTATTTGTTCCAAAAAGTGTTTAAGACTATCATGATCAATTCTTACTTTGAAGTGTCTTCCCATTAGGTAAGGTTGTCAATTATTTAGTGCATGTAGTATTGCCAACATTCCCTTCTCATAAATAGCTTTCTATAAATACTTTCCTTTGATTGGACGGCTTTCAAAAGAAATGGGTCTTCCTTCTTGCATTAAAATGGCACCAAATTCCATTTCTTGAGGCATCACCTTCCATAATAAAGGTTTTTGTGAAGCCTAGCGTATCTAAGACTGGTGCTAGGCACATTGCCTCTTTAAGATTTTCAAAGGCCTTAGTTTCTTTAGGAGTCCATGAAAATGCATCTTTCTTCAGTAATGTTGTTAGAGGTGTTGCTATTCTCCCATAATTCTTAACAAACTTGCGATAATACCATGTTAACTCGAGAAAACCTCGCAATTTCTTTATGGTTGTGGGGACTTTCCATTCCTTAATGGCTTTAATTTTGTTTGGGTATACCTTAACACCCTTGTGAGATACAATATGACCCATATATTCCACCTCTTGTACTCCAAAGAAACATTTGGATGTTTTTGCATATAATTTTTTCTCCTCCAATTGTTTGAGCACCCTGTCAACCTATTGAACATGATCCTTCCAAGACCTGTTGTAGATTAGTATGTCATCAAAAAATACTAGCACAAATTTTCAAAGGAAGGGCTTTAAAATGGAATTCGTCAACCTTTTAAATGTAGAAGGTGCATTGGTAAGGCCAAAAGGCATGACCAAAAATTCATAATGACCCTCATTAGTTCGAAATGTTTTTTTTGGAATATCTTCAGTCTTCATTCTAATTTGATGATATCCTGAATGAAGATCCAACTTGGTAAAATAAATTGCTCCATGTAATTCATCCAATAATTCATCAATCATAGGAATGGGAAATTTATCTTTAATAGTGAGCTTATTGAGCTCCCTATAATCCAAACACATGTGCCATGATCCTTCCTTCTTGTGCACCAATACTACTGGAGCAGGGAAAGAACTTTGACTAGGTTTAATTATACTAGCCTCTAACATTTATGCAATCATACATTTAATTTCTCTCTTTTGGACTTAAGGATATCTGTAAGGCCTGATGTTTGGAGGAACACTTCCTGGAATCAAATTAATAGCATGATCATGATCACAAATAGGTGGGAGTCCTTTGGGAGTTTCAAACACCTTGGAATGATTGTCTAAGAATTTTTGGAGATCTGGAGAAATAGATGATTTTGATGTTGGAACTTCTAGTGAGCATAATTGTGCAATTACGCCTCATTGTTATTTCTTCAAAATATTTTTCATGCCATTAGAGCTTATTATCTTTCCTGGCTTCCCTGTGATACCTCGTAATTCGATTGTCTTTCCTTTCGAAAAAACATTCAATAAAAGTTCTTGAAATTAAAAGTTGTCCCCAAATATTGTAACCATTGTACTCCTAGTACAACATCAACACCTCCCATTGTAATGGAAAGCATTGGACTATTCAATACATATTCCCCCATGGTTAGCTTGATATTATGGCATTTTCTAGAGAAATTTATAATTCCTCCATTTGCAACCATCACTTGACATTCTGGTGCTGGGTATAGGAAACAATTCAATTCCTTGGCTACCTTAAAATGAATAAAATTATGGGTACTACCTCAATAAATCAACACTATTGCCTTTTTATTATTGATATGTCCTTATATCTTGAGAGTTTGAGGAGTGGTAATTCCTACCAATGCATTACAGGATATGATCATACTCATTTCTTCTTCTTCTAGGGTTTTTTCCTTGTGTATATCCTCTTCTTTTGAATTTTTTTGTTCATTTTCTTCCTCCTCTTCACAATCTATGTAAACTAATTTCTTCTCAGCACACTTATGACCTTTAGTGTATTTTCTATCACAACTGTAGCAAAGCCCTTTTTCTCTTTTTTCTTCCAACTTTTGTGGTGTCAACCTTGTAGGTTGTGGAAGTCTATGAGTAGCAACACTTCCATCTTTATAGATGTGAGTGGTAGGCTTCCTTGTCGCCATAATTATACATTTAATTTTTCTTTCCAACATAAATTCCTTCTCCAATGAATCAGGTTCCCAAATGTGAACTTCATGTTGCATGTTATCCTTTAAAGTCCCTATGAAGACATCAATCTTGTGTTACTATGGAATATCAGTTACCCTTATATTCAATTTTTGGAAGTTCTCAATGTGCTCCACCACTGAACCCTTTTGTTTGAGATTTATCAATTGGCTAAATAAGGTGTTTATCTTTGTATCCTCATAATGTGCTATCATTTCCTCCATAAAAATTGACCAAGTGACAATTTTTTTACGGGAGCAAAGCCATCGATACCATACAAATGTATTTTGTTCTAAATGTAAATTTTCAATGCGTACCTTTTGTGTTTTTTGCACATTATTGAGATCAAAATATTGCTCCATCTGTAGTATCCATGTTATGGGATCCTTGCCATCAGACTTCCTCATATCCACATTTGGACTATGGTGGTTCTTCAATCCAACATTAGAGTTTATGAAATCACGACTAACATTTATTTTTTTCTCATCATGAGTTTCCTCTACTATCTTTCCGCCATTAGGAATCATTTGTTGTATTAACCTTGTCAGAAAACCCTCCATGTCTATTTTTATATCATTCTTCATGTCTTCCATGTTGTCTTTTATTTTTTCATTTATCTTAGCTTCCATGTCATCCATCTTAGATTCCATGTCAGCTTTCATGCCATCCATATTAGCTTCCATGCCATTATTCAAACCATCCATCTTAGTTTTCATGCCTTTCTTCAAAACATCCATCTTAGCTTCCATGCCTTTCTTCAAAACTTCCATTTCATTTTTTTTTTCTTTGCGAGAGCGAAATTTGGTGCACTTTCTCTTGTAATTTTGATATGTCATGTTGCGCTTATTCCTATTCATGAATCATAGTAGAGCCTTCTGAAGGCTTAATGGGTGTTGAATTATTTTTAGGTGGAATTTTAGAATCCAATACTGATATATATGCTTCAATATGCCCTTGGAATCACTTCAAACTATTTTTTCACACAAGACTTATGCAATCCGAAAACAAAAAAATACACACCTTTTTCCTGCTATTGAGGAGCTAGATATTGAAACTAAATTATCTACGTGATTTTAGATCTTCAATATCTGAAATTCAGCCTTGTAGTAGCCCTCTGAATCTTCTTTTTAATGTCACAGGTATGACCTGATTTGGAATATTCAAGGCAATGTTATGCCCAATATCCCTCAATGACCTAATTATGGACTAGTTCAGTAGAGCGCACTTGTACGACATGTCAAGTGTCATTGTTTCCTCCTTCGGCTCTGAAATATATACACAGGAAACTAAAATCTGTGTACTTGTAGCCAATTTTTACAAAATCCCAATCTGATGCTAAACGAGATAGTTATGACGATTTTCCCACGGTCACCTCTTTGAGATGAAATTCGGGAGCTTGAAAAATCCTAACTTCCACAAATAATATCTCTGAAACTATTGAAAAATTTACACAAAGTTCCTCACGATTTAGGCTTTGCTCTATAAAAATTTTAGCTTCTGAACCTTCGTAGAAATAAAGTTATAGCAAAACTTCCATGATGACCTATTTAGGTAGAATTAGAGAGCCTGAAAAAACCCTAACTTCCACAAATCATATATCCAAAAATATTGTGAACCAAGATCTGAAATTTTTACAATACATTCCTCGGGATTTTGGCTTCGCTCTGTAAATATTTCACCTTCTAAACCTTCACAGAAAAATGTTATAGTGAAAATTCCACGATGACCTGTTTGGAGCAGCGAAACCCTAGAATCCATAGCTCTGATACCAAATTTTATGAAACTAGCTCCAAAAATAGAAGAAAAGAGAGATCAACGCCTTAGAAATAAGCCACTTCGAGGTGGAAACCTCCTTTACATGACATAAATGAACAATTATTTTATGATACAAATGAAAAAACCTCCTTCTATATATAGGATTCCATGGGTCACAATATAATCCTAAACGACCTAACAATAATAATGTAAGGGCACAATAATAACAATATTTGGGTTACATGGGTACAACAATAATAATAAGGGAGTTATGCGAACAAAAATAAGGGACTATACTAGTAATATAGGGACCTAACATGTTATAACACAACTCAATATCCAACCTTTTTCCATAAGTATTGTGGGTTGACATGGTATCCTTTCATTTTATGGTAGTAAATCACAATATTTCAACTTCCGAGAACCATAAATTTCTTATACAAGCACTAATTCAGGAGATTATTGCATAGTTGGAAAGGCATTAGTGTGTAGATTATGAAATCTAGGTCCATTGTTAGGTTGGGACCACTAAAAAAATTCATATAAGGCATCAAAATAGCTCCCTATGTTTTTCACCCCTAATTCTCCAAATTGGGACCACTAGTAAAAATGACCATGCAAGATTATTCGTCTAACTTTTCCACTCTGAAAGCATAGAGATGGATGAAAAATAATATAATGATACAATAATTATCATCAAATGATAATGAGAAAGAAATAATTCCCAAAATATCTTTTCTCTTCTTATAAAACCTTCTTCAAATGAGAATTCCAAGATACAATACCCAAGATAAAACACTCCTTCAGGCACAAGTAAACCCTCCAATATTTCCCTCCAATAGTGACAAATTCAAACCAAGTCAGGAAAATTCAATTTTCTTTAGATTACAATTTCAGCTTCTAGATTGAACCCGCAATTCATTCCTGCAATTTCCAACCCTACTATAAAAACTGCAATTCACATGTGTGGGTGGAATATGGAAAAACCAAGTTTCATTTCCTTCACTCTAGATGTATTCCTTGATTATAGACCATGGACTTAAAAATGTGATTTTTATTTGGAAAGAATTCAAATATGTAATCTGATATAAAATTTCTACCTTCTAGTTGAAGCAATAAACCTACTCCTCTTAGCATGTATGATAGAAATATAGATAAAATGTTAGACTTCAGCTTCCTTTTATAGTTTCTATTCTACTTTTCTTGATATTCAGTCATCCTTTTTCTTCTTTCTCTCCTTTTTATCAAAACTCATATGTGTTTCTCTAAATGATGCAAATTCCTCTTATTTATATTCTTTTCATGAGGTTGAATTAGCCCTTTCTGGGCCAACTTGTGTTGGATAGGCTGACTTGGTCTTGGAGAGTTACTTTGATACTTTTGACTCAAAAATTAAATTTTATTTTTTGATAAAAGAATCCCAATAAGGGTTTGTTACTTGATGACAAGGACTATGACTCATGACTCAACCCTAGAATATTTCAATGGGTGCTTTGACCTATAAACATAATAATTTTAGCATGAAACTCATGCTTATACTTTTTATTTTATCTTTACAATAATTTTTATTTTCTTCCTTTTCACAAATACATAAGAATTACATCATGTCATGAGCCAAACAACAATTATGAATATCGATACTATTTACAATTTCAACACTCCCTCTTAACCCAGGAGGTATTCATAATTGTTCAACCGGTACAAGGATGACCTCAATTTGAAGTGTTTCAATAAGAGTACAATGATAGATACCATCAAGGAAAAAAAATTCCAAGGTATCAATCCAGGTGTCATCAAGGCTACCTACCAAGACACAAACTTCAACAGGCACTAAGGTGTGATCAAGGAAACTTTCCACTATAAGTACCATTAGGCTACAACCTTTGGTATCAATCCAACTGGATATAGATACCATCTAGGCCTCCATGCCAAGGCACTGACCCTCACAGGGATTTAGGTATCATCAAGGTCAAGATATTGATACTAAAAGATAGCTCCATATCATCATGACCAAGATACCCTCCCACACAGGGATATAGACAACATCAAGGCCAAACTATATTTGAGATATCAATATCAACTAGACCAAGATGTCCTCCCAAGTACCATCATACAGGCACGCAACCTAAGGTACTCGTATTTCCCTCTTAATCAAATCAAAGATATTCAATAATCCAAGCATGCTTATCAAACATTCAAACTTCTCAGGGACAGATCAACACATCATCTACTTGTTCATCCATTAGAACATTTTTTATCTCCACAACCCCAACTAGTATCAAACTTCCAATATATTGGTTCTTATTATCAATATGCTAGCATAAAATATGGGGTCCTCAATCATTCTAATGTTTCTTAGGTTATCATAATATCTAAACAAATATCAACGAAAGCTTCCTTTTTTAACCTTCTCAACTAGCACCAAACTCGGCCTCAGCACTTCTAAAAAAAACCAAGTCTTTTTCATGATTCATGAATAACCATCAGTAGTGCTTTAGACATTCCTCGATCTCATTCTTTATTCATGGAATTTACTATATATATGACTATCAATCATGATACATGAAGTCGAGAATCATGTACTCCCTCTAAAATATGGAGGATATACACTTTCCTTCATAAAGAAATACATCCAAGCTCCCTACTCAACTTAGGGAGACAAGTTCAGTATCAACAACTTTATTCTCCCATCTACAGAAACTCTTTCTTTTGAATCATCATATCATCGAAGAAATTTGACCTTTAGGAACATCATTCATTATATTCATATGGTAATAAGGTAATTTTCAATTACAAGTGTAAAATTTAATGTCATCAGGATTCTTACAGCTCCCTCTTTCCATCATGCTTAATGTCTTCAAAAGTTCATCTTTAAGTATGAGGCAAACATACAGTTTTACAAATTCTTGAAAACTATGTACCTTCAAATCTCATCAACAAGTACAACCAAGCACAGATTTATATATGTACATGA